>CM037869.1:9114970-9714970 GCA_021292105.1 Anadara kagoshimensis
TAAAGTAGTTTAATATTTACCTTTCAGTGAGTAAGGCTCACATTGGAAGATGTGAGTGCCTTGTAGTAATTACTGTGTATGACTGTGCTTCAACCATATGCATTAAAGGTCCTTATTTAGTAACCCTCTGTTAGAACAATTATATTTTTAATTGCCATGCCAATCAACATGGCCAGTTTTGTCTTTGTGAGTTATCATAAACTGGCTGAAACACAAATCTTAGTAGGAAATTGATATAAATGTTTGCATGATGCAAGTACCGTAATTATAATATAAAATACATGTGCAACTGTAATTGATATGAAGTGCAATATTTTATGGAACGTCACATGTCTGAATGCTTTTATTCATGAATTGAACAAAACAAGCATAAAGTGCCTTAGTTGATCATGATTTAATTGAAATTTATGTTTTATAGGATATGGTGTCTTTACAACCCAGAAATTTGACAAAGGAGATTTCCTCCTAGAGTATGTTGGAGAGAGAATATCCGAAGAAGAAGCAATAGATAGAACAAACAGAATGAAGAATGGAAGGTGCTACATCTATTATTTCAAATATTTGGAGAAAATACATTGGTAAGTGTTGTTTACTGAGTAAATCAGTTTTGCACTATTCACTGAAATAGTTAATAATTTGTACGCTGCCAGTAATGCAATTGGGTTGAAGCTACTTCAAGGGACTAGGTAAAAAAATTTTGGCCGGGTTGCACATAGTGCAAATCCGGTTTATAGTATGGTGAATGACGGGCGGGCTGGTGAGCGGGGAAAATAGGGTACCTACTTTGTGAACTCAACTTCTCCTATATATATATATATATATATATATATATATATATATAGATGTGAACCTGACTTTATGGAAATATTTCAGTATTTTTTTCCCCATTTTTCCAGAATTTGAAACTTTGTACTGTATTTATCAAAAGATTATCAAAGATGTGCACCTGACTTCAAATGATGTAATAAAACCTTTATGCCATTAAATCCTACTGTGACAGGTTTTAAATTTCAAATCTTTAAAAAATAGGATTATTATACATATATGAAAGAAAACTACAAAAATGTTTATGTTCTAAAAATCATTGGTTTATTAGCTACTGGATGAAAGTCTGGAAAGCTAGTGCTGTTACCCTTTTGCCTTTCTGTCCTGTACTGTCCATATCATCCAGTCCATTTCAATGTAAAGTTTCTGGTGCACATTTTTTCAACTTACTGTAGCTTTAGAAAATGTTAAAATGATTGAGATTTTCCTATTACATATATATACTTGTTTCATTACTCTTTCATATATATTGTCATTGTTGGACATATTCCCATTTTATAACTTTCTGTGAAGTATTAAAAAAAAAAAACAACTTGTGCACCTTGCTTTGTGCAATTATTTAAAATTCCTTCTACACTTTACACCCATTCAATAGAAATTTAAAAAACAACCCAGCCCATGGCCATTGAGTCTTTGACCCATTTTTATAAGAACGAGTGTTGAATAAATTTTTTTAATGGGCTGATGTGTTCATAAATTTATACAACATACATGTAACTTCAAAACACCTTGATAAGATGGAGATAGAATCTTGAAAACAAGAACAGAAAAATGTAAATATTCAAATATTTGTAATCACAATAAATCAGCACAACATCCATTGTAAACAAAAACTCATAAAGTTTCTGTGTTGATAAATCCTAGAAATTATGGGAGAGGGTCATCACCCTGGCAACCTGAATGAAAAACTTGAATCATGGTGACCACCATCAAAATTTACATTGTTGTCTACAGCGACTAACTAAGAGGACTTGATTTAAGTTGAATGTAGTTAGTTTTGGACTTTATTTAGTGGTTATTCAGCTTTATCCACAATTATTTTTCCAATATAAATTCTTGATAGAAATAGTAGTTGGGCAGTATTTTATGGTGCAGGCTTTTATAATATGAATGATCTGTATGCATTTATGGTGCAGCAGTGTTTCGAACAACTGTCCATGGCTGTCGATCTGCTTAATTTGGGGCCGCAATTTGTCTCCAATCACAATGGCAAAAATTTATGTTCTTTCCCAAAAATGCTTGCTATTTTTTCCCAGTTTCGATCAACTGGTAAAATGCATGAATAATTCCGATACATTAAATGAAAAAAAAAAAAACTTGCGTCAGTAGTCAATCTAAAGTAAATAATGATTGCCCTACTTTACATAATTATATCGATAACGTATTATAGTCATTTAGTCCTCTTGGAGCTATCTTTCTTTAACTGAATGTACCATATCTGACATGTTTCGATAGTACTCACAAGTTAGTTGTCACAGTTGTGAACCTGTCTTGTCAAAATCGAAAGTAGGAAATGTCGGACAATTCGGTGTACTTCAGACGAAAAATAAGCAAGAAAACAGCTTAAGGCTGTTTGAAAATCAATACTGTTTTCTCCAAAAGTCTCAGGGGCTTTGGTGGCCGAGTGGTCTAAAGTGCGCGCTACGATCACAGTGCCTCTCATCGCCTGGGTTTGAATCCCACTCGGGACAGATCCTAGTGTGAGAAAGATTGTCAGTTCACTTGCCGAAGGTCGGTGGTTTTCTTCGGGCACTCCGGTTTCCTCCACCATCTCAGAACTGACCGCCTCAAAATAAGTGAAAAATCTTGATTGGGGGGTAAAATACCATTCCACTCCACTCCACTCCACTCCAAAAAGTCTCAGTCGGTAGGTGCGAGTCTGTCTGAAAATATGTCAAGTTATATTCCATGCAGTGATGATTTCTTTCCGTTTTAAAACGGATTTCCGATTGTGTGTTGAAGATCCGATTTTTTGTGTCATTTTCACGAGATTTAATTCCGGAACATTTTCGAGTCCATCTGTTTCCACAACGGTCCCACATTCTAAGCATAAATTTCATTGGATAAAGTGTTTCCAGCTGTCCAATCACCAACTTCGTTTTATTTAACGGATGAAAACCCATGCTATCAGCATTTAAAAAAATGGTGTCCCGGGTCATTGACTGGGATTCGTTGATAAAGGTATAAAAAATGTATGGGAATGGTTAGAAAGATCTGTATTTTTATGTGTAAAATCCTTGCATTTTTGAGCATCCTGGGGCCCTCTAAAATGCTTAAAACCATTTTCGGCTTCGCACCCTGGTCCCCCCATCGGGGTGCTGCCCCTGAACCCCACTGGGGACCTGCAGCCCCCAGACCCGGCTTTATTTTCAGTTTTTTTTTCATTGCTGGTCACAATCAACACTGTCCATGTAGTGAAACAGCATCTACATCTGTTGACAATACCCATTCAGTCCCAGCTGTTAACTGAAGTCCAAGAAAACAATGGTGATGAACATGTGGTGAACAAAGTCATTCAGGTTGCGACTGAAAATGTTTCTCTTATTGTTGAGCCTTATGCCAATTGTGACTCTAATTTGGACTTTGAATCTGATGAACCTCAGTCTAAAGTTTTTGTGCATGATAGCAGAATGTTCAGTAGTCGGAGACACAAGATAAATCTTCCCTGGCTTAATTTCAGTGCAACAAGAAGAAAATATTTCTGTAAATATTGTGAATTCCTCTGTCAGACACCAAAATCATCTCTGAGTCCTGAGAGGCTGTTTTCACTGATGAACCCTGTTGTAACCAAGCTAGACCAATGTTGACTGCATTATCAGAATTATTTCAGGAGGGACAAATTCATCTCACAGATGAAGAATTAAAAAAGCTGTTGATAAATTCTAAACCATGAAAAATAGAGAAATTGATTTTTAAAATTGAAATTGCATTTGAAATGCCGCTGATTTCCCAATTCCAAGGGCCCTGGCCCCAGTACCAAAAAGAGGTGTGGCAGCCCTGCTGTCTATCCCTTCACTCAATACAAACAACATTATTTTTCTTCAGGTCTGTAATAATTTTCATATTCATTGTCCACCTACTAGAGAAGTTTCATCCTTGAAGCGGAAAAAAAATGCATTATCATGACTGATGAGATGTAGTTTGAGGATGGCAGTCAGTTATTTCAAAAAGCAATTTATACTGGGTAGATTGCCCGTTTCACAGGGGGAATAAAAAAAATGAAATTTCTAAAAACGAGACTTTTGATTTAGAATGACATGATTGTGTAGAAGCAAGTTTTAATTTCTTATTCCCAATTTCTCATTTTATAGTGTTGACGCTACAAAAACAGTTGACAGATTTTGTCACTTTGTAAATGATGCACATCCAAAAAGTCATAGATGCAATGCCAAAATGAAGTTGAAGATATTTAACAACTATCCTAGATTATGTTTGTATGCGATACGTGATATTTCTGAAGGTGAAGAAATATGTTACGACTATGGTGATAATGAAGATAATTTGGAGTGGAGAAAACAGGTAACAAAATCATTATAAATAACCATAGTATAATATTTATCAAATTAATTTACATATATGTTGTAACACTGTTACATTAGTGTCAGTCATGGCTTTTTATCCCCCGCTCCAACAAAGTTGGCGGGATTTAGAAATGGATTCCGTCCGTTTGTGTTTGTCTGTCACAAGTACAATGTTAAATTTTTCTGTTAAAGTTTTTCAAACAGTTAAAATTCTTCAGAATTTTTCATTCTGATTTAAAGAAATTTTTATTCTAAATTAATTTTTAAACATGTGTATATGTTTTTGTGTCGCCTGACTAGGCGACATATAGGGATTACTTTCATCGGCTTCTGCGGCGTCCGGATTTCCTTGTCCGGAGCATAACATTGGTGTTGTACGTTCAAATGACTCCAAACTTGGTGTGCATGTTTCTGGCAATGACTCAAAGTGCAGTGCACAAGAACTGCAACTCTATGTTTTTCCGTTTTTGAATTATTTCCCTTTGATTAATTTGATAGAGCATTTCTTGTCCAGGGACATAACTTTGGTGTAGTATGTTCAAATAACTCCAAACTTGGTGTACATGTTTCTGGCAATGACTCGAAGTGCAGTGCACAAGAACCACAACTCTATCTTGTTCCGTTTTTGAATTATTTCCGTTCGATTGATTTTTATGCAGTGTTAGGCGACACATCTGTTTCAAAGAAACATATCTAGTTACATAATTTATTGACCAGAAAACCCATCTAGAACACAATGTTAACCTTTTGCATTAAAGTTTGCTACATGTTTTATATTATGATTTAAGAATAGCAATTTAATAATAAAAAATTCATACCAAAAAGAAATAGTGCTATTACTTCAAAAGTGTTTACAAATTTCTCTGCAACATTTTAATACCTGCAATTTTAGTATTTCTTAGTAAAATGCATATTTTATATGAAAAATGTACATTTTGAGAAAATGAACTTGCTTATTTTATATTTTTATAGGATTTTCTTTAGAAACTCTAGATATCATGTAATTATTAAAAGGAGTTTAACATATATGCATGGTTTTTTAAGTGGTTCAGTATTTTGGGAATAAATATGTCAATTTTAAAAAGAAAACACTGATTTTGAGAATTTTCAATGAATACAACAATAACAACAACAATATCAACAATAGAAAAAAAAATTATAAAAAGAATCAAGTTCTATCCATGTGTTACTGATGAAAAATGTTTACTACTTATGGATATTGTTGATGTTTTGATTAAAATATGAAATGTCATTTAAAAATATTATAGTTTTCCAGTCATTGTTAAGATAACAAAAGACTAAGATTAACATGATATTGAATAGAAGTTGTAATCACTGAAACTATTGGTAGAAAATAGAAAGTTTGTAGAGCGGGGGATCTGAATGACCATGTCTTCTTGTTTAAAATTGAAGTAGGTATAAATTATACTTGGTGTATATGTAAGTGTATTATACATTGAAGCATTTCCAATACTTTGAAATTTACAGCCTAATTGCTCATGAATGCAGTTAGTCACACAGATGTATTACTAGTATTACTTTTGTATGTATATACATTGCTGGGTCTGTATCTGCTGTTTAATAACTTTTACAGAAAAACGATTTTGTCTTACCAAAGGAGACAGGTAATCAGTTCTTTTCACTTTCAGAATATCAGTTATATTACAACTATTGATTGAATTTATTAACCCTTTGAAATGAGATGCATGTATTTTGATAATGGTCAGTGTGTTATGCATCTGTAT
This sequence comes from Anadara kagoshimensis, assembly GCA_021292105.1. NCBI lineage: Eukaryota > Metazoa > Mollusca > Bivalvia > Arcoida > Arcidae > Anadara > Anadara kagoshimensis. Next base: position 9,121,062 of record CM037869.1, read on the forward strand.
CTTATAATATTTATAAAATACATTTGAGTGGATGTAGGGGATTTTTTATCTACATGATACAAGTTTTTAATTTTTGTAATATACATATGTTAATTTGTAGAGCTATCATTGATGAAAATTTGTGTATCAATATATTGATTGAAAAAGTTATCAATATTATAGGGTTATTGAACTTATATTGGGAAATATTGTCCTGAGCTTGCTCCATAATTTCACAAGCTTGCAAGTAAAATAATGAAGCAAGCTAGGGGTGATATTCTCCAATATTAGTTAAATAACCCTTTTATTATATACATGTACCAATATATTTTTATCATTCAGGAAAGCATTATTTTCACTATTTACCATTAGAACATAAATTGAACTAGTTCTTGTATTGCCAAACAGCATGCTGCACTAGTTCTTATATATGTTTACAATACCTTTGTTGACAGATGATCGGGGCTATACAGTCACATGATTTTGTGTTCAGTATCAAAATAGGATTCAAAACAACCTTTGAATAAACCCAAAGTTAAAAAAATAATATGAATTTAAATCCAGCTACGGAATGCTTTGCACGAGGGAACAAACCTTAGTTTTGACTAAAATTTTAATTTTATAATTTAAACTTGTATTGATATCCAATCAAAGAAATTTTATTGATGATGCATCCATATATTGATCTATCAATGACAGCTCTATTAATTTGATTTACATTTTGTATGTTAGTTTTTCTTATTTTTTTTAATTTATTACATTTTGTTAACATGTTTAAATCACATTTTAAAAAAAGTTACACTGTTAGACTGTGTGGCCTTCCTTAGACAATCCTTGAAAAAAATATACATGTAGGTTTCAAACTTTTGTATTGGGCACTTAAGTGATTTAAAAAAAAAATTGAAGTATCAGGGCTCAAAACAATGTGCTATTTCTCAATAACTACTGCAGGGATTGCATTCAAATATGACAAATGGAGAGGTTTTTTTTCTTGAGCCCTATTTGTGCAGTGTTGCTTTTAATGCAGATCATAAAACCAATGTAGCTTTCTGTTATCATCTTGGATTTTGAGATTTAAAGATTTGTTATTGCTATTTAATATTTTAGACCTAACAGTGATTTTTGTCTTATACCTCCATAAAAATTGTTAAAAATGATATTTTTATGTGTAAGGAAAACAATAGCACTTGCTATTACTTAAATTTCTTCTGAGGCCAGGGAAAGCGTAATTGGAAATCCAGTACTTGTGTCCTTTTGATTCACTCTTTAGGGTACTGCAGAGTGACTGAGTGTAAGCATTTTTTTACTTGTGTTGTGATGAGAGGTATTATGGTAATGTCTGTGTTTGTCTGTTCCTATATCCATCTGTTTGTCTGTTTGCTTGTGCAACTAACTCCTACAGTTTAAGTCCAAATGTCAGCAATTTCACAGATATTTATTACTAAGGAAGGTCTATTCAAGGGTACATAGTTTTCTGATCTACATCCTTTCATTCCTAAGTTAAGTATTGAATCAAAACACTAATAGAATTATGTGACTGAAGTATTTAGCTATGCTATGCAGTTTTCGTGTGTTATTTTGTGAAGGAGAAATGTGAAAACAAGTCTTGGTGTTAATTTTCTGTCATTAGTATCTGAGAGATTGTCATCTGTTTAAAATTTTGCAAATATCAGTTCGGAATTTACATTTTAATTATTTTGTCCCTGACCTATGAGACAAGGTCATTAATGGTTTCCATGCATTTAAAGAACAATAGAGTGTCCAATTGAGCGCAGAAATTGTACATTGTTTGCTTGTGGTAAGACCTTGCATGGCATTGCAGGTGAGGTCAAATGCACTTATGTCAGTATCACTGTTATTTTTAATAATTTTCTGGTTATTTAAAGACCAGTGCATTTTCACAAGATATTACATGGGTTACAGACAGTCAAAAAGATGGAGGGTCAAAGACATTGATGACTTTGTGATTTTGAGTGACAAGTTGTAGGTGGACATACATGTTGTGATCAACAAAGCTCCTGGTTTTTTTTTTTTTTGAGGTTAATTTAGATTGAAATAAACATTTGTTTTAAGTATCTTCCTCTTATTAATTATGTGAATCCTAAGCCTGGCCAATTCTAGAATTTAAGAAGCAGAATGATACATATTTAATATCTACTGATTAATACATGCTGATGGTACATTTTGTTGATTGACTGAAGTGAATGTTTTAAAAAAATGTAAATTTTGTAATCTGATGAATTTAGCCATGAGACCTATAAAGTTTTTTTAAATTATATTATTAAAATTGTACAGACCTGTTTAAAACTAAAGGTGTCTTGTCCTAATTTTTTTTTTCATTTTATTTCATCTATGTAATAAGATTATTTTACCTTTCAGAGGAAGACCATGAGTATGACAGTGATCCATTTGATTTATTAAATGATAAGGAGAAGGTAAATAGCAAAAATATTTCTAATCTTGAATTTATTATACCATCATATTTGATGGTGGATTGTTCAAATTGCTTTTATTGTCTGGCTTCCCTACAGTGTCTGTCTTTCTGAACAATTCTTGTTATCACTGTTTCTCGGAAACTACTTGCAATTGTGGGATTTAATTCAAACTTTACCATGTTCACATTAGGTTGATCTTGGATCCCAAATTTGTGGTAACGGCCAACAGCAAGGAAAATCCACTTTCCCACATATAAGGTCCGAACAGGATTCAAACCCCCAGAGGTGAGACCTTGGATTTGTAGACCAACGTCTTAACCGCTCAGCCACCGTGGCCCCTACTTACAAATGAAGACTTACTTACAAATGATGACTTACTCACTTACAAATGAGGACTTACACACTTACAAATGAGATCTTGAATATTAAGAAGAGGACTTATATACTTACAAATTAGGACTTATATACTTACAAATAAGGACTTACACACTTACAAATAAGGACTTACACACTTTCAAATGAGGACTTACACACTTACAAATGAGTTCTTGAATATTAAGAGGAGGACTTGTACACTTACAAATTGAGGACTTGCACAGTTACAAATGAGGACTTACACACTTTCAAATGAGGATTTGCACACTTACAAATAAGATCTTGAATATTAAGAAGAGGACTTATATACTTACAAATGAGGACTTACACACTTACAAATTAGGACTTACACACTAACAAATGAGGACTTACACACTTTCAAATGAGGACTTACACACTTACAAATAAGATCTTGAATATTAAGAAGAGGATTTATACACTTACAACTGAGTCTTTATAGACTGAGGACTTAACACAAATACAAATGAAGATTTGCACAATTAAAATTAAACATAAAAGTACCAAAGCAATTGTCAGAAGAAAAGTCAAGATATAGACCATTAAGAGAACATGCAGACTTCCAATAAATTGCTGAAATCGGGATGTAAATAGGCATAAATGTGAGAGAAGCTGTGCAAATAAAATTTTGCATATTAACAAATGAAGACTTAACATTAGGGCTGAAAAGATTAATCATGGTACAGCTAAATCCTGATTCTTTACAAGATGATCTGATTCACTCGCAGTCACAAATAGAATGAATTGCAATACATTTTTTGTTAATTTTCTATCGGATAAAATGTTTTAGAACTGACTCTACATTTGAATAATTATTTCAGAATAAAAAATAATAAAATTATTTTAAAAAATTAAAATTGTGAAATGTAAACAAACTATTGAACTGTTTAAAAATGAGGTTTATAGTCGATATAATTACAATTGCCTTGTAACGCAAACTAATCATAATGCGTGCACGTTATTCAGTTTGTGTTACAAGGCAATTGTAATTACATGTATATCGACTATAAACCTCATTTTTAAACAGTTCAATTGTTAAATATAGGCATGGTGTGATGTGTGGTCTTCAGTTTGTTGATCCATCCATTTATCCATTTACACATTTTTTTTTAATCTCTGAAACTACCAGGCAGAATTGGACCAAGCAAATATTGATGACTAGACTAAGATTTTTCATTTAGCCTCAAATGGTCGCTATAGGTACAGAAAGTAGGTCACAGTGGTCCTTATTATAAAAAACCTTTAAAAAATTCTTTTAAAGTTTTAGCAAAAGGTTGCTTTAGCTACCAAAAGTAGGTAACAGTGACTTAGAACTCGGAAAACAAAGAATCTGCTCCTTGTCAAAAACCATGTTGTAAGCATTATCTAATGTGATATTTTGCTTCTATAAACCCTTAAACATAAAGTTGATATGCAGTTTGTGGCATTCTGTTAAAAGTTGGGTTACAAATTTATTTGAATTATGTTTAAAATAATGCTGACATGGGCTATAATCTTTGAAAATCTTCTCTGAAACTATGTGGATTAAAACTTTATATTTGCTCGAGACCCATGTTATAACATTTGTACAAATAGTGCCCACCAGGACATTTTTGAGGCACACAATAGAGCCATATATCTGATATGCCCTTATATGGAAAATCATCTTTAAAAATCTTTTTCTCTGAAACAATAAGGTGTATAGCTTTCCTGTATTGCAGTTATCATCAACACGAGCTATTTTATTTTAAAAAGCCTACAAATTCAGACTTAACCTTTACAATTTTTTCTTTAATTCTTACCGATTTTCAAGCCATTTTACGATCGATCCCTTTAATTTATTATTTTTTATGATTTGCATTGAAACCTGGAATTTAAGTTATGGGTTCGTTTTTTTGTCATAGTTTTTCACAATTTCACTGAAAGTAACTACATTTTGTGTGTTTTTATTAAACCGTCTGAAACACTAGTCAGGTCTTATTTGCACGTGACTGATATTTATATTCTATCGGGTTTGATGTAAGCTCATTACTGATAGTGATTTTGATATTTGACAGCATTGTCTATTTAAAAACAGATTGAAAACAAGATTAAAGTAAAACAGATTTGTTTTTATCTAAAATTTTGGGTTGCATTGGAGCTGTCATGTATACTGTGGGCAAAGAGTCATTGAGTAAACATTACAAATATGTATGCACAATAAACCAACATCAGGTGAAAAAGCAATCAGAATTCCAAAATTACGAAGTAAATTCTTTGAAAAAAAAACAAACAGGCAAATAAAGCAAAATGCAAACTTCACTAGGAAGTGAGACTGAGCAATCTGGAAGGGCATTTTATGCTTTATTTATAATTTATATACAATAATCTTTTTAATTTTTACAGGGGAGTGAAAATATGGATACGACTAGAAATGATAAAGAAAATAAAGAAAATTTAAGAGACATAAAGTTCAGTGATCACAATTTTGGCCTGCATGATAAAGCAAAGGAAAATCTTAGCATTATGGATCATGAAGAACTTGAGACTGATTTTGATGATGGAAGACTATATAAGCCAACCATGCATAGTGAAAATGAAAAAGATTTTATCAAAATAAAAAAAGTTCGAGACATAGATCATGAACAAATCAATAATTTTGTTGGAGGAAGTCTGTATGGACCAAATAAGGATAGTGAACCAAGTAAAGATAGTGAACATGATGCATTAACTGTTTCAGAAAGTGGCTCTGATAATGATAGGGGCATAGATCATGAACAAATCAACGATTTTGGTGAAGGAAGTTTGTTTATAAAATCAAGTAAGGTTAGTGAACCAAATAAGGATAGTGAAAATGAGGCAAAAACTGTTTCAGAAAGTGACTCTGATAATGCAAGTGAATTAGCTCATGAGCAAAATGATTTTGATGAAGGAAGTCTCCATGGACCAAATAAGGATAGTGTACAAAGTAAGCATAGTGAAAATGAGGCAGAAACTGATTCAGAAAGTGACTCTGATAATGGTAAGGACATAGATCATGAACAGATTGATGATTTTGATCAGGGAAGTCTATATGAACCAAGTAAGGATAGCGAAAATGAGGCAGAAGAAGATATTGTTTCAGAAAGTGACTATGAACTTGATGTAGGTTCACATACTCAAGAACATTTACAATTACATACAAAAGGAAAAGAAAATCATGATATTGATGAGAATAGTCTTACTAGTGAAATTGATGATTCTTTGTCTGATATTTTACCTGACCAAAGTACATGTACAAGTAGCAAAATTGTTGTGCAGTTTCCAAAACGCAACCCTTCAGCAAAAAGGGCTAACAAGTATCATTCCTGTGTGTTTTGTGGAAAAGTTTACTTTAAATTACCAAGACATCTGGAAACGTTGCATTATAGTGAACCTAAAGTGATTGCTGCTTTAGCATTTGCGAAAAAATCAAAAAATCGAAAGTTAGCATTGTTAGAAATACAAAATTTGGGTGACTATAATCACAATATTGAGGTTTTGAAAGCAGAAAAAGGTGTGCTAATCCCAAAGTATACTACTAGAAAAGACACTGAAGAGAAAAAGTATCAAAGTTATGTTCCTTGCAAATTTTGTTTAGCTCTTTATGTTAAAGATGAGCTCTGGAAACATCAAAAAAGATGTAAACAGAAACCAGCAGATGAAAATTCTACTATTAGGAGAACACCGATACAAGATGGCAAGTTCTTACTGCCAGTGATGGAAAATGCAAAACAACTACATACAAATATTTTGATGACCATGAAAGATGATGACATAAAGGAAAAAATAATTAAAGACAGATTGGTATTGGAGTTTGGAAAAAGGTTAAATGAAGGTCACGGACATGAGATTCACCAGCGTCAATATATCTCGCAGAAAATGAGAGAGTTGGGGAGATTTCTGATAGCAATCAGTGCAGAAAATATCAAGTCATTAGAAGAAAGTCTCATGCCAGAAAATTGGGAAATCCTAATCAAGATAATAAATGATGTTGCAGGTTTATCTTCTGAAAAAGGAATATACAGAATACCATCACTAGCCCTTAAACTTGGCCATAGTCTGAAAAAATGTGCAAAATTGGTCAGGACAAAGGCTATTCAGAATGGAGAGGAAGATTTGAGAAATAGAATGCAAAGTTTCTTGGATTTGTTTGAAACCGAGTGGAAAGAGAGAGTTTCTTCAAAAGCACACAGCACATTGCACAGAGCAAAATTCAACAGACCACAAATATTGCCTCTTGTTGAGGATGTGGTTCTTCTGCATAAATATTTGAATGACAGAACTAAAGAAGTTCAGAGTTCAGATCTCTCAGTTGAACAGAAATATAGAGATATGGCTGCAATTTGTCTAACAAGAGTAATACTTTTCAACAGAAAGAGAAGCGGGGAAGCTCAAAGGATAAAGCTAGAAAATTATGAGTCAGTAATTGAATCTCAGGCTGTAGATGAAGAAATCCTAAAGAGCATAACACCTTTTGAAAAGGAATTGTGTCAGACGCATAAACGAATCGAAATTATGGGAAAGAGAGGCAGCCGTGTCCCAGTAATTTTGACCAAGAAAATGATGTCAGAAATCCAGTATCTTCTTCAACTTCGAAAGAAAATTAATGTTCCTAATAATTACCTGTTTGGCAAACCAGAGTCACAATTCCCTCTAAGGGGGAATGATTGTCTACGAAGGTTAGCATATCAAAGTGGAGCGAAAAACCCAGATCGTATCAAATCCACAAATTTAAGAAAGCAGATGGCCACCTTGTCGCAAGTTCTTGGACTTACAGAGGGAAATCTTGACGTGTTGGCAAAGTTCATGGGACACGATATAAGGGTCCATAGAGAATTCTATCGCTTACCTGAGAGTTCGTTCCAGCTGGCAAAAGTTAGCAAAATTCTGCATGCCATTAATGAGGGAAGAATTGCTGAATTCAGAGGAAAAAACCTTGATGAGATTGAGTTTGATTCACAGGGTAAATTTTTTCATACAAATATTGAAACATAGTTATTTTGGATGACTTTATTTTGTGGAATTTATAAACTGTAAATCACTATAATTTTGCAACCCTTTTCAATGAATCTCTTATTTAAACTAATTGGCATCAACAAATTTTTGGCAGTTATAAGTTTTATAGGCTTTTGGTATAGCAAAACCATACAGTAGTTAAAGCTGCATTAAGGGTACACCATTATTGAAAAAGACTTTTTCTAAAAATATGTTTTTGGTCTATAAAAATTGGTTCAAATTACGATCTGTGCGATTTATGTTCTTAATTTCACCCTTATTAGTCATAAAAATGGAATGAAAAGGAAGAAATGACAGCTGAAACTGGCAGACTTTGATAAAACCAGTAGACAAAAGCCAGCAGAAACAATAATTCAAAGACACATAAGACAACACGAAAACACCTGAGACCAATACCAAAACAGCATGACTTAGGATGTGGATCTAACAGAATTGCTGAATGGTGTGGTTTAACCAGTTTATGTGGCTGTAACCCTCCGACTTTCCACTCTGGCAGAGGTCTCGGGGAAGAAACATTTAAAAATTTAAAAATAATTCTTCTTGTTCTAAAAAATATCTCAACAATCAAAATACATCCATTGTCCATAAAAATTTAAAACATAAAATATATACGTACGAAATTATTCAATATATTTGGGCTTAGATGTATGAATGATGTGCTTTGATTTTGCGTAATCTAGCTGAGGGACATTGTTTAAAGAAGTCTGACTAATTTTCAGGGAGACAGAAAGTCAGGACTCAATCTAAAATTCTAAAAGTTTGGGCCAACTCGATAATATGCAAATTATTAGCTTGGAGCGAGAAGTCCTACATGTAAATAAAGAATGGCCACATGAGAAAAAAAAAGCTGAATTAATTTATGATAATGTTATTTATTCCTTCATGCAATCATAAACATATTTAATTAACTTATGTGTTTCTTTAACCATATCGCTGCTTCAGTTGTCAGAATCACAAATCATGCTTCTTTGCTGTGTATGTTTACGATGCCTTATTTTCAATAAAGAATCTCGTAATTGTTCTAAAAAGATCTTTGGTAGATAAACTAGCAAGAGGTTTCCCCACGAATTCAATGTGAGTAAAGGTTTAATTAAGGAACCAAGTATTGCATTGTTCATGAGAGGCACAGTTAAGGAAAGCTGCGCCTTTTTATTTTATACATTAGAAAACTTAATGCAGCTTTGAATAGTGTTAATATTTGTTTGTCCAAATTTTTTTCTTTTTAAGACCATATTACAGCAATAGGCAAGACATAAGGTTCTGAAAATTGTTTAACCAATCAGAACCAAATGATTGGACTTGTGCATCTTTTTAGTCTCTGAAATCTTAATGAGGCATATTCATGTAAATGAATTTCACTTAGATGGATAGACCAACTCTAAAGCTGGAATTCCTTTTTGTAACAAAATCATACAAAGACAGATGCTTCATAAATTTTTATCTTTAATGTTGTATAAAGCAGTAAATACCACTTTATCCTTGTTGTGATTTGATTACAGAATTCAAATTAACTTTAGTTTGGGTTTGATATGATTTACATAGTTTGCTGACAACTTCTACATGCTTTTGGCAATTTGACTTTAATCCATACTGTAAAACACTGATGTTTATCTTCTCTCTAAGATCAGGCTATGATTATTTTAAACAATGTTTTGAAAAAATGATATCAACTAATTTTAGATGTATTGGAAGAAGAAAGATGATGAGACTGATGATGAAGACCAGGAATTCAGAGATAAAAATGAAGTTGAAGCAAAAGCAGTAACTAAAACAGTAACTTCAACAACAGCAAAGGGTATAATTATCCTACTTGTCATTTCACAATACAGCTTGTTTGCTAATGTTGTTAATAGCTGACAGTGCCTGTCAGTTATCATTTCTTTAGAACTACAGTCGACTCTCATTAATTCGAAATCAGTTGAATCAAAATTTCGCTTAAATGGAAATGATACAAACGGTCCTGTCAGATCGCAATGTATTTCTATGCAAATCGAAATGTGTTTAAATTGAAATACCGAAATTTTGCTTAAATCGAAGTGAATTTTCAGTCCAGATTTTAATAATCACATAAGTTGGATGCTAAGGATTACAGGTGAAGAAGTTATGATTATGAATAATTGAAATTTTAACTACATGTAAGCCTCACCATAGTCAATGTTTTACGGGAAATTTCAAGGGAACCTTGTAGCTCTCGGTGAAGTTTCCAATTTACTTATTTTATTGTTTAAAAAACTTGAGTTTGTTGAGCTTTACATAAACATTGAAAAATAAAAAATTATTTTTAATTTTAAATGTTTCATTTAAACATAATCTTAAATTTTCAATGTTAATTGTCAGCGATGCGCTTTAATACATAAAAACAAACACGTGACTTCAATAGAGGAGCGCTTTACTATTAAGTTATCTCCCGTTCTCAACGTCAGTGATCAAAACAGTTGATTGAAATTCAGATAAATCGAAATTTTTCATCTGACCCCTTCAATTTCGAATTAACGAGACAACTGTATTTGTTTTTATTCCATTTGTTGCAATGAGGAATCGTTTGTTTTGCTTGTTTGCTTCAAACACTTCAGTCAGTAACTACGTGAAGCACTTAATGATGTTAAAAATAGCAAAGCAAAATCCATTTTAAGTTTTAAGATCAGACTCAGAGTGTAATTTATTTCATATAGATGTTACCAATTTTGCTGGAAGATCAGATGAAGTTCTGAAGGAATATTATGTCAATTATAAGCACACACTTGTCTAAACTAGTTTTTGGCTGGCTTTTATTAGTGTATATATAGTAGCATGCAGTGTTTTTGTGCTCTGACAATCTAATAGAAGCATAACACTTAAGTTGTAAAGCAGAGCACGGCTAATAAATTTGGCTACTTAAATTACTGCATGATAAACTCTTTGTTTTAAGAGCCATATTTCTTTGCATTTCACTCTTGGCATTAAAAATTATCTTCTGCAGATTTCAATCAAGCAGATGGAAGGAGAAAGTGGACTAAATTAGAAATTGAAGCAGTTGAACGACAGCTTTGGAAATTTCTAAAACTGAGGCAAATTCCTGGAAAGAGAGAATGTGAATCTGCAAAAGCCAGAGAGGTTTCCCTAAAAAGCAGAACATGGCATCAAATTAAACATTACTGCCGAAATAGAAATTTACGTACATCAGAGATGTTTAGCTGAGTTTAAATGTAAATGTTCAGTTAGAGTGACATACTTAACGATCTATCAGTTAGATTTAAGTAGTTAAGAACGTATGGGTAAAAATTCTGAAAAAAGTGGTTGAAGTATGATACAGAATAAGTGGAATTTATTTTGATAAAGGTATATATGTATATATGTATGTATCCATCTATTCATGAACAGTTGTGATGCATGCTCCTACAGTTTTAAAGCTAAACATTTATATTTTGTGGAATACTAATCCACAGGCCATAGATGTTCAAGTTATTAACTCATTCCCGCAAAGCTGAAACTTGGCACAGGGGCATATGAAAGATAAACGTAATAATATTGATGATGTTTTGACAATTTTGTGGTTGTAATTGCATAAAATAACATGGGATTATCAGTTTTAACATTTGCAACAATTATAGGTCAAGGTCAAAATTCAGGTCATGTCTACTTTTTATCTGGTGATTGATTTGTCAACATCTCAGTATTTTTGCTTCAAATTGACATGTTTTACAATAGATGTGTGCCAGGTGAGCTGTTCAGGCCAATTGGGCCTCTAACTTTACGAAGGGCTCCCATGGTGCCATTTTTGGTTGCATACTAGAGAGTCATAGTTTTATATTTGCATACATTTGCAAATCATCCTTTGCTGCATACTGGAGAGTCATGGTTTTATATTTGCATACATTTGCAAATCATCCTTGAAAATCTTTTGTGGAAAATTGTGTAAAAATCTTCTTTGAAAGTTTAAGGTATACAGCTCTAGCATGAAGGCATTTTAGACAGCTGAGCTACACAGGCCCTAGTTGGTCTCTGTTTTATCAAACCTAGTATAGACAAAGCCTATTAAAAAGCAAGGTCATTCTTATAGGACAAGGTTTTAGAAATAATAATGAAGATGTGAAGGCTCCTTTGTGCTCTTTTCAGTTTTGTGAAATTGGAGAGAGTTTTTCAGTTTGTGTAACTCTTTATGCTAATGGATATTTTGTATAATATTAAAACAATTAAATGAATTTTATGTAAAACTTTTAAAGGTACCCCTTGCTATAAGTGTATATTATAAACTGCTAATAACTTCTTAGATGTTTAAAACACTGGCACTGAAATCCGAAGTCAAGTTTAATAAGCAGTGTCTCAAAGAATAGATGAGTTTTCCTTACTTAAGTTATTTGCACACAGTGTGAAGTAATTTAAGTATTAATTATAGTCTGAAAAAGATTGTTATAGAGCTTAAAAAAACCTGAAATAAGGATAAAAAGTGTAAATCTAATCCCATCAAAGCATTACCTGTCTACCTTTTATCCGATATATTTTGTATAAAAGAATTTTTTGTTAATTTGTTACATGAAACTTTGTACTTATTGTTGAGTTAAATTTCAATGTTAAGATATATTCATGTTTTTAAATTTACACATTTATTGATATATTACATTTCATTATATGAAATTAATGATAACATTTTTTTGTTGAAAGTATGTTTGACTCAAAACACAAAATACATGTATGTATTTAGCAATAATTTTGTGTTTAGGATAAGAGATGTATATTTTTCCTGTATTTAGTTTTTGCATTGCTGAATGTCTGACCACTTGTTGCAATAACGATCTGCACAATATCTATATGTTTACCTTAAAAAAGTTGTTTGGGCATCTGTTCATCTCTGTTTGTCGCACTTTGGTTGGACTTATTTATATGTCCCCTTTCTGTAGGTATCAGTTTCATGACATATAGGATCATGTTAGGGTTCATTACTCAATAGAAAAAGTAGGTCTCTGTAAAGAAGATTTTCCACATGATTTGCAAGACCATAGGACTTGAAATATAGTTTTATTTTCTCAACATGATGAAGGTGCACAGGCAAAACATAGGTGATACTATTCCGTCGTCATTGTAAAAATTTTGTATTTTAATCTTTTTCTCAGAATGTACTGGCACTTTGAATGCTAAACTGTAATGAACATTTAATTATGACAGATAAAACATTGTACATGCTGCTGATGCTAAAGTGACATATTTCATGGTTTAGTGACTGGAAATCTAATGTTAAATTTTTACTTTCACCTTCAGTGTTAAGTTTTTGTATTTTACTAGCTCACCAAGAGCTGAAAGCCGCCATCTGTCGTCCGTTAACTTTTCACTTAAATGACTTCTTCTTTGAAACCAATAATCAGAATTTCACCAAACTTGACAGGAAGCTTGTTTAGGTCAAGGGCTTTCAAGTTTGTTTAAATTATTGACCTTGACCTTTGTTCAAGGTCACAGTGATCTTATATAGTAAAACCTTTAAATGACTTCTTCTCATGAACAATAAGGCCTAGAAGCATGAAACTTGGTATATATCAACTACACATCAAGGGTTACCAAGTTTGTTCAAAGAAATGACCTTGTCCTTGGCTCAAGGTCACAATGACCAAATATGTTAAAAACAAGTTGAATCCTGGCTCACGAAAATGAGAAAATCCAGTCCCCAACAGTCTTAGATTCAGTTAATATGTGTTTGTGGGTATATATTCAATCTGCAGTATACTTTGTAAATCTAGGTTAAAGTTTTTCCTTAAACTTCAATGTAAAGTTTTGTATTATTATTTTTTTTATTGTATTGTACATATGAATGCCTTAACAAATAGAGTCATGAATTAATTTTAGTAGCATTTGATACATGATCAGGTTGATTGTAAGATTGATGTAGCTTATGTGGATGTTGACCTATATAATGTATGTTCAGTGATTTTCTACATCAGTGTTAAAGTTTTACTTTGGACTCAAATGTTAAGTTTTTGTATATCATTATACATACAGCATGACAACTAAAGTCATAAATTTAGGATTTAAAATGTGATAAAGATGATGAAACATGGATGCTGCTGATGTGGAAGTTGACCTATATTTTATGTTCAGTTACTTTCTAGTTCATTATCAAAATATTACTTTAAATTTTTATTATAATTTTTTTAGTATTTTTAATGATTAAATAGATGATGATGAAAAATTATGAAAAGTAATGATGACCCTTTTACTAACAAAGTGGGGACAGCAATACATGTCATTCAATAGAACCCTGGTGTTATAGTGCACTTCCTTTCCAAAACAAAAGTAGGTCACATTGACTTACATTGTAGCAATGACTGTCTCAATGTTTTTGTCCTGTTCGGACTTTCTGTGTCACTTGGCACAAATGGATCAACAAAGGTTTTCATGGGATAGGGGGGGGGGGGGGGTTGAAAATCAAGATCATGAAGCAGATATCTTGGTCTGATGAGCTTTCATTGGGGTCTACTCACAACTGTTCTATCACGTTATAGTAGCTGCACTTATGCTTGATAAATTAAATAAATATGCTTGATAAGGCAAATAAATGTTGGTCAGAAGTGATGATGATGAAAATACTTTTTGCCCAAAATGTAGTGAATTTTCTTTATAACATGATTAAGTTTTGGAGTTATGTAAATCAATTAAAATTTAGACGTTGGTTTAAGTTTGGATTAAATAATGGTTGAAGCAAAGAAAACTTTATCTTTTTGAATTATTAGTCCCCTGCTGGTGAAACCAGAGGGGACTATAGTGGTTGTCCATCTGTCTCCTAACCTACTGAATGGATTTGATTGAAAATAAGCAGAAATGATTAGTAGGCATGCTGTGTTGCTTATTCAAAGTTGTTTGCCGTTGATTGGTCATGTGATCAGATTCTGCGATCTGATTGGTCAAGATAAAAATGACCATTACACATTTATATATAAAGCAATTTGGTTCAAATTTGACATAAAGAAAGCAGATGTCTAGCCATTTAATATATGTAACAGGTTTTTCCATAACTTTTTCTGTTTGGTCATTATTAGTAATCATGCAAATTAGTTGCTAAATTTAGACTTATTTGAAAATCTTCTCCAAAACTACAAAGCTATATGAAACCAAATTTGATGTGGACAGTCCCTAGATTAAATTTTATGCAAACTTCCAGCAGCATCCAAGATGGCCACTATTATTATAAATAGCACAAAGCTATGAATGACCATTACACAATTATTTTTAAAATCATTGGTTGCTTAATTTACATGATTTCTTGAAAGTCTTCTCCAAAACAACGAAGCTATATGAAACCAAATTTGATGTGGAAAGTCCCTAGGTTACTGTAGTGTTTCTCATCGTCAGTCTGTCCAGCTGTTCTTTTAATTTTTAATTTTCAATGACAGGGGACATGTATTCTTGCAATACTGACTTTATATTTAATATTTATGGTCTCTTTAATTACATCAAACAGAAAACGGTTTTCTTAGGCACCAGTGCAGTGTCTGTTTGGGGTACAATTTCTCACATTTTTTGATATGAAAAAAAAATTTATCATCAGTTTTTATCTTTTTAAAGTCAAATCAGACTTGGACACAAGAGTATCCTATTCCATTTTTAGATCAACTGGCTAAAGCCAGCTTAGCTTATGGCATGACATAGGCATCAGTCCTTCTGTCCATGCATCTGTCTAATAGACTCGGCTAATTTAAACAATTTTTTTTAAAACCATTCTTTTTTCCTTTTTACAGTATGTGGTCATCATTTTAAAAATACAAGTTTTGTTTTGTTAAAAGAATTCTTGTTGCAAGAATGTAGGGCAAAAACATCAGCAAATCTTTTTAGATTACCTGAGCTGAAAGCTCAGATGAGCAATTGCTATCCATCTTCGTCCGACATGGGTAAACTTTTTACATTTTAATCTTCTCCTCCAAAACCACTGGGCCAAATTTAATGAAACTTGGTAACCATCATGCCAGATGAAGCCCATTCAGATTTGCACAAATGAAGGAGTTATGTCCCTTTGGGGACCCATGAGGGGGGAAATAGTGAAAATTTTTAAAAATCTTCTCCTCTGAATCTACAAGAGATATACCTTAGTCATTTCATTTATAACATCCTTAGGTCATCTTTTTTATATTGTTTGCACAAATGGAAGCCATGGGGCTCAAAATGGGGAAATTATAAGGCACTGAGTGGGGAAATTGCTATAAATTATATATTTGTCACTATATCTTGAAAACTATCAACTTTTTGTGAAGGCATGTATATATGAGAATATTGTAGGTATTGTGACAACCATCATTTTGATATAAGGTACAAGGTTATATGTTGAAAGGTCAAGGTCACAGCTGCAAAAGAAGACTTAAATTGCTAATTATCTTTGAAAACTATTAACTTTTTGTATAAGCATGTATATTAGAATATTGTAGGTATTTGACAACAATCATTTTGATATATGGTTCAAGGTCATATATTGAAAGGTCAAGGTCACAGACTTAAATTGCTAATTATCTTGAAAAGTATTAAAGCTGCATTAAGTTTATCAATTTTCTGAATTTTTTTTTTTTTTTTTTTTTTTTTTTTTTTTGATTTTTTAAAAATAGATATCTTCTAATCACGATCCGTGACGTTCATTTTCTAAAATTTAATTTCTTTTAGCTGTAAATAAATGGAATCCTCTGACCGATTGGTCGGTGTTTTACGATGGAAATTATGAGCTTGGAGCATGCGCACGGATGTACAAAAAGCCTAGAATCGAAAGTGAAACATGACAGATTGCATTAATTATCCTTCATTAATATTCAGATGTATTTGAAATGGTGTTATTTATCCCTTACTTAATGACAAATGACAAATTCAACGAAGTTCTGTGTTTAATTTATCGTATTTACCGTTTTGAAAGTTGTGTTTAAATGACCCAGGTTTTGATGACGTAAGCATGTTCAAATATTAGATCCTAAATGCTGCATCTCGCATGGTAAATACTGTAAATTTGCATTTATTTGAGCTTTTATGGTTGAACCAAATGTAACATTGTTCTTTAGGAACATCATTTGTTAGATTAGTACTGTTTAATTTTTTTCTTTGGAGAACTTAATGCAGCTTTAACTTGTTGTATAGACATGTATATTGGAATACTTTAGGTATTGACATGACAATCATTTTTATATATGAGTCAAGGTCATATGTTGAAAGGTGAATGTCACAGCTGCAAAAGAAGACATAAATTGCTAATTATCTTGAAAACTATTAACTTTTTGTATAGGCAGGTATATTAGAATATTGTAGGTATTGACACGACAATCATTTTGATATATGGTTAAAGGTTATATGTTTAAAGGTCAAGGTCATATCAACATAGGAATACAAAAATTATTAATTATCTTGAAAGCTATTAATTTCATGCATAGGCATGTGAGTTAGAATATTTTAGGTATTGACATGACAGTCATATATGGTTCAGTCATATATGGTTCAGGGTCATATATGTTCGAAAGTCAAGGACATAGTTGCTGGAAATTATTCATTGCACTACAGT
Source organism: Anadara kagoshimensis (assembly GCA_021292105.1). NCBI lineage: Eukaryota > Metazoa > Mollusca > Bivalvia > Arcoida > Arcidae > Anadara > Anadara kagoshimensis. The sequence goes on from CM037869.1 coordinate 9,138,357, forward strand.
TACTTCATGCCTATTATATAAGCTACTTATAAATGAAATGTGAGTGAATATATTTCTGATTAAGTTTTGTGGGAGTTCTTAACTTGAGAAAACTTTAAAAGTTTCTGTATGTAATATATTATCTATTCCACTTTGCAAACAATATTTGGACATATCTTCAGGTGAGTGTTAAGGCCCATGGGCCTCTTGTTTTTATATATAAATTTATTATAGTCATATAGTTAAGCAACATAGATTATAAAATGTTAGTTTGTCATGCATATAGCCTAAATAAAAAGTATTCAGAATTAATTTTGCTAGAAATTATTTATTTATTCATTATACTTTCCATAACAAATGTTCTATATTGCTTTCGCTGTGTTTGTCCATCATTTTGTGGATATTTATTATCTGAGTGATGATTCTAAAACTAAAGGCACTATGTTGATGAAACATTAGGAGTAGTTTGTTCTCTTAAAGAGGATAATTATTTTTTTTCAGGGAGATATATTGTTTTTAGTCTGGATGTAGGTCTGTTCAACTGTCCATCACATATCATGTTCACCACATATCTTTTCCATAGAGGGATTTTGAAAATACTTGGCACAAATGCTCACCATACTGAGACGATGTTCTGAGCGCTAAATCTCGTCATGTCAGAGTGCAATCTCCTGCCATGTGGGTGCAAGGTCAAGAACCGAATTAAAATGACAGTATTTTGTGTCTGTTCCATAAAGTTTGATTGCATGAAAGGAAGTTTCTAAATGACACAAATGTTCATCATCCTCAGACAATGTGTATTGTGCAATTTTCAGCCATGTTGGAAGGATTGGAAGACATCTGTCTTTGTTTGAAAAGAAACTTCTAGTTTCTATCTAGATAGATCTGTTTGCATTCTAATTGGTCACTTTCATAAGAATTGCCATGTATTGGTATTGGGCTCACTTTGTGGACAAGGGCCACGATTGGCAGAGCATTAAGACATTGGTCTACAAATCCAAGGTCTTTCACCTCTGGGGTTCGAATCCCGTTCGGACCTTGTATTTGGAAAGGCGAATTTTCCTTGTCGTTGGCCCTTACTGGTTGGACCGGTGTCAGTATAATGTGACCGGGTTGTGTGTTGTGTCGTTTGCGTCACAATATTTCAGTGAACTAGCACTTTAAAAGTCTCCATCAGTGCGCACTAGTACAATGCAGACCATAAATACACCCGCATGCATGCACTCACCTCACGAAATTGTGAATAGATTAATAATAGAGTTTAATAACCTTGTTCTCGTCGCGAATGACTGAAATATTGTCAATGCGACGTTAAGCAATATGAAAAAAAAACTATGTAGACAGTTCTAATTTAAAGTTGTGTTGTCCAAAGAAAAGATTGTTTTTATCAATCTAATATTAATCAAACACCAATTTCTTTACAAAATGATCACGATTCACCTTTTTTGATAGGTTTGCTTGCATGTGCCACATAAAATGGAATTTTTTTTTTATTGAATTGCATGTTGGCAGATTTTGGAGGAGCTGCGTTGGCCCAGAAGATAAGAAACTCGCCTCTCACCAAGGTGCCCCGGGTTCGTTTCCCAGCTATTGCAAGTGAGAAAGTTAATGTTACTTTCTGCGGTCCCTTACTGGTCGGCTCCGGCACATCATTTTCTCGTAGAAATCTGCATTTTTATCTTTTGCGAATGACTGGTTGAACATCTCAAATAAAACTGAGTTTTACTCTTTCAATTTGAAAAGAAAAGGTTCAACTGTTATAAAAGGACATGCAGTCCCTAGGGCAACGACATTTTATTTAACTGAGTCATTAGTTTGACAGGTTAACAGGTTGACCAAGTCGACAGAAGTTAATAGTTAACAGAGATAGTCACTAGGTCAACAGGTGAAAATTAATATTTCTACATTTCTATGATAAATGTGAAAAAAAATGTAATAAAAGTGGGGAGCCGAATGCTTGCGAATTCTGAAAAATAGATGTAGCATCTGTAACTTTTAATCTGAAGCCACGGCTTACCCTATCCAGTTTTATTGGAGATGTTCTTGTCAAAATGTTCTATAGACAAAGTAGTAGACTCTTTAATGAGTAACCAAACACCTCTAGCAGATGCATGAGCAGAGCTGTCTATTGAGAAGAACTTTGAACTATCGGGTTTTTAGATTATTGGACTTTTGACTATAAAGTCCTTCAGGTAACTAGGCTGTAACTATCTCCTAGGAAAGAACATCTAGATTTACATTCTGTGTCCTCAATTGACCTTGTGTATATGAGAGGTCTGCATTTTCCTTTGTGTAAACACGGACTGCATTTTCCATGGTGTATGCAAGGTCTGCCTTTTCCATGGTGTATGCTAGGTCTGCATTTTCCATGGTGTATACCAGGTCTGCATTTTCCATGGTGTGTTCAAAGTCTGCATTTCCCATGTGTATGATGAGACTGCATTTCCATGGTAAAAATCTTACCGTTAAGCAATGGATTTACATTGATAAAAAAGCGCTTTTCATAATTGCAGAACAAAATAAATGGCATATATGTGAGATCAATACTGTAGCATCATTTTAAAGGCAGGTCTGCAATTTGGGTGGAAATATCACGGGTCTGCATTTGACACCTTCAACATGTATGTGTGTGTGTGTGTGTGTGTTATTTTCATTGTTCTAATAATGGTAAGGAAAAATAAATCAACTTTTAAACGCAAGTGAAAATTCACTGCGATGATGTTATATTCAAATTTTATCGCCGTTGCCTCGGTGATCGAGTGGGTTAAAGTGTAGGCATACAGTGTCTCTCACCGCCTAGGTTCGCTATATCCAAGAAAGTGTTAGTTCGCTTGTTGAAGGACGATGGTTACTTTCACTATTTCCCAGAACTGATTGTCTCGATATTCATCTTGAATGTAAAATTACTCAACTTTTAATTCTTTTTCAGTCCTCCAGCAAAAAGGGAAAGGCTGGAGGAACGCCTTACTGTAAAACCGTAAGTATTATTTTCATGAATTCACATTTTTTTTTTAAAAAATGTTAAAACAAATTTGTTCATTATATGAGACAACTATTTGTTAGGTTTCTACTGAATAATATTATTAATATCATAACAACGTCTACTTGTTTGAGTCTAGTTATTGGTGTTCATTTTATTTTTACGTTTAAATATATACCATTAAACGTTCAGTTTTCAAGCATGTGGTTGGTATTTGTTTCTTCAAGTCAACTATTTTGTTCTATTTATTATTTCAGATCAAAAATTAAGGAATTACAGGAAGCAATAGAGAGGAGGGAGACGGAGATTATGTTGGAGCTACGGCTCCAACTGTTAAATAAAATAAAATAAAATAAAAAAAAAAAAAAAAAAAAAAAGACAAAAAATATTTACCCTCAAACTTGAGATTCAGTTTAAATATGAATGCTGAACTCTTGTTTCTTTCGGGGGTAGATTGTTTTGTCATATTTCAACTTGAGAAGGTATGGCACTTTAAAAGTTAGAAGACTGGTTGTTAGTCAAGCTGTAAGTACATGTTTTAATATATTCAATTATTGTCATATTTCGACTTACCTTGAGAAACAGTGTAGATCAGTAAGTACTTGGAATTAATTGTGTTGGAAAATCTTCCCTTTTATATATCTTCACAATAAGGTCAAGGTTATCTCAAACTTAATCAAGGTCATATGTGTTAGGGACAATGTAGGTCAAGGACCAATAGGTAGGATGAGGTCAAATCCCTATGTAGGTCAAGGTTATTGCCAATTTCCTATGTAGGTCAAGGGACATCTGACGTCATCAAGGGTCATCAAGGGCATTCAGGTTTGCTCCTGCTCCAGTCTCCCACCTCGAAATGTGCTATATATACTACTACTATGCAAATATATATTAAATGACTCAAATGGATTTTGTTGGTTTCAAGTCCTTATATGAATTTCAGAAAAATAATTGTGAGCTCCGAAGCCAGGTGTCTGTCCTACATAATGACCGGAAGTCTTCCCAAAAAAACTTCTTCCTGGCTTAAATTACAATATAAATGAACAATCTTGCTTGGCGTGTGTGTTATTGTTTCCATCAATTATATATGTGTACAATTCAAGCAATTCTTCCTTAAATTCGGTCTTATCAACTGGAACCATCGTGTAACATTTTCAGCATGCTCATTTCTTTTTTAACTACCATCCTTGAAGATGTAAATCTTGTACAAATCTTTCATCTCTTCCTCTGTGTTTACATTCTGAAGGGGGATCTTTAAGTTTAAATATGTCTAAAACAAAACGTTCAACAACACTCTTGAATATCTCCACTGTTAGTCGAGTAGGCATTTTACGAACCTAGAAATGTTCATTCCTATGAAGTTTTTTTGCCGATTTGTTTTCCTCATGGGTCCTTAAGCAAAACTAGCTTAGTTGCCCTTCGGGCAAATTTGGGCAACTTGCACAATATACATAAATTTAAAATGGCCGCCAAACGTCAAATTGAAGTACATACTGCGATATAAAATATCTACCAATAGCTTGTAATATATCCTTTTAGATGTTTTCAGGTATGAGAAACCCATTTCTGGTGTTAAGTTTAACATACGGAACACTTAACTTGCGCAATAAGCTATAAATACAAGATGACCGGTGGACGCCATCTTGAAATATTGTTTTTATACAAAGCAAATTTATGATAGGTTGTAATATATCTTTCCAGGGGTATTTAGGCATGGGCAACTCAATTCTGGCATTAGTTTTACATTAAATACCACCATGTCTATAATGACCGACCATATGTGTCAATTAACTATTTAAGCTAGGATAGCCATGGGTACTCTCATTTTGTGTAAAAATTTAAACATGCCTTTTCTCCAGAAGAGATACACTGGATGTCCTTTCGCAATAACATGTAATGAGAATTGATCTTTGAATTTCAATCCGAAATCAGTTATCATTTCATACTTTTTAGGAGGATCTTGACAGTAGGTACCTTTTCACAACATTAACTAAAGGTGAGACAACAGAAAATAGTGTTTGAAACAAAGTCGTAACTATTAGGCTTTGATGTTCTTTATGAAGAGCCTAAAGAAACATTTTTCCTGCTGGTTGGCCATGCAGAACAACAAAGAATGGTTCAGATCTTATTAAGTTATTTGTGATCTTTGTTTACTAAGAACGTCAACTAAATGAGAAAAAGAAGAGTTTGTAATTCGGATGTTGTATCACTAGCAATTCAAGATATCTCGAACGGAGATCATGTCCCTAAGTGCATGCACGCCTGGTAGTTCAAGACATCTCGAACGAAGACCATGACACTGAGGGCATGCATGTCTGGCAGTTCAAGACATGTCGATCCAAGACCATGGCACTTACAGCATGCAAGACATCTGAAATCATGACCATGGCACTGAGAGCATGCATGCCTGGCAGTTAAAGACATCTCAAATCATGACCATTGTTTGATGCATAGATGTTCAAAATTCCATCCTTATATCCTATCACTCCATCTGTATATCACACTGTTTTCATGCTTATACACACAATACACTAGGAAAACAAAAACATCTGTGTCGTCAATCAGCACACAAATGCTATCACGACATGTTTGTATAGCCTGGAGAACATATGACACATAGTTATGCCGGATTCATCATGGCCGAATCCACAATCGTATACATATTGCTGTGTTGTTTCCTCCGTCCTGGTCCTTAGAAGATACGAGATAGTATTTGTCAAATACAATATTTTCTTTCAAATACAATATTTTCTTTGAAGTGTCTGGGTACCAATATGACCTATTTTGGGTTGATGCAATGAACTTTGATGTGTTATCGCCATGTAACCAAGGGATGCGATAGAAAAAGTGTGAATCATTGTGATTGTTTGTGAGTTTTGGGTGAACGAACTGCACAAAGCGATTTGACTAGAGCTGACTTCATGCCTTTCCAATGACAACCGTTTTCAACCACTATCAAAAAGGAACAGAACTGATATCAAATACAAGCAGAAGCTAAGCTCAAACTGCCCTGCTGTCCAAAACAGCAGTAACCAATGAAACATGTTTCCAAGATCAAAGTAACCAATGAAACATGTTTCCAAGATCAACAACTTGCTTTGTTGCATCTTGACGACGTCGCTTTGAAACATATTGCCTTTATCATTTTTATAAGCTAATAATGGCAATATAAAACTCATCAGGTTGTCTTGATTTCCTGCATGTTAAAATTTGAAATTTCTCAAAAACTTAGGTATACTCCCTCATGCAAAGTATTTCCTTAGCTAAATTTGGTAAAATATATTTTGGTCCTTTGGTAAGCTTTTCAACATCTTCAAAATAATTTTGGTTTCATTATTTTGGTCCAAGCACTACTGATGAGGAATTGTATTCCGAAACGGCCGTCTAGTGCTGTAAAATTAAAACTGGTATAATATGTAATTTAAACCCCTGAGCCGATATCTCTGCTGGTGGCTGGTGCCCCGAGGATATCACCAACTCAGTAGGCAATAATTTCGTATTATTGTCAGAAATATACTATAATTATCTAAATTTCCTGCATGTTAAAATTTGAAATTTCTCAAAAACTTAGGTATACTCCCTCATGCAAAGTATTTCCTTAGCTAAATTTGGTAAAATATATTTTGGTCCTTTGGTAAGCTTTTCAACATCTTCAAAATAATTTTGGTTTCATTATTTTGGTCCAAGCACTACTGATGAGGAATTGTATTCCGAAACGGCCGTCTAGTGCTGTAAAATTAAAACTGGTATAATATGTAATTTAAACCCCTGAGCCGATATCTCTGCTGGTGGCTGGTGCCCCGAGGATATCACCAACTCAGTAGGCAATAATTTCGTATTATTGTCAGAAATATACTATAATTATCTAAATTTCCTGCATGTTAAAATTTGAAATTTCTCAAAAACTTAGGTATACTCCCTCATGCAAAGTATTTCCTTAGCTAAATTTGGTAAAATATATTTTGGTCCTTTGGTAAGCTTTTCAACATCTTCAAAATAATTTTGGTTTCATTATTTTGGTCCAAGCACTACTGATGAGGAATTGTATTCCGAAACGGCCGTCTAGTGCTGTAAAATTAAAACTGGTATAATATGTAATTGTACTCGTGTTCCATCTAATCATACATTACAACCGAATCCACCACATTGACACATTAGAAGCAATTTTACGAGCAATTTCCTTATGACCTGTTTTCTTTAGAGGGAGTTTGAAGAAGCAATAAATTTTGGTCAGATATATCCAAGGAACACAAAGGATTGAACTCTCTGAGTAATGGTCCGTATCACACTCAGAAAATATTCATTCCAATCGATCAGAGAAGCACCAATCTACCCACTAAAATTATCAGGCTAAAGACCCATGCCTTTGAAGACTTATTTTTTAAATTTGATAGCAGTTTTTCTCCAAACTGGTTAGCTAAGACATCATCCTAATAACCATCATGGTGCCGACATGCAAGACAGGACACGCATGTGTTTATAGCAGACACTGAGAAAGTTTACCAGCGTATTGTACATGTTCAGCATCAAATAAAATTATTCGTTGGGCGTGTTAATCAGGATACAATCAGTTTTGTTGGAAGATTGTGTAGGGGTATTATTTTCTGCGGTCCAGTATAATTTGAAACAGCATTGTCAAGATCTAGACGTTGAGATGTTGCTTAATGGTGACTTAAAAGCAAACCAAATCTAGACTGTGCACTACCTTTTCACTTACACCACATTGATAAACATGGAAGTCTGTAGTCATAGCATGTGTATCAGAGTAGTCATTTGGAGTGGAAATAGTAGATCAAAACTATCATAAAACCAAAAATATGAGTTATAAAGTTTAACTCCAACCAATCAATTTGTGGAAGGCTGTTGCATTATCAGTGACAGATTTTACTGTAGATTCCCGAAACCATAATACTTCATTATATGACGTAATGTATCAGTGTTCATGTAAAAATCGAATCAATTCATTGTTGACAAACGTATTATTTAGTTTGATACGATGTCCGAGTGTAATTTGGTTTTCAATCGTGGTAATATATATGTGACTGGATTAACTATGATAGCAATAATGTGGCTTTGAATACTTCTTCGTTGGATACACACTTTAAAAGACACTTTAGCAGAACTAACCTTTACGCTAGACTTAGTAAAGCTGAAATCACTAAGATCATGTTTTAATATCTTATTATAAGGAATTGGTCGAGCCTCATTTATGACCTTTAAATCAAAATGTATCAAGATGTATGATTAAGTTATGCAGCATTGAATATGATATGCTGAGTTACATCTTATAATAAAAACCATGTTACTCCTACCTTTGTTGGTCAAAATTGTTAAATATACTTTTAAATTGCCCCAAATGTTAAAAACAACAACGGAAATGAGTTCCTCATCCTTGAAAACATATAAAACGGTATACTACAAGCTATTGTAGAACAATTCTTACAAAAGATAGATTTTAAATATGGCGTCAGGCCAATCTCATTTAAGTTTGGCATTTCATGTCGTCCACCTTCTGAATTTGCTCCAAGTTTTTGACATTAAGTTAGAGGCTTAAAAACTGATGTAATAAAATCGTTAATATAACCAACTTTAATTTTATTGACTATCGATATTCTTTTGGTGTTCAGAAAAAATATTGTGTGCCAGAATATGTCGTGGTACCATAAACTAGCATGTCCCCGATTCAAAATCCGAAAAGTATCTTTTACAAGCAAACAATTCTTAAAATTTTAACATTTTTGAGTTTGCAATGAAGTTTGAAACAATTGACTGATTTAAATTCATATCTATCAGTACCATGTAGATTGATGATAACTGTTTTCAAAAGTGTCCGCATATTCAGGATTCCTCCGTAACACAAGTCAAAACAAGCAATTTTATCTTGTTGTAATGTTTAAAATACTTGTATTATCGTTAGATTTCTTCTCTACAATGGAAAAATACCTAATCGCTTGACAAATTTACTCTAAAAGTAGTGAAATCTCACTTGCACCTATTTGATTTAACAATTAAAAAATGTCCATTATCAAAAAATTCCTCCGTTACTGTAAATATTTTCTTCTATTTCCATAGCCATAACAACTAATGATGCCAGAATAAGTTTAATACAAACCAATTAATCTTAATATTAAGTGGCTTATAAATAGGTTTTCATGTAAATCTTTAAAATATATCCAGATATATGAGGTCAAGCTTCCTCCATAACGGTAAAAATTGAAAAGGAAATGTTTTACTATTAACACCGGTTGTAGAATATAGCAGAGAGGCAAAAGATATACAGACAAAAGGAAAAGAACGCAGATTACGAGAGCGACTCAGAAAGAAGAAATCATATATACCTTCAAGTGAGCTCTGAAAGGAAATCGCGAAATTTGAAAACAGAAAGTCTCGAATAAAAATTGTAGAGCAAAGAAAATTGCAAAAAAAAGAAACAGGAAACGATGCAGCTGAAATTCAAATTTCCTGCTAGGGCAAAAGGAAACCAAATAAGAATTCTTAATACACTGGCTAACAACAGAGAAACAATAAAGAAACTTGAAAAAGAGAACGAAACACTTGGTAGAAAGTATTCTTCTTTGTTGAGAAAATACCAAAGAAAAACTAAAACATTTTCGAATTCACCTATGAGCAGAGCCAACCGCGACATTAATGAAATCAATAGAAACAAGACAAAGGCTGATAGAGTTCGACGTAAACTTGCATTCCACTACGTTTTGACGTTTATGTCTGTAAAATGGATGTCTCCGTAACGCTTTAAGACATGTGTTTGAACTTAAACTGTTATTAGATTAATGTTTCAAAAGTTATCTTTAGAATTTTTATGATGTTTCAAGTTGTTTGCTGTTGAAATTATAATATCATAAAATTCATTATCTTATATTTTTATTGATTCCTCCGTAACGAAATATTGGTATAGAAAAATGAAAACCACACTCTAAAATCTACATACAATGTCCTTTATTTTGCTTCCAGTAATGATAGACATATTCCAGTTTAAGATGAGTTTAATAACAATAACATGAAATGATCAAGGTTCATTTGAGAGAAAACAGAATCAATAATTAATTATGTTATGTCTAGAAATTATTGTTGACACATTTTCCCTCTTTTGTAAAAGGTATTCTGAAAATCTAGACAGTTTAGTGGATTTTCTAAAGTTAATAATGCTTTCCAAAAGCTTTATGCAGTTTTTCAACCGTTCTTGATTACACAAGTCAACAGAATTATTCCTAACAGGTTCTTATATCCTCCAATGTTTCGTTATAGAGGAATCTTTCATTTAAAATGCCTGTCATGGACCCTACTTTAAAATAAAATTACTTTAAAACTAATGAAGACATGATAAAGATATTTTGCATACACAATCTTTAATATCTGTGGGGCTTATCATACAACTACTGAATAATATATTCCTACAACTATATTTTCCAAATAATTCTCCCCAAATGCCAAACTTAAATGAGAATGGCCGACTACCCATGAGGTCTTACTTCAACATCAATACATGCGAGACCATTGCGATCTGGGAGAAATACAATTATTCCGAGGACATTACATGACTTCAAACTTTATTGAATCATGGACAGAGGTTATTTATGTGACACCTATGGAAGGTCGTACAAGAACAGGGGAAATTTGAAACGCCACATCGATGTTGCACACGCCACAGCATTAAAAGTTAAGTGCTATCCGGTTCATTGTGACATGAGATTTTTGAGAGCAGAAATTTTAACGAAACATTTGATATCTTTCATAATTTTCCCGGGTGGAAGCTAGAGTTGCTAATGTCAAAGCAGACTTTGCTAAGGTCGACGCTATTACGTAAATATATTTTTATTTCAATACGTCATGGTGTTCCACATATTCAATTTTGGTATGTTTACATTTTATCAATACTATGGTGTTAGTAATATAAATGAAATAATTCACAAAAATCATTTTTATGGTCAATTTACTAGTGCATGAATTCACGGTATACATGTAGAACGCAAAGGCCATTTTCTATGTCGTTTGTAAGATTATTATCAGTATTTATTTAATTCGTTAAGGGTTTGCTATATGCAAGTCTTTTTTATTCTGTTATAGCTTTTTACCGCATAAGACTTCAAATAAAGCACAGAATTTAGAAAAATTTGAAGCGTTGGGTTTATACTTCTGTTTTTAGACGGAACAGGTTATGGAACGAAATGGTCATATGGCATGGTACGAATTGGACCGGGTTGGGTATGAAATGGTAAATTTTGGTACGAAATGGTCATGGTACGAAATAACTAGCTTCGTATATATTATATATAATTACAAATATGTTGATAACTATAGCTGTATACATAAGTTTTGATTGGGGGAGAGTTTTTAACTCTCTGTGGCTGTAACCATTATCCAATTAAATTTCTACATGCTGTTGAGACACGTGTCTATATCCATATATAATCTTTCTACAGGTAGATATGTTCCACAATCTTTTTTAATTATTGAACCTTATGTAACTTTGTTTTTATTTGGATTAGTTAATATTGTGAAAGATGCAGAGTGCGTTGAAACTTGTTAAATCACAGAAGCCAAGTATTTTCAAGTTAATGTTAGAAAACCGCCAAAGGAATGCTTATCAGGTGAAACCGAGTTGTAACACTCCTGGGCAGTTATGCTAAAGCAAAAGGTGCTCCAAAGGAATTTATTTGTTTTCCGATGTTAACTGCAACGGCAGCAATGACGGGACCATATAGTTTTATTAGACTTATTACTTTTTGGAGCCTCCTATTATATGGAACATTGTTGCTGCGAGAAAGGGGGAAAAGGAATCTGCGGCGATGAAAATTATTAAAGATGCAGTTGAGGAGGTTGAAAAAGAAATGATCGGGATATATGCGAGTGACAACAACAGTGTATCAGAGACTGTATTGCCTACTATTCATATGACAAATTCGCAATTCACTTTCACCAAACTCTACACCAGATGAGTGAAAATGATGGACAATGTTCACTCTTAAATGATGAGATTGCTGCTTTGTATGAACAACTGGACCGCAACAGTTCGTCAGTATGAAAGCACAGATTTTGTTAAGCATATACAATGGTGACTCCTGGTGTATTGCTTCAAAAACTACATCTGCAACCATATCCAACTACATGGTGAGTTTTTTAAAATAATACTGTAGGGTAGCAATTTCTAACTTCACTTATTTTTCATCAATTATAATCACTGATAATTTCATTGATCATTACCATTTGGATGTCTAAATAAGATTTTTAGCCAAAGGCTCAGATGAGCTATTGCAGTCTATCACCGTCCGTCGTGCGTAAACTTTACATTTTAATCTTCTCCTCCAAAACTACTGGGCCATATTTGATGAAACTTGCTGATTATCATGCCTGGGTAAAAGCCTTTCAAAATTGTGTTCGGGGTTTGGCCACGCCCAACAAGATGGCTGCTGTTACTAAAAATAGCAAAAAGACAAAAAAATCTTCTCTGAAACCAAAAGGTGCAGGCAAATTTTGATTGGATATTTGGATTCAGCATACCTGGGAACATTAAAATTGTGTTTTTCATGAAAATGAGCCGAAAAATAGGTTACGCGTTTTTTGCGTAAAATTACGTAATTTACAAAATGAGACATTTATTGTTATAACTTCAAAAACGACTGAAGATAATTGTATGGAGTGTTGATCTTGTCCTGCAATTTTCTTCCAATTGATGTCAAGGTCAGGGTCATCTTCCAGATTTTGACCTTTGATAAAAAATGCTATTTTTTTAACATTTCTTGTGATAATGGCGTAGGATTTTCAGTTATTTGCAGGTATTGACATGACATAGATCAGGGTCATGGGTTCAAAGGTCAAGGTCACAGATGCCCAAGAATTCCAAAATAGTTAATTATCTGCAAAACTATGAATTTTTTGTATAGGCATGTAGTGTAAACCGCTTTATATTGGCGCATACTTATTTTAGCGATTGATGACTGGTAAACATATTAGCGCAGTTTAATTTTAGCGCAATCAATTCCAGTCTGAACTGTTTAATACATCTTTATATTACCGCATTTTCTCGCCTAAAACCCACAACTATTAGCCAGAAAAAAAAAAATTTGAGAAGGGGATGACAGGTTACAAGAAAATATGTCTAATTGAGTTTTAATTTGTTTGACTTTTACTGAGAGAAAATCTCCGTAACGAACCCAGGAAGCCACGAGACAGATGTCTGCAGGAAGCTATCATCATAATTTGGCCCTCTCGTCGATAACACATTTTACTGAATAAATATTTAAATTACTAATAACATGTTTTGTCTTTTTATTCATTTAAATACCAACTGTTTTTTTTTAAATACAAACGTTTCGACACATTGTCGCTGTATCTCCGATAACAGCCGCTTATATCATTATAGAGGTCAATATAAGGATTTATATTCTGTTGCCGACATCACAGAAAAAATAAACAATTTTCGCATAACGGGTCTAATTTGTTGATATAATTGTTCATATTTTAATGATTGAAGCCAACTACTGGTAAATTAAAATTAATTACCTGAAAAGGAGACTTGTCAGACCGTACGCATCACATACAATAGCCAGTAATTAACAGCTACTGTATGCCTATCCGTTTGTCGGTGGTCAGTCTACCGGGTCTGGGTAATTAATCCCTAATTACTTATCATATGCGGATATATTGATGGAAGCCATACCAGTGTCATCCAGAACTATTATTATTTTAACACTGACTATATAACCATTTAACGTGCGTCCATAGACATTCATAGTCACAGCAGCGCTGTACACTACTGACTTTTTTGTTGTAATTTTAGCGGCAGTTTTATTTTAGCGCTGACACTCTTATCGCCAATTGCGCTAAAATAAAACTGCCGCGAAAAAAACACGGTTTACAGTATATCAGAATATTGTAGGTAATGGCGATATATGAATAAAGGTCATGGGTTCAAAGGTCAAGGTCACAGATGTAAACAAGTACTGAAATGGTTAATTATCTCAAAAACTATAAACTTTTTGTATAGGCATGTATATAGGAATATTGTAGGTATTGGCCTAACGATCATTTTGATATATGAATGAAGGTCATACGTTCAAAGGTGAAGGTCATAGACGCGAACGAATACTTAAATGGTTAATTATCTCAAAAACTATAAACTTTTTGTATAGGCATGTATATTGAAATATTGTAGGTATTGGCCTAACGATCATTTTGATATATGAATGAAGGTCATACGTTCAAAGGTGAAGGTCATAGACGCGAACGAATACTTAAATGGTTAATTATCTCAAAAACTATAAACTTTTTGTATAGGCATGTATATTGTAGGTATTGGCCTAATGTTCATTTTGATATAAGAATGAAGGTCATAGGTTCAAAGGTCAAGGTCATAGAATTGAAGAATACTTAAATGGTTAATTATCTCGAAAACTATAAACTTTTTGTATAGGCATGTATATTGGAATATTGTAGGTATTGGCCTAACGATCATTTTGATATATGAATGAAGGTCATAGGTTCAAAGGTCAAGGTCTTAGATGCAAATAAATACTTAAATGGTTAATTATCTCAAAAACCATAAACTTTTTGTATAGGCATGTATATTAGAATATTGTAGGCATTTGCACAACTATCATTTTGATATATGAATGAAGGTCATAGGTTCAAAGGTCATAGATGCAAAGTAATACTTAAATGGTTAAGTATCTCAGAAACTATAAACTTCTTGTATAGGCATGTATATTAGAATGCTGTAGGTATTGGCCTATCGATCATTTGATATATGAATGAAGGTCATAGGTTCAAAGGTCAAGGTCATAAACGCGAACAAATACTTAAATGGTTAATTATCTCAAAAACTATCAACTTTTTGTATAGGCATGTATATTGGAATATTGTAAGCATTTGCACAACAATTATTTTAATATATGAATGAAGGTCATAGGTTCAAAGGTCAAGGTCATAGATGCAAACGAATACTTAAATGATTAATTATCTCAAAAACTATAAACTCTTTGTATAGGCATGTATATTGGAATATTGTAGGTATTGGCCTAATGCACATTTTAATATACAGATGTTTAGCTGTTTAAAAATAATATATTGTAGCTAGACTTTAAATATGTTATATATAGCATACTTATATAATAATTATTATAATTAATTTGCAAAAATACTTGCATATTATTGGCCCTTACTGCTGAAAATTTTTATATTCTTTTATTAATGTCATTGACCATTGAACCTCTGCATAAGATATGTACTCTCCTCAGGTGAGTGTTAAGGCCCATGGGCCTCTTGTTTATCGTTTTTTGTCAATGATGTATTTAATTCATTTTGGGAAATACAACACTTAGTTTGAGAATCTTTTTTTTTTGTCCTTTTTGGTTCTCAAACAAGGATAATCAAAGTACTGAAACTCCAAAACCTGTTTTCAAAAGAATGGGTGGTTGAATTATTGTTTAAAGCGGCATCAGCATTATTGCAGCTATTCGCAGCCAAAACCATGTACATATTCAAAGTCGAGGGAACATGAAAACCAACAGAACTTGCTCAAAGCATTAAATGGTGTGATTCAAGAAATCTGTATATATCACTTCTTTTGAAATCAGATGACATGCACATACACATGCATAGTGTAGCATGAGTATGTGTGTGTGTCATTAACACCTATTTTTGTCTTCTCTGAAACTACCTGACAAATTAAAATGGTGCAATTCATATTTGATTATGGCATTGCCATGGCTACTATAAACTAGTCAAGGTGACCGAAGGATGCAAAAATATCTTTAAAAATTTTTATCCGAAACTGACAATTGGTCATTGAGCTAAAAACAAGGCTGTTTCAGTATTTTTATACATCTGTGACCTTGACCTTTGAACCCATGATCTTCATTCATATGTCACAATGATTGGGATATTAATACCAATAATATTTTAATATACATGCCTATACAAAATGTCAATAGTATGGGATAATTAGCTATTTCAGTAATAGTTTGCATCTGTGACTTTGACCTTTGAACCCATGACCTTCATTCATATATCATAAGGATCATAATACCAATCAATATTCAATAAATATGCCTATACAAAAAGCTAATAGTTGTCCAAATATATTGACAAATACTCTTTTTTGACCATTTCTACCTTAAAAACCTTATCGTGTCCCCATTTTGGCCCATACAGCTAAGATATCTGCAATTCTGAAACAAGGTGTCCTAAGTATGTTATATAGTCTAACCTGCCTTAAAGACCATCTCTATATAAGGGTCACCTGTATATAGAAATATCCTGTAAAGTTTCAGACTTGTTTGTTAAAAGCTGTAAGAGGAGTTGATAACACAAAATAGGTATCCCTCATATGGAATATTGTTGAAAAATGACCAAGTTAAACTACCCATAAAATATAAACAAAATAATATAATCCAACAAAAATAGGAGGTGCACATGTTTAATGTATATAGAAACATCCTGCAAAGTTTCAGACTTCTTGGTTAAAAGCTGTAAGAGAAATTGATTAAACAAAATGAGTACCCCTCATATCATAGGTCAAAGACAAGGTCACAGTGACCTAAATTTGGTACATGACACATCACCTTCCCATGATGCATCCACATACCAAGTTTGATATCCTAGGTGCTACGGTTCATGAGTTTTGTTCCAGACATGAAGATGCACAAGGTTTTACTATCATAGATGTCAAAAGTCAAAGTCAAGGTCACAGTGACCTAAATTTAGTACATGACACATCGCCTTCCCATGATGCATCCACATACCAAGTTTGATAATCCTAGGTGCTACGGTTCAAAAGTTATGTTCCGGACACGAAGCGGGGCAGACAGACGGACAATACCCCCCTCCCCCAACTTCGTTTGCCGGGGGGTGTATAATGAAATAGAAGCATTGTTTTAAAGAATCATTAATGTATATTTAAAATGAAGTTGAAATTACTGATTGAGATGTTGACCAAGTGAGCTTCAATGTCTTGGATTGGTAGCTACCTATAGCCCCTAGGCTAATAACTGAATAATTTCCATCTAAACAAGGGGTTTAACATAAATTAATTGATAATTATTTGGACAACTCAAAGGTCCAACATATTTTCTACAACAATAAAATTACCAGTAATTAATGTATTAAATGGTCTGATAAAAACTGTTTTATTGATTTTACATGCCCATGTAACGTAATCCCACTGTGAGCCCCACATGTGGTAAGAAAATTATTCTGATAAAAGAATGAGCTTATATTTCATTTGAAAGAACCTACTTTCAGATGCTTCTTTTCTTTCTTCAATTTTATTAATGGAAAACGTTATTCATCGAAACAGTCACCAAAACACGGGAAAGACTACAATCTGACAGATTCTGCCATGTGCTTTCAGTTCGTTTACCCTAATAATTTTCAAATTCCGTCTTAATTTCGGACGGTAATTTTTGCATCTGAAATCCACACGATATTGCTGGAATTCAGTTGGAACACTTAATACATATTCTTCTAATAAATGTTGAAAA
Source organism: Anadara kagoshimensis (assembly GCA_021292105.1). NCBI lineage: Eukaryota > Metazoa > Mollusca > Bivalvia > Arcoida > Arcidae > Anadara > Anadara kagoshimensis. The sequence goes on from CM037869.1 coordinate 9,155,811, forward strand.
ACAAGAAGAAACGATGTTGTTTTGTTGTTAGTGTTAATTTTATGCTTCTGTTGCGTTGTGTATTTGCGTGATGGAGTCATGATTGTAACATGGGAGGACATGTATTTTACGATGTATTTACGATTTTAATGTAAGCTCAATAAAACCATACCTGTATTAAGTGCTTTAATTTTCTTTGAAAGTGAAAGTTGATTGAAATTAAAACTCTTGCACAAGACCAGAAGTTCTGTCGGTACACACAACATTTTTTTCAGGAACTGACGTTATCAATGAATTTCATTGGATGAGAAAACTTGTAGAATTCCCCGATTCAGTACATGTCAACTATGGGAATCTTCCCGATCCGATACTTTCATCTGACTAAAAACGGGCAGATAGACATAACAATGTATTTAATTTTCCAAGATGAAAATTGTTTGAAATGTGATTAAAAATAATGTATTTGTAAACTATTTTGTTCCGTAGTGGTAACTTTGATTTTAAGAAAAGCTATATTGATCTTGTAGGGATTTTTGTTTACACCGTTTGTTGAACACGCGCGGCGCATGGACTCAGCATTAAGTGATTAGAGGATCAACCCTTGGGTTGATTTTACGATATAACGACTTAGATCGTGAACTAACTCAGTCGAAATTAACAATACAAGGCTTGTCCGTTATCGAGGAAAAAACTGAATGACTGATTTTCAATTCGGCATTTTATCGATAATTTTTTTATCCGATTTGTGGCCATGCTTTAAGAACCGGAGTATTTAATTCTAATTAACAGGTTAATTATCAAATGACAATCAGAATTTTTATGAATGAAATTGGTAAGGTTTATCGTAACACCTGGGTTGAAACTATATATATTACTTTCATTATCGCTATGGTTAGTTTTATGATTTCTTAAATTATTTCTGATCAGCGATTTGTTTCCAAGGATGGCATGACCGTTCAAGACAATATTTGTTTTTGCCAGTCGGATGGTTGTTAGGGTGTCCGCTGCCTTTGGCAATTGATTTTTAGGCTAAATTTTTAGGCTAAATTTTTGACAGAAAAAACTTCTACTCTTGTAAAGTAAATATGAATCATTTTTATCAAATCACAATTATGGAAAAAGGTGTCATGATATAAAAAGATATTAATCTACAAACTGCAAAATGCCTGTGTTGTTAATTTACTGTTTGGCGCGACATAGTCATAATACACACATCAATGAACATCAGCTTGGGTGACACTCGACCATAACCGACAGAGGAAGTAATCTATATTTAGAATTTGAAATCTGATTGGTTGAGATTGTCTTATTGACCCAGATCTCGATCAGGGATGGGGTAATCGTAATCAGTAATCGTAATCAGCTGTAATCGATTACATTTTCATTAGTAATCACATGTAATCAGTAATCATTGAATTTTATGATTACAAGTAATCATATGTAATCGATTACTGAGTGAAAAAGTCATGTAATCATGATTACTTTTTGATTACATTTTGATTACATTGCAAAAAAATTGTTCTATAAAAAATAGATTATTAAGGAGTATTTCCCCTTTTTACATTATTGCATGTTTCAGGTGACACAGTGAAAATGGAAGTATCTCAATACCTTATTGAGCCATGTGTTGATGGAATAGACCCCTTAAAATACTGGAAACAAAATATGACAAATTTCCAGCTCTAGCTAAATTAGCAAGAACTTATTTAGCGATACCAGCAACTTCAGCCCCAGTTGAAAGACTGTTCAGTATAGCTGGGAAATTCTTTAGGCCGGACAGATGTAGACTCGGTGATCTACATTTCAGATGTTAATGATGATAAAGTGCAACGAAAACAAGATTTGAAACTTTAAACTGTAACTGTCAATCAACAATTTTCAAAAGTCATGTTTATCACAGCTTTGAAATTATGTATATAATACATGAATTATTTCTTCTGCTTTAAAATTATATAAATTATTTTGCTAAATATGTCATTACATTACCTATGCCAAAGAAGTAAATTTATTTTCTTTTATTCATGTGTGGAAATATCTGAAGTAATCATATGTAATCATGATTACTTTGACAAAAGTAATCATATGTAATCGATTACATTGGAAATTATGAGTAATCATGATGTAATCGATTACATTTTTTACCCCATGTAATCATGATGTAATCGATTACATTTGAAAGTAATCAGCCCCAACCCTGATCTCGATAGGCTGTATTAAATGAAGAAATAAGTATTACATACCATTCAACATCAATTAAAGTCAATAAAATTATTTTAAATGACTTATTTTATTTTTAAATCTTTATTTTGTCACCAAATTTCAACTTAATGTTACATCTGAAACGCGTATATCAAGAGAAAAATTGTCCTCATTTACACATCCGTTAAACTTCAACTTTTTTCACTTTCAAAAAGTGTGTAAATTACATGGGTTTTTACTGTGCTTTTTCTTAAAAACATTTGGGAGAGATTACAAATAAAGATATCTGCCATAATTAAAATTTCAGTGTGTTCCATATATGGAAGAAATCGGAAGTAGACAGACACAACCGAGTAGTACCATTCGGCGAGTTTTCCTTATATGGAAGAAATCGGAAATAGATAAGACACAACCGAGTATTACCGTTCGGTGAGTTTTGCAGATAAGCCGATGTATAGTGATCAAGGGAGATAACATAATTGCCCGCGAAATGTTACATAATCTTTTCAAACGACAGCAATAACGCCAAAACATTGAAAATGTTTTGGAGTTAAAAAACCAATAAAAGTCAAGATTAAAAAATTATCTGTTTTATACTGACAAATTTCACCAGTCAACATTTATCGTCATCATCATCATATATCAACAGATAGCCTATGTGATTGTACATTCTTCAAAAATTTTAAAATTTAAGTCTTTTAAAATAGTTTAGAATGTGTAGATATTCAGCACACCCTAAACAAGAGATAGTATAAGTTGCCGCGAAAATAAGTCGGTAAAGAGGTCAAATGACGTCATGAAAATTTTCAATATTAGAATGTTATAACAATGTATCAAATTTATGGCACGTTTCCAGAAAATCGTTACGTAGACAAGGTTACTAAAAAAAACAAGTTTATAAGTCAGGTAAATCTCCATTTCACTGTCGTCATTCATCCACGTCTAGAAAATACGATGCTGTTTAATAAAAAATCTCTAAATGTTGAACTGTGGTACTGATTAGTTAAATAAACTCACCAAGTTCAGTTCACTTTGGTCACTTTTCTAACAGCAATACAAGTATACTTTTGGATGATATTGTTGAACTAGGAGAATTCCTTCTCGAAAATGAAAATGTCAAGACTCACTATTCAAAAGATAAAATTATTCAACGTATTTAGATGGTCACATCTACCTGTTCCTCACCAGCTACAGATATCCAATCCTACAGTCGATGCTCTTGATACAAGTGCAACAACCAGTAACAACAATAGATGTATACTTCTTAGTTAAGTTCCACAAAACCTGCTGTGAACTTGCATCGTTCCATTTAAATCAGAAATACAATCAAACGGATAATTGGTTTTGTTAAGATGTCTGTTTATACTAGTTTATGCAACAAACTGAATTTTATTTTGCCTTTCATACAAACATTCTTGCACTTTTCTTAACATGATAATTTCACTGTGACAATTTTCGATTCCATGTTTATGCATCATAAGGCCCTATACCTACGTATTGTGCTTTTGTTTCACAGCAGTTGGTCTACCTTTTAGTTCGATTTTCTTTTCGGTCCGAATTTTTAGCCTCTTTTCAAAGAAACCCTGGTGTGACGTCGCAGTGGCCAAGTGGTTTGGATGTTCAATTACAAATACAAGGTCTCACTGCTGTTGGTTTAACTCCAGGTCTCGCCTGTGAGAAGGGCGTTTTTTCTTGCGTTGGCCATAACTGCTGTCAGTATAATGTGACTGGTATTAATCTGACATTGTCAGTGAACTAGCACTATAAAAGTCGCCACACTAGTACAAATCAGATCACTAATACTTGCATGTTATGCTATGTTATGTGTTATGATTTCCTCTTATCATGAATTGCGTCCCTTACTATTATTGAAGGCCATGTTGTACTGTGATACCTTACAAGTGATCATGCAGAGTGCGATATGGAAAAAAATATTGTACCACCTATTCCGTAAGATTAATCTGTCACATATGCGAGAAAAAACATATCATAGTCATGTTATTTTGACAATGATTTGTATCTAGACATTGATGTGCATAATCAGTGTCTCATGGACAGTACTACACAGAATCAGCCACTCATTGCTCCAAACAGCATAACTAGGAAAAAGAATTAAAAGTTAGTGTTAGATTGACCTGATTGGGAGTTGATTCTTCATGTCAGTGTCAGATAGTAAATACTGAGCGACATTTTTTTAGGTTCGGTGGCTAAAATAACTTTGACCACTGAGCTGCTTATAAAACGTTCATTATTTGTTATAGTCGTCGTTCATGTTTCCAATTCTAGTATATTTGTCCTGCTTTGATCTGTGATATACAGTGAGGAAATATGTTAATTTTATATGCATGAAAACGCATAGATTTTTGTTGTTACAGGAAAGTTTTACACTTATAAAATGTTATATTTTATTTCAGTTGACTCGTATCATATGTTCAAAAGAGCCCATAAATTATTTATAATAGATATTATTTTTTTCAGGAGATGAAAGTATTGATACGGTAGCAGCAGTACTTGATGAAAATGAGAGTTTGTATGAATGGAGTTTCTCCAATTTTTATATAAACACACTTGCATATCTTTTGTAATTGAATTGATTAACCATAGACATACACAATGTAATTTGAATTATTATTCAGCATCAACAATACGAAAAAGCAACACACTAACAATGTGAAACATGATGGTATCATTATTTTCTGTTTCTCCTGCGTATATTGATTCATTGAAAACTATTCATAAACATCACCTCCGTAGTTTTCTCACCAGGTCATAAATTTGATAAACTACCAAAAAAATTTTCACCTAATACATCCATACATTTTTTTCAGTAACACTTCAGTAACCAGAAACTGAAATAAAGAACAAGGATCACATTACTTCATTGCCACGGTCTATGCGTAATGTTACCGACGAGGACATATTTCCTGGAAAGGCAATTCTCGGTTGACAGATCAGGTACATCAATATTAACATTAAAAATTTACTTTGCTAAGTTTCAGTGTGAGAATATTACAGTAATACAAAATTCAATAGATTAACAGTATTGTAATTTTAACTATTATTAATATGTATGTTTATGATTTGTTGTACATAGGTTATTGATGCATATCTTACACACCTGGAACAGATGTACAAGGACCTGGGCATTACAGTGCATCATGTTAAAACCAAAACAATGACTGGCATTTTAAAGGGAAGTAATAATCGAGAAAGTCAAGTACTTAATTAGGTAAAGGTTCTTCAAATATGATGATTAAAAACTAAAATGCTAAACTTATGTTAACCATATGATTAAATTACTTTTGTTCAATATACATCGAAAGTCATGACTTTATAGCCACTGGTTGTTATACTGTATTGTGTCTTTATTCACATTTTTCCTATTTTATTTCCATTTGCTTTCAAAACTTCATAAATTATAAATGTATGTTTTATGATTTGTTGTACATAGGTTATTGATGCAATACTTATTTTCACACCTGGAAACAGATGTACAAGGACCTGGGCGTTACAGTGCATCATGTTAAAACCCAAACAATGACTGGCATTTTAAAGGGAAGTAATAATCAAGAAAGTCAAGTACTTAATTAAGTAAAGGTAGTATTATATATCTGTTCTTCAAATATGATGATTAAAAACTAAAATGCTAAACGTATGTTAACCATATGATTGAATTACTTTTGTTCAATATACATCGAGAGTCATGACTTTATAACCACTGGTTGTTATACTTGTATTGTGTCTTTATTCACATTTTCCTATTTTATTTCCATTTGCTTTCAAAACTTCATAAATTATAAATGTATGTTTTATGATTTGTTGTACATAGGTTATTGATGCATATCTTACACACCTGGAACAGATGTACAAGGACCTGGGCATTACAGTGCATCATGTTAAAACGCAAACAATGACTGGCATTTTAAAGGGAAGTAATAATCGAGAAAGTCAAGTACTTAATTAGGTAAAGGTAGTATTATATCTGTTCTTCAAATATGATGATTAAAAACTAAAATGCTAAACTTATGTTAACCATATGATTAAATTACTTTTGTTCAATATACATCGAAAGTCATGACTTTATAGCCACTGGTTGTTATACTTGTATTGTGTCTTTATTCACATTTTCCTATTTTTTTTCTATTTGCTTTCAAAACTTCATAAATTATAAATGTATGTTTTATGATTTGTTGTACATAGGTTATTGATTTATATCTTACACACCTGGAACAGATGTACAAGTACCTGGGCATTACAGTGCATCATGTTAAAACCCAAACAATGACTGGCATTTTAAAGGGAAGTAATAATCAAGAAAGTCAAGTACTTAATTAGGTAAAGGTAGTATTATATCTGTTCTTCAAATATGATGATTAAAAACTAAAATGTTAAACGTATGTTAACCATATGATTGAATTACTTTTGTTCAATATACATCGAAATTCATGACTTTATAGCCACTGGTTGTTATACTTTTATTGTGTCTTTATTCACATTTTCCTATTTTATTTCCATTTGCTTTCAAAACTTCATAAATTATAAATGTATGTTTTATGATTTGTTGTACATAGGTTATTGATGCATATCTTACACACCTGGAACAGATGTACAAGGACCTGGGCATTACAGTGCATCATGTTAAAACGCAAACAATGGCTGGCATTTTAAAGGGAAGTAATAATCGAGAAAGTCAAGTACTTAATTAGGTAAAGGTAGTATTATATCTGTTCTTCAAATATGATGATTAAAAACTAAAATGCTAAACTTATGTTAACCATATGATTAAATTACTTTTGTTCAATATACATCGAAAGTCATGACTTTATAGCCACTGGTTGTTATACTTGTATTGTGTCTTTATTCACATTTTCCTATTTTTTTTCTATTTGCTTTCAAAACTTCATAAATTATAAATGTATGTTTTATGATTTGTTGTACATAGGTTATTGATTTATATCTTACACACCTGGAACAGATGTACAAGTACCTGGGCATTACAGTGCATCATGTTAAAACCCAAACAATGACTGGCATTTTAAAGGGAAGTAATAATCAAGAAAGTCAAGTACTTAATTAGGTAAAGGTAGTATTATATCTGTTCTTCAAATATGATGATTAAAAACTAAAATGCTAAACGTATGTTAACCATATGATTGAATTACTTTTGTTCAATATACATCGAAAGTCATGACTTTTTAGCCACTGGTTGTTATACTTGTATTGTGTCTTTATTCACATTTTCCTATTTTATTTCCATTTGCTTTCAAAACTTCATAAATTATAAATGTATGTTTTATGATTTGTTGTACATAGGTTATTGATGCATATCTTACACACCTGGAACAGATGTACAAGGACCTGGGCATTACAGTGCATCATGTTAAAACCCAAACAATGACTGGCATTTTAATAGGAAGTAATAATCAAGAAAGTCAAGTACTTAATTAGGTAAAGGTAGTATTATATCTGTTCTTCAAATATGATGATTAAAAACTAAAATGTTAAACGTATGTTAACCATATGATTGAATTACTTTTGTTCAATATACATCGAAAGTCATGACTTTATAGCCACTGGTTGTTATACTTTTATTGTGTCTTTATTCACATTTTCCTATTTTATTTCCATTTGCTTTCAAAACTTCATAAATTATAAATGACACTTTATGAATATATTTAAGGTATATGTTCTATTTAAATATCATGGCAATTATATTTATTTATAGTCATAGGATCACAAAAACTGGAATTGCACAATGTTATAATAAATAAATTGGAGGGTTAATGAAGAATTTTGATCCAAGTTGATATTTAAGAAACATTATATGTTACTCTTAAAAACTTCATGGTATTTTTTCCTTTTTCAGAGGAAAGAATATATAGTAAAATGGGAGAATTACCAATAATATGAATCAACATGGGGACCAGCAATACATCTCTCGAAATCTGTAATAGATCAAAATATCATATCAATCCAGAAGTCAGTGTCAAAAAAATGACAATTTACAATAGACTTTTCCAAGAAATGATAAACAACAGACTTCGTTAATCAAGTTGTTCCAACGTGATTTCTTTTCCTGCTGATGTATTCATTTTTGCCGTTTGATCAGACGAGAAAATTCTAATTAGAAAATCTCATTAAGGACACCACGAACTTTACGAAATTCAACAAACTCAATTTTATAGTCACTGGTACTACAGGTTAAATGCCAATGGCCAAGGTGTTCAAATAAAATTTCCAGTAAAGTTATGTACAAAAAGAAATACACGCATCAAGATGATAATGTGATTCAAATCAAAGATCCAGTGACAAAATTGGATGTAACTTCAGCAATAATTGCATGTTCATTTTGTAAAATTTAATATTGTTTACCATACAATGCAGTTTTAAATAACTACTGCAATGTTGATATAGACGTACTGAATACTAGTATTTTAAATAGTATTTAGGTTTGTTTGGTTTTTTTCAAATCGTATTAGTTCTAGTGATTTTAGTGCTTTGATATAAATTTTTAGAAAGAGAATTTACCACTTGAACACTGAAATACTCCTTGTACCCGACATAATTCAATTTTACTACATGTGAAACATAAAAGCATCTAACAAACTGTTTATTTCTCGAACGGATAAAGTCAGAGTATTTGTTCGGTGAATCGCTCTCAGATTTTTCAAGTATCTCCCCTGTTCGTAAAAAGACGAAATTCATCAAATGCTTGTATCGTATGCATTTGAAGACAATTTTAAGATAACTATATGAATGCACATTATTGATTCAAAGGTCAAGGTCACAGATATAAACCGAAATTTATTGACGTGGTTAATTATCTTAAAAAAACTATAAACTTTTTGTATAGGCATATATATTAGAATGGATTATGTTTATAATATCTCTATTCTAGAAGTTAGCATGGTATTTATCAAACCTTACTATATATATTTTAGATCTATGGTAATTGCCAAAAATACCATCATACCAACCATCAGTGCCAAGACTGTGGGCAAAAGTTCCAGACAAGAGAAAAAATGAAAATATGTGACGGAACAGAAATATTTATATTCCTTGTCCCATAGTTAAATATTTATAGGCTAATTAATTAAAATAATTCCCCTTAGTTAAATTTTATATTCCTTTATGATGATATATTGTCCCAAAAGTCAGTTAGCTTATAACTTTATCTATATATTTTATGGTAATAAATTTCCATTATCTATAGCTATTTGGTAGCTATTGCTACCTATTTAATAGATTTCTCAAGTCGTACATAGTGAAGATACCTTGAATACACCGTTTTCTATGTATTCCTATTTGATATATAACAGTCATGATTCTGCCACAATGGAGACAACTCTGTTGGTAGAAAAGCTGTTGATCTCACTACGCTTAGGTATGTACAACATTTTCACAGGTGGGTTTTGTACGCATGTTCAACTAAAAGTAGAAGCTTTCTGCTGAGTTTGAACTTGCTTTTCTGTATGTAATCTCCTGGGTTTTTCTCCTCAGAAGAAATTACTTCTTCTGTCTTTCAACCCTTGTCCATTTTCCCGTTTTATTTCGACTTTGTTCCTTTTGAATGCCCTTCAATTTAGCTCACCTGTACATCACATTCCCCTTGAACGTTAACATACCTATATACTTACTGAAATGTTTGCAATAAATGTTACTTTATTTTTTTTACTCTTTTTGGTTCTTCTTTAGTGCCTGTTGAGACAGGAGAGTGAACCGTCTATCCAACGAAATTTGGAAGGCCTTCCAAACATAAAATATATCTTTTCATAATATTTTCGCTGTATAGAGACTTCATTTACTTAAAACTCAACTTAGAAACCAGAAAATATTCCCTTAAAGAATCTGGGACAACGGAAGCTTCTGATAGAGAACCACTTCCGGTTACAAATACACGAAAGAAACTCCCATGGTTTCATTTTGCAGTGCCCAGCATGTGACTGGAGGATGCATACACAAGAAGGAGTGACCTCCGGGTCCATATTGAAAAATGCCACGGAAGGTACGTCCTGGTGGAGTTTCTGGCACAACAAAGCTTTTCATGAAAGCAGCTAAAGGAGATGTTCTGCACCATGACAGCGCCACTAGTAAGGCTATCATAGGGGATGCTTCGCTAGTAGTACCCCATAGCAGCACCACCATCAGGGGATACTCCGCTACAGGTACCCCCTAGCACCACTGTACGATCGCAGGTCCTGCCATCAGGGGATGCTCCGCTAGTCGCACCCCCTAACACCACACAAACAGTTGCAAAATTAGGGGACAATCCGCTAGTAGTACCCTAGTACTGTAGCATTTACACCGGTTTAATCTGTTATTACATTTCCCTAGTGCTATAAAATTAGGTCCGTCAAGCAGGGGATGGCCCTTCTGAAATTTTTAGTTCAAATATCGAAGTAAAACAGGGAGTTATTTTAAGCCCACTTTTGTTTATTTTTTTTTAAAATGTTTCACCTTTGACTTTCTAAAGGTGATATCAAAAGAAACAAAAAGTCTCTTATCGGTTTTCCTGTCGCTGATGATTTTAACTCTGATCAGAAATAATAAATCTGTTTTATCTATTATTCATCTTAATTTGTCTAAGATAATATATTGGTATTTGAAAACGTGGGTTGTAATATACCATCATAGTTTGTTAATTTTAACCTTCATTAAACTAGTGGTTTAATGAGCAAAATTCTGAACAAGTTCCATTTAAAAAGGCCAAAATTGGCCTCAGAAAGAGTTTAATGCCCAAGAATGGAAACTCGTTTATTTATATAATTTCTCTTGTTCCCAGTTTAAAAATGGTTCAATTGTATGGTCATTATCTTTTCAAAACTCTATATAGTGGAGTATACCACTTCACATTGGACAATATACACACACGCGTACTTGTTTTAAATGTTTCAGATTGAGAAGTCCAAGAGGAGACGAAAGTCTCGAAACACCAACACACCCGACCCCTCAGAGGATGCAATAACTGCAGCTGCTTATCATCACTCGGATTCCTAAGACATGTGACAAACAGGTCATCCAATGTTACTGAAAAAGAGTCGAAAAAGAACCAGGTCCCCTCCGGCTTGGTTCATATTTTGATTCTTCTCAAAGACATCGGCTAAGTCTACATTCCTATTCAATTTCACCTGTATAATTTCATGTGTTTAACGCTACTGGACATTTCGGCCCATAACAAAAACGGCCTATGACAATATCGGCCCATAACAAAATCGGCCTACATAAAATATGCTTAAATTACAGACTAAACAATTTAGTACTATTTAATAACACAGAATTATTTGTACTGGTGTTTAATCAGTGGTCAGATTCACATAAACTTTAAGTAAAATACGTTTTTACGATACCGTGATATAGGGATGTACATATTTAAAGTATTGTTTTAAATGTATTACGATTTGAGACATGTCAACTGTGTGTTTAAATGTAAGTTTTTGGTGAAATTAATTTATATTTGGATGAAACCCAATTTATTATAGATCTATTACTCGTTTAGACTGTTAGATTCGTGCACGTTCCTTCAGATTTTGAACGTTGCATAAATATGTCTAGCACATCGATCGGTACTTATCTAATGTGATTTAATAGTTTAACTGTTTGCATTTTTTATCAGTTTATTGTGTATTTCCGTAACCAAATTGAGTTTGAGTAATAAATTATTATTATTATTCACTGCATAAGCTCACAGAAACTTGCATTTATAGGCGAAAAAAATTTATCCAACAGACTGGGGAAAATCCACTCATTTGGCAAGACGTTATTTTGGTGAAATAATCGGGAGCTGGTGGAGGAGACGGGATAATCACCGGCCAGTTAATATTAGTAGAGCTCTCAACTGGATTATAAAGAAAATCCTAGTTTCAATCTCGAGTCGTGTACATTTTCTCCACCCGTTAATTAGTTGGTAGGTGTCGTCTTGTATGTATGATGCGGAAGGTACCGTGTTTAATCCCCAGTCTGTATAAAAATCTACCATAGGTTATTTGCCTGAAATTTCCCAGGGCTGAGTTACACAAAGCTTAAAAAATCAATAATTTAACGAATCAACTCATATATAATTGCATTATAATGCTTTGTTCAACTGGGCCAATGGGGGCAACTGAAAGGATAAAAGGGAGTCCTGAATGTAGCAATCAGCTGGATAGCTCAGTAGCACTTGTCCTTGGTTTGATACTCAGCACTTTTCTCCTTCTTGTTACAGAACGAACAAGGTACAATTTACCAACCGGTTTGTTTAGCATTTAGGGTGGCCTTATGAGTAATTCACAGTGCCTATAAAATTTCAATTTTTATTGCGTTTAAAATATAAAAGTCATGTGTGCTTATAGCATAGTTGCCTATGCTTATAACACCACGGTGTATGTTAGCCTCTTAACACACATTTTCTACTGGACACATATAGATTTCAATGGATTTTGAGTTGTGCTTCAGTTCATTGCCCTATGATGCTACAGATAATGTTGGTGATAGAGATGTTATTGATCAATGATTATTAATATGCTGATGTTCTGTTGAGTGAGTGAGTGAGTTATTGTTTAAAGCCGCATCAGCATTATTGCAGCTATTCGCGGCTAGAAAAAGTAAGATACAATAGTATCTATAACACAAAGTATAAAATGTAAAATTAAAAATAACAACAAATAATTTTGAATAAAACTATTGCTAAACTGATAAAAACCAGTTATATCACAGACAATTTATAAATAAAACACTGGGTTATATATATTAAAACAATTATATCTTATGATACAAGTTAATTTCCCGAAGGAAGTTTAAAATTTGATGTCCACTGACATTACTAAAAAGATCTTGCATTGATAATGCTGAATAAAAAGTATCCCTTGTATGTGCAAAGTCAACACAATCCAGCAAAATGTGCTGGACAGATTGTTGACCTTGACAAGGGATACACTGGGGAGGTTGTTCTCCCTTTAATATAAAAGAATGTGTAAAATAACTATGGCCGATTCTACAGCGCCGAAGAACAATACTTTCATGCCTATTGTACTGGGACAAAGGTGTAAATCCCAGACAAGGCTGAATTGAAAATAATTTATTACGTTCTTGGCTATTCCAGTGTTTTGACCATTGATCATTGATATAATTGTATATCAATGGTTTTAAATCAGTATGCGGAATTACGCAAGAAGTTATATTTTTAGACAATGCTGCTTTAGCAGCTAAATCGGCTTTTGAGTTGCCTTTAATACTAACATGGCTAGGCAACCAACAATAATGTATTATTTTATTAAAATCTGAAACTGCATATGTAATTGAAGTATGCAATTCCAGAATTTCACTGATTAGAGGGTGATCAAAATTTCTGCTCTTTATTGCCCGAAGGACAGATAAAGAGTCGGAGCATATAATGAAATTGTTATGAGGCGATTTTGAAATAAACTGTAAAGCAAGCAATATTGCTTTAGCCTCAGCTGTGAATATGGAGCTTTCATTTGGAAGGCGAATACTTATTGTTTCGTCTCCAATAACTGCGGCTGCTGATACCCGACCAGCAGTTTTGGATCCATCAGTATAAATTGGATGCCACTGTCGTAGTTCCTCTCTAATAATTGGAGGAATTAAACGACTATATCTATCTTTAATAAAAGCAAATTCCTGTTGATAAACGTCTTGGCTTGTTTCTGACTTTTTATAGATTGTTAAGTCCAAATTGACTTCTGGTTTATCAAGAAGCCAAGGCGGATCATCTGTTAATTTGTGTTTTTTAATAAGATCTAGTTGTAAATTACATTCCTCTAAATGTGGTTTTAAACGTATTCCTAAAGGTGCAATAGCATTAACCTTTTTATTGTATAGCTCTTGATAAGGAGGATTAAAAACACAGTGAAATGCCGGATTTGATGGATTTGCAAATAATTTTGTGGCATATTGCAAAGATAATTTAGTACGCCTTAAATGCAGTGGAGGTTCATTAGCTTCCACGTATAAACTATCAACTGGAGACGTTTTAAAAGCTCCCAAACATATTCGTAGACCTTGGTGATGAATTGTATCAAGGTCTTTTAAATATGATTTACGGGCAGATCCATAAATAATAGACCCGTAATCCAGTTTAGATCTGATAAGTGACCTGTATAATGAAGTAACGTTGGTTGATCACCACCCCAGTGTGTATTGGATAAAACCTTTAAAATATCCAATGCCTTAAGACATTTAGCCTTGAGACTTTTAATATGGATAATAAAAGATAATTTGGAATCAAATAAGATTCCTAAAAACTTAGCTTCTTTTACGACTTTAATAATACTGCCATTGATATAAAGTTCAGGATCATTATGCATTTTGCGTTTATTACAGAAATGGATACAGGAAGTTTTAGTTTTTGAAAACTTAAACCCGTTTTCTAATGACCATTTTTGTATTTTGTTGAGGCAAAGTTGAAGTTGCCTTTCAATAGCATGCATATGTGTCCCTCTACAGGAGATGCCAAAGTCATCAACAAAGAGAGATCCATCTATGCTATTGTTTAAAACTTTAGCTAAGCTATTTATTTTAATGCTAAAAAGAGTTACAGATAAAATACTACCCTGCGGGACACCCATCTCTTGATCGAAGACATCAGAGAGGGATGACCCCAACCGAACTTTGAATTCTCGATTTTCGAGAAAGTTTTTAATAAAATTAGGAGTATGACCCCTAAGACTCATATCATGAAGATCTTTAAGGATACCATATTTCCAAGTGGTATCATATGCCTTTTCTAGGTCAAAGAATATAGAGACCGCATGTTGTTTGTTTATAAAGGCATTTTTAATAAATGATTCAAGGCGAACTAAGTGATCCAAAGTACTTCTGTTACGCCTAAAACCACACTGAATATGCGAGAGGAGATTGTTAGACTCAAGATAATAAACGAGTCTATTATTGATCATCCTTTCCATGGTTTTACAAACGCAGCTAGTTAAGGCAATAGGCCTATAATTAGATGGATCAGAGTGATCCTTTCCTGGCTTTGGAATATGAATAATGACAGCTTTGTGCCAAGATGATGGAAAATTATCACTCTGCCAAATATCATTAAATATATCTAACAGAGTAGAAAGACAAGAAGAAGGCAAATGTTTAAGGAGTTGATAGTGTACATCATCAGGACCAACTGCCGTATCATGTGCCTTCAAAAGAGCATTTTGGAGTTCTTCAAATGAAAATATATCATTGTAATCCTCGGTATTGTCAGATTTAAAAGATAATTTATTCCTTTCTTGTATGTTTTTATGTTTCTGGAATTCTGATGTATAATTAACTGATGACGAATTTTTAGATATCGTCTCAGCTATTTTGTTTGAAATATCTTTTTCAGATGTTAAAATTGTATCATTTGTTTTAAGATGTTTAACAGAATCTGAAGAACCTTTGCCTTTTATTTTGCGCACCATATTCCAAACTTTATTTAATGGAGTGCGAGAATTGATTTTAGAGACATGTTTTCTCCAAGAATCTCTTCTGCACGTTTTAGCTGTTCTACGAGCCTTTGCTCGAAATAAACGGACTAACTGCAAATTGTTTTGTGTAGGAGACTTATTAAATTGTCTCTCGACTTGTTTTCGACTTTTCCTAGCTTGTTTGTACTCTTCGTTGTACCATGGTTTATGAATACGAGGATTCGCAGAGGTTTTAGGAATGCAGTTATTAGCAATTTCAATAAGAACATCGGTAAAACTCTGAATCTTATCAGTTTCATTTTCAAATCTCTCGATAGAAATCTTTTCCGCGCAGAGATTTCGAAACTGATTCCAATCAGCTTTTGCAAAGTTCCATCTAGGAATAGAAAGATCATTTGATCCGGATGTATATTCCATTATAATTGGAAAATGATCGCTTCCACAACGATCATCATGACTTTCCATGAAAAATCATTTAAAATATTAGGATCCAATAGCGACAGGTCTAAAGCTGAATAAGTACCAGTCGCATCAGATAGAAATGTTTTAGACCCGTCATTTAATATACATAGATCATTGTTAGACATCAAGTTTTCTATTATTCTGCCTTTATTATCAAGGCGCGAACTTCCCCAGAGAGGGTTGTGTCCATTAAAATCACCAACTAAAAGAAATGGTTAAGGTAGCTGTTCAACTAAATTCTGTAAGTCGGTGAGAGATAATGCTGATGATGGAGGAATATATATTGAGCATAATGTTATAGTTATTTGTAGCGTTATGCGAACTGCAATGGCTTGGAGATTGGTATTAAGAGATATGGACTATGGATTATCCCATTTCGAATAAAAATAGAAGAACCTCCTGAAGCTCTGTCTGCATTAGGAGAATAAAGGTGATATGGTTTGTAATGACGAAATTTTACTTCATTGTCGAATTCCTTAATATGCGTTTCTTGAAGACAGAATGCAACCGGATTAAAATCCTGTGCCAACACTGCTAATTCATCAATATTATTTTTAAAACCTCTGCAATTCCACTGTATTATTTTTGGATTACCCATTATTAGGAGGGCGAACAGGGGAAATCTGTGACAGTGTAGTTTCCATGTCACAGTCCTCAGAAAGACTACGACGGCGATGGCGTCCAGACCCGCGCCACCGATTAGTTCGCCCCTACGTACTTGAGTGAAGCCATCTTCATCAGTACGCATTGATGGAGGATTTTCATCGGATGAACTGGATTCATCCTGCAGTGCTTCATATCTATTTGGGGAATCTGATATTGGTTTTTTCCGAAGCAATGCTTCGGGACTTGTATCAGGAACATATAACACTTGCTCGTTCTTTCCTGATTTTGGTTTAGTATTAACTGGAGCGGGTTTACCCTTTCCAGATTTTGCTTCCTTTGTTATAGGTTGTGATGCAGTACTGCTTTGTGATAAAGCATCAGCATCGGAGGAAGCTGGAGCAGATTTGTTCTCCCGAACTTTTAAGTTTCTGTTTGTTTAAAACATTTTGTTTAGTTGATTTTGAATTATTATTTATGCTACTATTTGAACTAGTCTTTGTGTCTTTACTGTTAGTTGAAGAACCTTGTTTTACATCATTTTTTGTTGATGAAGATGTCTTTGCTGCTGGTGTTGAACTTTTGTCATTTAGAGACGAAAAGTCTGTCTGACAAGCAACAGAAATAAACTTCTTCGAGGAACCCGTGGCTACTGAAGCATATGAGGCTTGTGGTGCACTTTGTGTCTGGGAGTAAAGTTTTCTAGCTTCAGAAAAGTTATGTTTTTATTTACTTTAATTTTATTTATTTCATACTCCCTCTTCCAAATGGAACAATCCCTGGAAGAAGCCATGTGGTTTTCTTTACAGTTAACACATTTAATAGTGTTTTTACAATCAGTAATCTGATGACCCTTTGTACCACAACGGCAACATACATCAACAGATTTGCATGCCTTTGATCCATGACCAAACTTTTGACATTTATAGCATCTCAGTGGCCTTGGAATAAATGTTTCCACTTTGATATTATAATAGCCAGCTTTAATTCCCTTTGGAGGGGCTGACATAGAGAAGGTCAGAAGGTAGGTATTGGAAGGTATAAAAGAACCATCCTTTTTAAATGAGAAACGTCTAACATTGACGACTCCCTGTGATGCAAGCTCAGCAGCAATTTCTGCCTCGCTCATGTCGTTCATTGAACGCTCTCGATCACGGATAATACCTTTACTTGTATTTAGTGACTCATGTGGTACAACTTTAACTGGAAAGTTGGCAAAATGTTTTGTAGCAAGCAAATTAGTTGATTGTTGCCGTGTTGAACATTCAATTAGGAGAGAGCCAGAACGTAACTTTTTAATTCCGGCTACATCACCTGCAATACCCTGTACAGCTTTGCTTATAATAAACGGGTTAATTTTTAAAGGCTGGTCAGTAGTAGATTGCACTACGACATACCTCGCCCAAGCAACAAAGACATCAGATTCTTCATCACTTTCTGATCTTAATATTTTAGAACTATTTAAAGAAGTTTTTTGAGTACCCATCCTGAAGATGTTGGTATTTCATCCTCCTTGCTCCCCACCCACCAATCTGGAGTGCCAACCAGGGGCAATGCTTTTATGTTCCGGGGAAACCAACTCGGAACAGCACCAAGGACTACAAAGAAGATATACACCATAGTAAAATTGTGATGATCAAGTATAAATTCATGATTAGCAATGATAAATCAACATCCAGAAAGATTCAGTAAATAAACAATTCATGGATGTCAAGTTAAGAGATATAATCGAACATCACAAAGAGACCAGATTTGACCCATGAGCCACCGCCTTCTACATGCAAAAACAAGACAAAAGTTATAAAAATGAAATGATGAAAAGGGAAAAAGATTTAGGAAATACAATTATCTTGCATGTAGGGCTGGGCGTGACCAGCCGATTGATTGGACACGGGCCGATGCCAACCCTTCTAGATGAAGTAAGGGTCAAAGTGATGTGTTGGGCCAGAGCAAACCGCAATTTACACGGTCCTCAATCACCAGAATCCCGTCCTCCACCATCAAGGATTGCATTCCACGGCAAACGGAATGCCTCATTTTAGTCGCCTTTTACGACAAGCATGAGGTACTGGGGACCTATTCTAACCCGGGTTCCCCACGGGGTCTGATGTTCTGTTGTTGCTGCAACTGATGACATTTTTTGGGGAGAGGGTTATTTTATATTACCATTTGACTTTCAGGATACCACAATAGTTGTATGTACGTTTTTGACTGCAAGGAATGTACTACATTGTACTAATGCTAGTTCAGTTGAAAATATTTCAATGCAGGCAATTCTTATGCATTCAAGCATGGCGTTTTTACCAAATGAAGCTATGGTCAAGGGTCAGGATTATGTCCATATTGATGAAAAACCACCTAAAATTGCTATATCTAGACTACATGTAAAAATTTAAGCATGGATGAATAAATTTTATTTCAACTACCCATTATTTTTCAGGCAACTGCATCAGGTCGATTGAAACTCTTAGTTTCCTTATCCACTTTGAACGAAAACTAGCAGTTCTATCCCATGACAAAATTTTACTAACTAGACACTTCCCAGGTTTGGTTGAGCTTTTGTGTAATAGAAGTTACAACCATGACTGACTCAAATCAGGTCTTGAGACATGATATTGAATTGTTAGGTATATATTTGTGTGATGTGACGTCTTATCAATGCATTCCTGATGTAAAATAAGGCTTAGAAAACTGGGACATCACCGGTAATGCAGGATTCATCATCTGTTGATACTTTGTAGTATAAGTGAATACCGTTATACTAAGTTATTTGGTGAAATAATGAGTGACTACAGAATTTGTTCACATTATTTTATTTAAATAAATAATTTATATATATGCATGTGTATGCAAAAGGAAATGCAAAACACGCACATACACAAATTAGTACCATGATCCACTTGTGTAATCAAGCACTTTATCAAAAATCAAGCACTTTATCATATGCATTACATACTTACAAATTGAGTTGAACTTTTAAATTGATGTAAGAGTTCCATGTGTTACACCCTTCACTTCTAGTCCAGTCACCTCAGACTAATTGAAACATAAAAATTATTCTAAAATGATCTTTTATACATAAAATATTTATGGTAAAAAGGCAAAAATCTAATGAGGGGAAAACAGTTTTTTGAGAGTTGGTTTCTATAGACAAGGGACATAACTGTGGTGAAACTAGTGGGATTTTAGTCCCATGATCATATATTTTTTGCTATTTGAACAAAATGTGATGCAAAGACAATTTGATTAAGCAAACATAATTGTTCTCAAATATAATTTTTATATTTCAGATCTCATTTTAATTTGGTTGCAACAACCCTCAATTTTGTCTTCTAAAATGGTGGCCAAATAGACCTGGAATTTTGTCTGGCGACCTTAAATTGTAAATGGTGGCCAGCTTGTCCATTCTAAATTTGAACTTTTGTAACAAGAGAACACATATTATTTTTGTGTTGCAGAATTATAATGCTACTGTCACTATTCCAGGCAATAGACACTTAACATCGTCATTATTGTTATCAATAGCACTGATATATATATATATATATATATATATATATACTGGTCAAACCAATTAATTTGGAGGCCCCCACAAAAAATTAGAAAAAAAACAGTAATAACTTTTTTATAATTCAATTTACTTTAAATATAACACATTCTTCACATAATATTTGCCATCATGTAGCATATTTAAACACAAGTACTCAGTATTTTGTGTGCCCACCCTTTACTTTATAAAGGCTCATAACTCTAGTTGGCATACTGTTGTATAAGGATTTTAAGTAATTCATATCCAATTCTGCTTTTACAGCTTTCCAAAGTTCAGCTGATGCTGTTGGTGAAAATTTAGCCACCCTCTCACCTATGTAGTCCAACACATTTTCTATCAGAGACATATCAGGTAAACTAGCGGGCCAATCCATAGTAGCTATACTTTTCCTGTCAAGAAACGATATTGAAGAACGGGAAACATGGCAAGGGGCATGTTGAAATATAAAGGATTTAGAGGGAAAAACCAAACATTGTGACACTACATCAATATCATTTATTATATTTTCCTGATAATTTTTACTTTTTACCTTCCCATCAACTCTTTTAAGAATACCTGGTGTAAATGTCAGTGTTTACAATATTACACATTCGTTTAATATGTTTTATTTGTCCTTTAATCATTTACTGATTAATGTAGTATTACTATTAGTTTGATTAGGTTCATCTGTTACCTGTTTAACGGCCAGCACCATCGGTGCTTTAGTTTTACCTGTTTCTGGCGCATGCGCTCGGTATGTTGGCTGCCCGAAAGAACGAAACGACATGACAGAACGAAACGACATGACAGACATTTCAACGAAGAATGAACGAAATTTATGATTATACAATTTAGCGACTTGGTCAAGAGGCACAAGTTCTTACGTTGGCAATGAACGATTGTATTACTGAATGTATATCGGAGCAACGCAATTAAACTATATAATTTAATAGCCATCAGTGTTGAGTTTTTACTTATTGATCAGGTCAGCTACAGTAAGAACTTTGTTTCATTGTAATGGATACTCACTTATTAGCAGATTCTTACTTGGACAGTGGTGAAGGGGATCAAATAGACGGTAGCAAGTTGAATCCTCAGAAGCAAGTGCAAGACACTGATTCTCAGTCAATTCATAAGGAAGGTGATGTTGATTCTAGTGTGAAATCAAAACAAACTGACGTTGATATTAGTCTGTAACAGAAACTCAATACAAATGTGTTAAAAATGGGTGACATTGAAGTTAGACGATCGACACGAGATCGACAGCCGACAGATAAAATGGCTGAATACATGGAAGAAGAAGCTGATAAACGTGAAAGGAAACTCTTACAAGTGTATGAACGTTGGAAGGCTCATGTGAAAGAGTGCAAATCTAAACTGAAATCAAACAGTGACATTGAATCTATTAGTACTGTATTAGACAATATTAAGCATAGTGAATCTTAAATTTTAAATTGTTTTGATCATTTACGTTCTGTTTGTTTACCATCACAATCTATTGTTAGAAAGCTTGATGCCTGTTTTTCTATAACTTTAGATATTTTGAGAATTGCTTATGATCAAATTGCAGGTTTAGAAGACCTTGACGTTGAACGGCTTAGAGGTCTTAAGGTCATGGATCACACTAAATCTATTTTCGGTAGTTCCGTAAGTGAGCCAGATCTTGGAGTTCAGAAGGCAGAACTCCAACATGGAGAGTTTGATTTACACAGGCCTGATGAATCGGTTGTGTAAAGTTCCCATTCTTCCCATGCTAAGGAGCGTTTGATTGATGCTGCGCTGCCGCCGATTTAGCGGATACGGAAGCAGATTTAAAGTCCCATGAACGTAAGGTTGAGGTGGCTAGACAAAGGATGGATGCCTTTAAGGTAGATGTAGAGACTGAGTATAATTTCCCCGTAAAACGTGCTCCCTTATCTATCAAACAGGAACCATGTAGTACTGGTATCAAACCTAGTGACACTAATTTTCAGCAGAAACCGTATCAAGTTAAAACTGCTAATTTGCAACAGTTAAATGCGAATGCCCCAAGTTTCATGCCTCCATTCAACCATAATCTAGTTAGTTCCTCTAACCCACAACATTTAGCTCAGCATAATGCTACTTATTCCGGACTAAACAAGTTTTCCAATGCACTACATGATCAAAGGGCAGAAACCTCCAATCAGTCACCTAATTTTGACAGTTTAGCCAAAGCACTTTCTGAGTCTGTTAATCTAAATAGGCTTCCTATCCCTGAGCCGAGTATTTTTACTGGGGATCCGTTACGGTATAATGAATGGAAAACCTCCTTTGAAATTTTGATAACTTGTAAAGGGTTACACCTCATAAAAGAATTTTCCATTTGAAGAAATACGTCGGTGACCCGGTTCGTAGCGCATTAGAGGGTTTCTTTTATAGCGGCAGTATGACAGCCTATGAGTCTGCCGGGAATTTAATGGATGAGCGCTATGGTCACCCGTTCATTATTCAAAAGGCATCCCGAGATAAACTACAAAACTGGCCTAAAAAAAACCAAGGGACCCCATAGCATTACGTGACTATGCAGATTTTCTCCGTAGCTGTATTGACGCCACTCCACACATTCCCGGTCTCAACATATTGAATGATTGTGTAGAAAATCAAAATCTCATTTCTAAATTGCCAGATTGGGCATCGGGACGCTAGAATAGAGAAGTCTCGCTAAAGATGGAATCTTCTAGTTCATATCCTTCATTCCGGCAGTTTGTTGATTTTGTAACCAAGGAGGCAAACATAGCCAATAATCCTATTTCATCCCCATTTGCCTTAAATGCTACCGATTCTAAAGTTAAGGATACTCATGGTCGAGGTGGTATGCGACTTCTGTGAGAAGGACGGACATGCGATATACAAATGTAAAATGTTTGTCTCCCTTAGCATTCATCAGAAACGAGATTTCATTCAAAAGAAACAACTGTGTTTCGGGTGTCTCCGTAAAGGTCATCGAAATAATGAATGTGAACGAAAGCACACGTGCGGAGTGTGTAAGCGCAAGCATCCAACTTGCATGCATGAAGACAGACCACCCAATACTCCGTCTGTTGAAGTTACCAATGTTAAACCAGTGAACTTCATGTCTACAGGAAACACTGATCCGAAAACTGTCAGCTCCCTTCGTGTGAGTCATAACGAACCACAAGGGACATCTATGATCGTGCCTGTATGGATATCAACTCAGGGCAATCCAGTATGTGAAGTGTTAACGTATGCACTTTTAGATACTCAAAGCGATACTAGATTTATTCTTGACGAAACTGCTGCTGCATTGAACGCTAAGCTAGAACCAGTACGTTTAAGTCTTTCAACTATGACGTCACAACACACTATCATTGACAGTAATAAGATAAATGATTTGGTGGTACGAGGTTTTAACTCAAAGGACTCGATTTCAATTAATGTGGCATATACTCGAAACTTCATACCTTCGGATAAATCACGCATTCCAGTGAGTAATACTGTAAAGGACTGGGACCACCTGAAACCACTTGAAGGCGAACTACCGCCCTTGCAGTCTTGTGAAGTAGGTCTTCTGATTGGCTATAATTGTCCCCAGGCTCTAGCACCATGTAAGATTTTAATGGGCAAGGTAAATAAACCTTACGGTATTTAAACAATATTAGGTTGGAGTGTAGTTGGGTATCTGAGTCAAGACTGTGAAAGATCCGCCGTGCGAGTTAGTCATCGTGCTGCTGTTAAGGTTCTTCCGTCTTGTGATCAAAGTTCTGGAGTCTGACTTCGTCCATGATAATATTAATGATTCTAAGGTCTCTTAGAATGACATTCGTTTCTTAGATTACATGAGTAAGCACATTCGTCAAACAGAATACAATCACCTGGAAATGCCACTTCCATTCAAGGAACGTCCTGTGTTCCCTGATAATAAAGCACTAGCGCTATTTCGCTTAGGTCATTTGAAAGACAAATTTAAGAAAGATATGGTTTACCATGAACGCTACACTAACTTTATGAATGAAATGTTACGTAAGGCAGAAGCTGAAGAAGTCATCAATGAAGAGTTAATTGGAAACCATTGGTATATTCCACATCACGGGATATATCATCCCAGGAAACCAGACAAGTTGCGCGTGGTGTTTGATTGTTCAGCGAGCTATAAAGATTCGTCATTGAATCGACACTTACTTACCGGTCCAGATTTGACAAACTGTTTAGCTGGAGTTCTATGCAGATTCCGACGTCATCCGATTGCCTTGACATGTGACATAGAAAAGATGTTCCACAAGTTCTTGGTTGCAGAACCTGATCGAGACTTCTTACGATTTTTATGGTGGGAGAACGGAAACTTTGATAGTGAAACTAAGATCTATCGCATGCGTGTTCATCTGTTCGGAGCTGTATCTTCACCGGGATGTGCAAATTTTAGTTTAAAGTACCTAGCAAGGCTCAATGAATTTACACATCCCCTTGCTTCGTCATTCATTCAGCGTAATTTCTACGTCGACGATGGTCAAGCTAGTGTTGAAACCGTAGAAGAAGCTGTAAATCTAGTAACAGGGGCCCAAGAATTGTGTGCTAATGGTGGCCTACGGTTACATAAGTTTATGTCAAACAGCAAGGAGGTATTAAATTCTATTCCTCAGTCTGAATTGGCGTCGAATGTTAAGGATATGGACCTAACACTGGAACCGTTACCCGTAAAACAAGCCCTAGGCATCAAATGGTTTCTCGAAGATGACGTCTTCTATTTTTAGAATATGACTCCCAATGTTGAGCCAACGAGACAGAACATGCCTTCAGTAGTAGCATCAATATTTGATCCTATAGGTTTCCTTTCGCCTCTCACTCTGATTGGAAAACGTGTTCCACAAGAAATGTGTCGAACCGGATGGAATGATCCTTTGCCTGCAGAGACGACACCACAAAGGTGAAAGTAAGCCAATTTCTTCAAAATGAATTGGATATGCTGATTAAGAAAGAAGTTTTCTGGACTGACTCTAGAGTAGTGCTGGGTTATGTTAAGAACGAAGCTAGGCGGTTCCACACCTTTGTAGCCAACTGCGTTCAATTCATCTGGAATAGAACTGAACCATCTCAGTGGTGCTATATAGATACCAATAGTAATCCTGCAGACCATGCTTCACGAGGACTCTCCGTTAAAGAAATCCTTGGATCTACCTGGTTACATGGACAATCATTCCTATGGGAACGCGAAATTGGAATATACGATGATCAGGTTGACACTGAACTGCTTTGAGATCCCGAAGTCAAAACCTTAACACTACATACCCTGAACCCCCCTATCTACCCAAGTTTTCTTGATCGACTGACAAGGTTTTCCAGTTGGAATATGGCAGTTTCTGTCACTGCTCGATTAATAAGATTGTCTAATGGTGTAAAGGGTACTGGACCTCCATCTGTTGAATAACGCTAAAAGGCTGAATTAGCTATTGTTTCCATGGTTCAGCTTGATGTTTTCAAGGACACCATTCGTATATTGGAGAAGAACACTTCACTACCCTCTACAAACTTATTGTATCCCCTTCACCCAATTCTTCAAGATAAACTTTTGCAAATAGGCGGTCGTCTTAGAAAGACAAAATTGCTATTTATTATTAAGCATCCAATAATCTTACCCAGAGACAGTCATGTAACTAGATTGGTTATTGCATGTGCCCACCATGAAGCGCGACATCAAGGTAGAGGCATAACGCTAAATAAACTCCGTTCTCTAGGATATTGGATTATTGGAGGTAGTCGCACAGTCGCTAATTATATTCGACAATGCGTGACTTGTCGAAAATTAAGGCGTCCTACGGAGTCTAAAAAAATGATTGACCTCCCGCACGAACCACTTATTGTGGCATGGATTGTTTTGGACCCTTTCTTGTTAAAAATGGCCGCAAGGCGATCAAACGATATGGACTTTTGTTTACCTGTATGTGTTCGCGAGCAATCCATATAGAAATGTTGGACGATATGTCAACAGATTGTTTTATCAATGGACTACGATGTTTTATCGCCATTCGAGGATCGGTAAGGCAAATTAGGTCGGATCAAGGATCCAACTTTTTAGGAGCCAAGAATGAATTTGAACGACTCCAATCTTTTCTCTCAACGAAAAACATTGCGACTTTATTTTAAATGTCCCGGATGCTAGCCATACCGGTGGAGTTTGGGAACGACAGATCAGAACCGTACGAAACATCCTGAACGCTGTTATTGAAATGTGTCCTGGAAGATTAGATGATTCATCTTTGGGAACTCTATTCTATGAAGTTATGCCTATTATCAATTGTCGGCCTTTTTCAGTTAGCGAAATAGACAATCCTGATGTCATCGAACCGATTACTCCAAATCACATACTTACTGCTTAATCTAGTGTACCTCTTCCACCGCCTGGCGAATTCATCAAAGAGGATCTCTATCTGAGGAAACGTTGGAGAAGAGTTTAGTTTTTATTAGATCAGTTTTGGTCTCGATGGAAAAGAGAATATCTAAGTCAAATTTGCCTTAGACAAAAGTGGCATGAGACACGCAGAAATATTCATATTGGTGACATTGTGATGATTAAGGATGTTAATTTACCCCTCAATCGGTGGCCTCTAGCCAAGGCCATTGCTGTAACAACTGATGATGATAATCGTGTTCGAAGAGTTAGGGTTCAAATGGCTAGTGGCCCTCAGCTTGAAAGAAGTATTCACAAACTTGTGTTATTGTTAGAAAACCTAAATAGTAATTAGAGATTTATTAAATGAGTATGATATTGTTAATTGTTGCACACTAACCTTTTTGGATAAAATCAAGTAAGATTTGGTGGGAGTGTAAATGTCAGTGTTTACAATATTACACATTGGTTTAATATGTTTTATTTGTCCTTTAATCATTTAATGATTAATGTAGTATTACGATAAGTTTGATTAGTTTCATCTGTTACCTGTTTAATGGCCAGCACCATCGGTGCTTTGATTTCTACCTGTTTCTGGCGCATGCGCTCGGTATGTTGGCTGCCCGAAAGAACGAAACGACATGACAAACATTTCAACGAAGAATGAACGAAATTTTATGATTATACAATTTAGCGACTTGGTCAAGAGGCACAAGTTCTTACGTTGGCAGTGTTGAGACTTTACCGATTGATCAGGTCAGCTACACCTGGACCATTTGGTGAGATGACACCCCAGACATGTACTTGAGCTAAATGTTTGACTTTAGTCTGAATACAGTCTTTGCTGTATTTTTCATGCTTGTAAAAAAAATAATTTTTTTTTAATTAACTGTTTTCGTTCTGGAACATATTTTTGAGACCAAATATACTTATAATGCATCTTATAGTTTCCTTTCCTTTGCTGAACACATTTTCGTCTCAAAAAAACGTTTTTCACAATATCTTAGTTTAAGTGGCTTTCTGTTTTCCACACTTCCAGTTTCTTGAGATTAATTATATTAAAAACAGAAAATACAGGCGAAATCTGTTTCGAGCAGTATTCAAATGGATTAAAAACTTTAAAATTAAATTGTGTATACTTTCAAAATTATTGAATTTGTTCAAATTTTAAATTTGTTGCTTTAACGTAATAGATATGTGCAATGCTTTGCTGGAACAAATTGAACTGTGTCCAGAACATGCACAAAATAAAAAATAAGGACACGTGGAAAATACAGGGGCCTCCAAATTAATTGGTTTGACCAGTATGTAAGTGATTGTAAGTCAGTTTTAAATGAGAATTCTTGTTTTCCATACCCAAAAGATGCCTTAACTATTTTTCAAATGGAAGAAAAGATTACCTGTCCACTTGGAATTTCCACTGTCCAACTGAAAATTTAAATTGGTGGCCAGATTGCCACTTAGTTTTGAAACCCACTTTGAGGGCTGTGCAGCAATTTATTTTTAGTCTGTAGGATACTTGAAGTTTTTTTTTAACTTTCTGTTAAAAATTTAGGCTCACAGTATGGAGAGATCTCCCTTTTTTATAGACAATGCTTTTGGCCACTTTAATTGGCAAAATAAGAGATTGAAACTGGTATATTTTTATGGTGAATAATAAAGCCTTTCCTGAAAAAAATATTACATGAAAATATTTTATGTTGCAATTAATTTGAGGTTCGACCTTATTTTCCATAGACAATTCTAGGTTCTAGGATGTTAAAGGAATCAAGATAGCCTAAAGAAATCATTCTCCCTTAAGTATGAGGTCATGGGTTTGAACCCCAACCTGGTCTTACCCAAGACTTGAAAGTGGGTAGTGACTATTTTAAAAATATTTTTCTTTTCAATGATCTTTAATCATGAACGGGGCCATACAATTTCCCACATTCACGGAGAAGTTAGGAGGCAGTCTTCTCCCCCTTGGAATATAAATCCCTAAGGGAATGAAGTTTTCTCTGAATCCTCTTTGAATTTTTTCTTTGGTCCCTTAATATCTGCTACTCACTCACCAGCCTTTGTGCAATATCTACTAGTTCCGCTTCTCTGTGTAGAAGAGGAACCAGCAGATAAAAGGTCAGGTGAGCCTTTCCTGCACTGGCATTTATTCTGGTATGCCACCCTGAATAAGGAGAAAAAATCATGAAAATTAGTAAATCCAAACTATATAATTATATTACATGAGGTGCGCCAAGCGAAAACCAGCCTTATCGTCTATGACGTAATAATAAAAGAAAAGACGTCGAAAGATTTTGGATTTTCCCTGTGGTAATTTTAGACACGAAACACACTGGAAATGATTACGTCGTCCGCGTTCGCTATTTCTGTGCCTCGACGCAATATGTATGTCGGTATTTTACAATAGCATATGTAAATCTATTTAATATAACGGTTAAAACATCTACATAGCATGAATAATCCGAAATAGATGCCGAAATGGACCGATTTCTGGTACGTACAACCCACAAGGCCGAAATGACTCGCTATGTTTATACATTGTTATAAAAGTAGCAGTGACCTTAATATACTTGGGATTTTCAAACGATGTATCATCGTTATTCACCAGCCGCTCCGATAAAAATAATGTAGTCCAATTTCTCATGTGTAAAAACTATTCATGTTTTTATAAAAAGATCAACTAATAGTGAGACAATGAAAGATATAATAATGGCCAAGATGAAACTTGCAAACTGTCGGTCTTATATCCATTATGACCATACTCAGAAAGGCCCTCCGTCGATTCTGATCATATTGATTATTTTACAAAGATAAAAAGAAGATCTCTCGGGCTTATTTGAGAAAAGACTACTAAGGAAGAAACTACAAGTTTTATCAAGAGCTTATAAGTGTTATTATTTGACACTTGATAAAGGTTTGAAGAAGTTACAAGCATACATTTTATGTTTTAATGGAAAACGATCATTACTCATTTTTACAACCACCCCATCGACATGTGATAGATGTCATGTGCTACTAAACTTACACATGTATACAATAATTCGTAAAGATTAAGAAGTATAATGATAGTCATGTTTTACATCACATAGATCGAACCCAAACCACCTACAATATACTTACTGTCTCTGGACAGTCATAAATAATTGACTGATTTATTCCGATGGGCCTCTCTCTCTCTCCATTGGGCGGACCCGACCTAGTGAGTTCATTAAGAATTGTTGTAGTTGTGGGATGTGCGGGCGTGTCAACCGAGGCAACGGCTTCGTTAAAAACAGACCGCATTTTACACAGAAACAAAAAGAAAATAGAAAAAGATTTAAAAAATAATTAATTCTGAACAAATATTTTTATTAGCTCAAAATTGTGTTAAAGGTACTGTCATATACCTTTTAAAAAAAATAATCATAACATACGTTTTAAAACTGAATGGTAAACGTCATTTAATATAATTATTAAATTTAAAAAAAGTATACGACATTACCAATAAAAGGTGTACCTTAGTCACTATTTATAAATTGCCGTCTTTTCGACGACTGACTAAATGAAAATCTCCAGTAAAACTTGAGTTACTAAATTGTTTTATTTGCTCAACTGTATATGTAAAGTTCGGTTTCGGAAAAGTTTTGCTTTGCATTTTTCACAATATTTATGACCATGTTATGGTATGTTTGTATTTAAATTCCTTAGTTTTATTTTATATTTACTAGTATTGTTTAACAGTAAATATCAGGTTCAGGTATCTCCAGAACGCATCATTTAATGCCATTCTACTCAAATTTTCCCGGGGTAGCATGCACTAGGACCCACTGCATTTTATGCCTTAATTATAATTGGTTCCTATTTACACCCCAGCCTGTCTGATGATGTTTCAATATGAGAAAGGTATTGCTGACTACAACGTACCCCCCCCCCCACCAACCCCCAACACCTACCTCTCTCTCTCTCTCTCTCCCTCTCTGACTATATGATGTCACCCTCTTTGACAAACTTAAGGATTTTGAATTAATGATTTCAGGATCTGGAAGATGCATTAAATGAAAACTTTGGTGTGCAACCACAAATGAACTATCATTCTCCTGAACCAGATGAACATTCTCTCGTTTGTGATTTTTCAGAAGAAAATTCCGTTGTAAATGATGAGGCAGTTTTTGAAAGGGCTAGATTACTCGTGTCTGACACTGACACTATTCAGGATGATTGTGATAACACCACTAACATGACAGATCAAGATGTTTGTGACATAAAATTAAAATACAATTCGAATGTTGTTCCTCACATTGTTTGAAACAATTTGAATTTAATTTTATAAAACAACATGTACTAAATATAAGGGAGCTTCTGAAAACTGAAAAGATATGTTAATTATGGGGGCCTTGAAGTCATCTAGTTCTGCTATTGCAAGAGACCAGAGAAAACGCACTCGATATGAGTATAGTTTCATGGGGAAACCACTCTGTTTTAGAGGATTCATAATTGTATATGACACCACAAGATTTAATTTACAGCCTCTACAAGCTCATATTCGTAAAAATGGTTATGTACCTAGAGTCCATGGTAACACAGGAAAAAAACCACTAAATGCATTTAGTTATGAAGAGATAAAAAATGCCACCCAGTTTCTACTTAATTATGCCGATGTACATGGAATTCGACAACCAGTATGTTCCCGATGCCAAGATGCATCTCCACCAATATATTTGCCATGTGGTGACACAAAGCAAAGCATTTATAAACTGTATGAAAACGCATGCACGTGTAATCAGTCACATGAACGTTATCTTAGCTTGTCATCATTCAAAGACCTGTGGTCAAAAGTTCTTTCGCACATTAAAATAAGTTCACCAAATACAGACGTTTGCCATAAATGTGAAATATTTAGGAAAAGTGTGAATGATGCCGTAAACGATGATGATAAAATTGAAATAATAAACAAGTTTTCAGACCATTTACGACGAGCACAAGAAGGTAAAGATCGGTGTAGGGAAGTGGTACAGGAATCTGTGGGTGAATTGAAGGATGTCGCACGAGGGTATGGGCCAGTCGAACCAGTATCAAAAGACTACATAAAGGGTATTATACTTTTGACTTTTCACAACCGATGACACTGCCACATCACGCCGGCAAATGGGACCGCTATACTTTGCCAGTCCAAGAAAAATCCAACTGTTTGGAGTAAGACTTGATGGCATTCCTAGGCAATATAATTATCTTATTGATGAGGATCAGACTATAGGTAACATGTTCTGAATTTTTTCTCTTCTGCAGTAAAAAATGACAATTAAATGCAATAAGTAATTTTAGAACAAACTAAAAAAATATATCAAATGTCGACTGATTAGATAAGCATATGGTTCAAGTTGAGTTGAGTAATGGTGTTTAACGTCCCAGTTAAGAATATTTCGCTTATATCGAGACGTAGCCAGCTAAAGGCGAAGGTGCAGAAATTATGCCTGTGCTTTGCGCATTTTACAGCAGGGTTCTTTATCGTGCCAAACCCATCGTTACATGGGACCTCGTTTATTTTAGGTTGCCTTCCGAAACAACCATGACTTTCATTTCGTAATTCCGAGTGCTTCGCGAAAGAAAGTCACTACCCACTTTCAAGTCTTGCGTCAGACCCGGTCGGTATTCGAACCCACCATCTCCTACTTACGCAGCGAGCACTCTACTACCGACGTGGTTCATATAGTTCAAGTACTTTTGGTAGCAGCTTACTATTGTTATAGCCAGTAGTTATGTGGTGTTTCTTCTTTATGGTCAATATTTTCCTTCTGGCTACACTGGAACTTACTTTCGTTTATAGTAACAGCAAACTCGTTGGTTTCTCATATTTTTCTGACATTTATGTAGTATAACTATCCCCTTTTAAGGTGCAGAGGGAAGCGGAACCAACGGGCCAGATACAGTTATATCAATTCTTCATCATGCATTTGATAATTTTGGATATGGAAAGAAAGACTGTGTTGTGCATGCTGACAACTGTGTCGGTAAGTAAATAGAAAACATAATTACATGTATTCACTTCATGACATGAATCAATTAGTTGTATTGTACATGTACAATCATGAACCGTGGACCCGTTAGTACAGTTGCTCACGCGTCACACTTTATAAAATGGCATAATCTGGGATTGACTATCGGCGGGTTTCAGGATTTTTGTAATAACATACTTTTTCAATACATTTTCAGGTCAGAACAAGAACAGGTATTTAATGGCTTATTTTCCTGGCCTGGCGCACACAGAAACGTCTTCATCGGCAAATAACTAACTTGATGCAAAACCCGGACACACAAGGTATTTTTTTTCTTGATATCAACTTTCTTTGAACTCAGGCTTATAATGGAAACATGTATTTACATTTTAATGAACAACACCATATTTACGTCCGAGTAATGTTTCAAATTTTCTGCTCATTTAGATGGTAAATCAACGCCGCATTTTATGAGATTTCTTAAACTGAGAAACAAAACTGTATAAAATCTTTTGTTTTAACTATTATAGGTGCCTTGTGGATTCCAACTTCGCCCATATTAAGAAATTATATACATGTAGGAGAACAGATTCAGAAAGATTACACCATCTGAGAGAAAAAGTAGACAACTCAAGTTATAATAATCATATTAGAACCTACCTGGGTTTGGAGAGACTGGAAAGGGTTCTTAGGAAAACATTTTTTACAAATTAATAAAATATTAACGTTTTACAGTTTTTGATTCCACGCAGATTCTCCTGGCATAGTATATGTTAGAGAAAATAAAGAACCGGAAAAGGCCATCAAAATAATTAAGGAACATCTCCCATTGCCAGATGGTTTACCAACTGAAATTGAACCTGCCGGGCTCACTCCAGGAAGGCAGCAATACCTTTTAGCCATGTTCGGCAATTCGTTAGGGAACCATGGAAAGATGTAACATGCCCTCCACCAAACGTTGAGAAATGATAATTAATTTAAATACGTTCTTTCTTTGGAGAATCGACAGAAACATTAATATTGCAATTTATATGATTGTTTCAATTGTATACTGTCACATACTCTTGCAACATACTAGTAATTAATACTGAATTATTTTAATGTACAAATTTTTAATAATGGATGTAAGATGTGCCGAAAAGTATGTATAATGGTATGTGTGCCGAAAAGTATGATAATGGTATGTGTATAACAACGTTATTTTGATTGACGTTATTCAATATATTGCGTGACGTTATTTAAATGTAAATTTCTGTGCGTCATTAATTATCGGCTATACTTTAAACGTAAGTTTCAGTAGGTTATAGGTCGAATTATTCCAAAAAGTAAGTATTTTTGGAAACTACAATAAATACACTTTAAGAATATGTATTTATCTCAAAATCGAAAATTTTGACCATAAGCCTGGTTTTCGCTTGGCGCACCTCACATGTATCAAAATGTCCTATCATTTCATTTTTTATTAATCACTATAGAATAGGAAGTAAAGAGCCAATTCTCTTATGAAAAATAAAAGAAATAATGCTTGAAACAAAGTAACATCTTGAAATATGTTAGCTCACCTGATCTGAATGCTCAGATGAGTTATAGTGATGGCTCACCGTCCATCGTCCGTTAGCATTTTACATTTTATCATTGAATATTTAAAAAAATCTTTATGTGTTTTTTACTCAAATTTGATATAATTTCATCAAAAGGTGCTCAGATTGCAACTTATTTTGCCAAAGAAATCACCCTGGATAAAGAATAGCAGCATTTTTCTGTCCTACAGTTAAGGACTAATGACAATGTGTTCATTATATCTTTTACTCATAATTATTAACATTTTCTTATTTAGAATGGTGAATTAAGGTAACGATCTTTTTGTGTAATCACAATTATTTATCAAATAGTTAACAAACACACAATGCATTATTAGTTTCTTACCTTCCACATCATTGTTGGTGCGTATGACATATCCATACACCGACCAGCTTCTTGGACACCAAACTGCATTGTCCAACCATGTAGATTGAATGTATCTACATAGTTGGTGCAACTCCGGTGAATTGGCACGTCCCATTAAATTTAAGAATGCTGGCTCTATATCTGTATGTGGAAGAAATGGCAATGCTATTAAGGATCTGATGTACCTGTAATGCAGAGAAATATGTTACTGTCAGTTTGCTGCAAATAATATCAAATATTATTTGTAACTTCCCATCCAGCATTTTCTTACAATATGTTACAATTTGAAAACAATTATGATTGCACTGCACCCTCCTAAGATTAGGCATCATTTTTAAATTAAGTTGCACATAAAATATTTTAATAAAATATGACATTCAGCATAAATATATCATGATTAAAGAAAGTTGAACATAACATGGTTAAAAATGTTTTTAAAAATTTGATTATAGTAGTACCTATAGACATTTCCTCGTTCAGAATAGGTTGTTTTCAACCCTAATTCCTGCGTCTTTCTCCAGACTGCCTGTAAGAAATGGAAAGCACATCCTTTAATGATAGTGTTGGGAAACACTTCTCTAGTGGCTTTCCATGCTCCTGAAATTAATAAGGTTACAAAATG
The DNA here is from genome assembly GCA_021292105.1 of Anadara kagoshimensis. Classification (NCBI taxonomy): domain Eukaryota; kingdom Metazoa; phylum Mollusca; class Bivalvia; order Arcoida; family Arcidae; genus Anadara; species Anadara kagoshimensis. The sequence continues at coordinate 9,190,888 of CM037869.1, forward strand.
CTAAATTCATAAGTTACAGATTCACAAATTTTCATAAATAATTATGACTTTAAATATTAATCTCTTTCATTATCCAAGTTTGTTTTAAAAACAATAGTTGTAATTTACAATGTTTTAGCATTGACCTTTCAAATGGCTAAATGTATTTCCAAATTCCAATAACTATATAACCTAGGCAACTTTTGTATGTACATGTTATATAGAATAGTGACTTCAGAAGAGATGACACTGAAAGACTTCAACCTCAAAAATTTATTTAATAGTAGATATGCTGAAGAAGAACCTGTTATTATTAATCTTAAGGCTTTTTATTTTATTTTTAGTCACCTTGCAGGGCTAATCTAGGTTGTTTTTTTTTTTAATTTTTTTATCCAATTCCTGTGTCTGTTGATTTTAAAATTTACCTTTTTCAAAGTCCATGATAAAAACTTCAACTTGACTTTGAGGTAGAACTTCCTTTAATTTCTGCAACACCTTCAAGTAAAGTATGCCAATATATCATGGAAATATAAATATTACATAATAAAAGAAATTTGAATATTAAAATATTTATATCATTGTTACTTTATTACAATATGTACAAGATATATTATAAATGCTATATCTACATAATTGTTAGATTAATAGTTGAATTGATAAAAATGCATCAAATGTAATATTTTTAACTTTATCTTGATGAAGTCATCTAAAGATAACAGTTACTTTGTTATGTTCACTTATCAACACACAATTTGAAGTTCCATATTTTTTTCTATTATTTTCTTTATAAATCTTCCTCATTGTATCACATTACTGTTCTACAATGACTAAACTTTTACTGTATCTAAATCATTTCACTACTGTATTTCCATAAATTGAGTGCACATGGATTTTATTATTTATTTCTTTTAATTGAAAATTTTTCCATTAAACTATTAATAAAATGCATTTTAAATGCACAGACCTAACCAAATTATATTTTTAATTAAAAATATCATTGCTCAGTTCTCCTGTACATAGAGAAATTTTGCAAAAATTTTGGAAATTTGATCAAGTTTAAACACCAATTGGGCCTCACTCAAAGCTACATCAGGGCATTTAGGGTCAGGTAGGTCATTGTTGTTTGGGGTTTTTCCAAGTGTTATCATCATGAATATTCAAATTATGACATAACGTTTATAGTTGTTCCAAGCAAGTAGGTACAGAAGGGATAATTTTGACATAGTCATGTTTGTTGTGTTGTTACAAAATTGCTCTATGTACAGAATTAAGTTCACTTTTTTATGAATGAAAAATATTTTTTCGTATTAGGTCAGTATATTTATATTAAGTTTTGACAATTTTTTGTGACTTTGTCAGAAAATACGACTTTATTCTTGCATTTTCCATAGGCACTGAATTTGTAGAAATACAGTAGTATTATTTTTGAATGATACTTACAGCAATATTGTCTTTTGATTTTCTTCTTGACATGAGGCAGAAAGCAAGTGGTACTTGTTTCATGCTTTCTCCTTTGCGGATGAAGGCATGAATTGACCATAGCTGGCAAAAAGGTCTGGACACAACTTTAAATGTGCCATCACAAAACCATCTCTTAGCTCCGCTAAGGAGTTGCAGTTGTGATGGCAATGCAAAAAGAAGATGCCGTATTCTCAGATCAGGCTCAGGTGCTGATTCAAGTGCTGGCTCTGAATTTGAACTGTTTATCTCATCAGCTAAAATATAAATAAGTTTGTATGATGTATGTATCAGATTATATGTAATACGAATCTATGAAATTTTAATTTGGTCTAATCGATATAGAAATGTTATTATTTACTTACAAATATCTTTCATTATAATCTGTATCATTCGCAATATCTCTACTTCGTCCTTATTGGTCACAAATGGCTGAAGAGCAACTTTGATCATTCCCTTAACTGTTGTATTGAAAATTCTTATGGCTGCCATTTCAAAGTTGTCGCATATTTTTCCACGTCACTTTCAGTGCCTTTGTTGGTCATCACATCTTTTCTCGATTGCTTTGCAAATTTATGTATTTTTTTCTCCAGTTCAATCCCAATATATTTTTGTAAATATTCTAAGAAAAAAAACCATATTTATGCAAGTGAAAGTCTACAAGCAAATACGCATTTTTAAAAAGGTGTGAATTAAGTATGATAATTTTAAATGTTCAACTTACCCGTTAATTCTTTAGAATTAAATGGAATGATTTTTCTGGCAGCATCAATGGTCATAAGTGTTTCGGCTTCGTCTAGATCTTCTTGGCCTGGAACTTAACAAAAAGATGAGTTAATCTCCAATAACAAAACATGTGTCAAATATAAATAGAAACATTCATTACCTAACATAAAAAGATTATATAAAGGCTTATCAAGGACCTCAAAAAGTTATGGCCGTCATCACAGTATTGTTGATAAGTTTGATGTCTCTGTGTCCAGGATTGCCTTGGATATATTTGACGTCTCATAGTTCCATGTTCCTTTCACACAATTTTGATTACACACGTGGCGGGTGTAGCTAGCTAAACAGGAGGTGCTTACCCTTCCGGAGCACCCGGCCTCACTTCCCTGGTGGAAGTTCACGTGTCTAACCTAACTTGTCAGTTCCAAAGTTTTTACTTTGCTTCTGGATTGTGGTTCGGAAATGGATTAGTATGTTTGTTTTTGATATATACCTATAATTTAATTCTGAAATTGGTCCTCTGCAAGAACCAAACATTCCACTTCTCCTTTTTCATCGGTTTCATTTATCTCTACAATAATTGATGTCATCTTCTGCTCTGTAATGGTATTTTTTATCGATATCGGTGCTCCAAGTGCCGCTGGCAGGGATTTATGGCCTCTGACTGAAATGATAAAATGTGACAAAAATTATATATTACTATATAAGACATAGTGCAAAACATTATGCGCGCTTTAAACTTGGAAAAATAAATAAACACAAATACATAAAAAAGAAAAATTTACCTGTGCATAAAGTAGATCTCGCTCTATCCACCCTTCCACACCTCTCTTCTAAATCCGTTAAGGCATAACTCATGTTATGTGTTGCAAATTGATGGCTCATCTGGCCTGCCAACTCCTTTCGTGCAAATTCTGGGGCGTTTTTCATCTACAAAGTAAAATAATTGTTGAATTAGAGTGTTTGCATTCATAATTTAAACATACACAATCACACAAGTCTATGATCAAAAATAAAAAAAGACGAAACTACAAAATGAAAACATTTTGAAAAAAAAGAACATGAAACGATGGTATTCAAATTTACGAATCATTTTAAATTCATTTTATGAAATATATGTACTATATACTTACAACTATTCCGGTGTGTCCAATGGCGTTTAAAACTTTGGTAATTGCAGTGTTGACGTGATTACTTTCCAGGTTGTTCCCGTTATATGTAGTAAATAAATTTGTTTGGTGTTTTGATGTTTTTGCCAGCCATTTAATCCCCTCTACATAAAAATTCCCAATTGCTGGAGTTGCTGATCCAGCACTTTTTGTCTTGTGATCTTTAATCTGTAAGTAGACATTTTGTATTTTTATGCCTGGATACTTTGGATTAAAGATGTGGTTTTATTTTTATTTCATACATATAATAAACATAACCATGTTTTGTATTATGTTAACCCATAGATAAAGTGATATACATCTTTCACTACAGCAGATAAGGTATACATACACATTTTTCAAGTTCAGTCAAACGTTATCGTTCTGCACTGTCAGTAGTTGTTATTGTAGCAAAACCGGAACTGCATGCAATTTCAATTTGGTTACTTTAATATTTTCAATATTGTGAACCATTCTCTTTCACATGAAAACATACTTCCCGATCTTCTAAGATTTCATGTGGAAGTTCTGGTTTTTGCAATGATACTTAAGTAAAAGTATAATAAGAATTGAATGACAGTTTTTCATAACATTGTAAATGTTTGGATATCTTTGGATATATTAATTCATTACTGGTATATTAACAACAGTTAAGTTTCTTCTTAATTAAAAGTAGTAGTTGATGCCACAGTGACATAATGATGGTCAAAAAACATGAGGATAATTTATCTTTTATATTAATATGCATTTAAAACTGTGATAAAGTTGTCTAAAGTGTGCACTTCCTTTAACCATCTAGATTTGAATCCCACTCATGCAGATCCTACTTTGAGAAAGTTTGTCAGTTTGCTTGTCAAAGGTTCTTGGTTTTCTACGGCAACTCCAATTTCTTCCAATATTCCAGAACTGACTGCCCCAATATAAGGTAAAGAATCTTGACCAAGACATACAACTTTTTTTTGAGTGAAGACAGCTTTTATGACGTTCATAGGAGAATGAGATTCTTAATGGAGCATGTAACATTTCAAAAATGTGATAATTTTGTTTTTAAAAAGAAGGTTGTACTTGTACAATGACTAAAATTTACTGACAGTTTTATTACGTCATTGTATTTAACTTACTGTTCAACAATCTCTTGGTTTTCCTCTGGCTGTGTCCTCCGTGAAACATTAAAACTCGCATTCAAAGACTTTTCTCTATAAAAGAATGATAACATTTTTCAAACAAGAAGTAATATCGATGGGTTGTTAAATGTTTTTACTGTAAGTGCTCAGTTTATTAGCATTAAACATATACATACAGTATATACATACATATACAGTTATGTTTATAGATGTATTAATACATACATTGATACAGTGATTATTATGCACAATATAAAAGGACTAGTATTTGTGTTTGACACAATTCTAGATCTAAGTTGTAAAGCATTGAATAAACATCTTGCAAAAATTAGAAAGACATAACCGACTTTTAATACCTTGCTACCTTTTGGATAGCTTGTATAACTGTTTTACAGTAGCAATACAGCTTGCACATTTTTAATTGATACTCACTGTTCACCAACTGTATCTTCGTTGTCATTTTGCTCTATTTCATTATTTGGTTGCACAGCTTTTCATCTTAATACAGTGAGTGTGCTATTCATAGAATTTTGCCTGTGAAAATAAACAACAGTATCGATGTTATGTCCTTATAATAGCTTGTCATGTTTTTCATCTACAAGTGAATTCTTTATATTTCCATGTGTGAAAACTTCATTATTTTCAAACAAAGCTCAAGTACTTTTTTTCATCAAACTTATCCCACTTGAACAGATCCTACTGTGAATAAAGTTTGCCAGTTTGCTTATCATTAGATTGCTACTCAAGTTTCTTCTACTACCCCACTACATAGCTGAGATTGTTTCAACTTATAGGAAATTAAATCTTTAAAACTAATAGGTACAATTTGAAGAAGAGTGTCATTAATTACCACACTGAAAAGTTTACATCAGATTTACACAAGTTGAAGTGTGGTATAATCCAATTGGTCCTATGTGTCCTACTTACTCATCAACAAATTGGTCTACTGGCCTTTCACATGTTGTGTTTGTTAATGGTCCCTCAGGTTCTATGGCCGAGATGCTGAATCTATGATGTGCTGTTTCAGGTGGCACTTCAATGTGGGTTGATTCTGAAATTACATAATTATATACAAGTACATATATGTACCAGATTACTAAATATGGTAGATGGAAGTTTATTGTTTGGAAAATTGAATTTTTCTGTTTTTTAAAATTTAAAATTTCAGATCTTATTTTCAATATAAGGTTTCACTGTCTATAAAGCCTAAGTAAGTAGCTGTTATAGATTTCACTTTATTAATAATAACAATTGTGCATGCAAAAATGTACAGATAAAATGTAAGTATGAAAGTACTGACTTACTCTTCATCAATATCATCTGCTCCAACATGGACATCAGCTTCCACAATGATGGTATTATCTATTGGTACTACTGGCAACCCTATCACTCTTTTGACAGGTTCAAGTACACTACAAATAAAACTGTACAACTTCACAACCATCTCTTTTTGAGTTGTGGTTCGGTCCATTACATATTTTTAGTCTTCTCAAAGCTAGTTCTGATGTTTTATAATTTACTGATGATTTGATAACAAGCTGTATAAGTTATCAGGCAAGTGTAAGAGAATATGAAAATAATCTTATTGTTGTTCATCACATTTGAAGGAAAGGCATCAACATGGTTGAGCACTCAAACTTTCATTTTACATCCTAGTTAAAGGTTGGTGGATTTTTTGTTTCAAATAACTCTGGTTTTTTCTACCATTCCGTCAGTGACCACCAGCATATGAATTATAATTGATTGAATCTTGACTTAAATCTTGGCATAAAAGTCTGTTACACCACCAGTCTACATATGTATTTTAAAATGTGTCGTTTTCCTAATTTACATTAAAACTGATGTTTAATGAAATGCATTCTTACATATTATCAGAAGAATTATCTGCTGGAACATGCACATCAGCCTCCACAATGATAGTATTTATACTGAAAATAATGCAAAATAAAGAGTTAATGTAATGGAAAGACCAATCTGCAGTATTAACTTAACATTGTCCAGAATAGGCAAACAGACAAATTGTTATGAACATGCTATGAATCCACTTGCACAATTCACCTTTGGTAAATGACATGAAGCAACAATTAATTTGTTAAGTTAGACACATAATAGGCCTTACATGTATTTAACTAAAATTTCCTTAGTTGAGAAGGGTAAATATTTTTGTAGTCTTAAATTGATTGTAGACATCCATTATACGTACAGAATTAACAACATTATGATAATATGACTAAATATACATGATAATGTTAGTAGGTTACCTGACATGATCTGCTGTCATGCAAGTTTGACATTTAAAGGTGAAATCTGGAAGGTCACCTTGCACCATCTTGTAATAATCTGTTCGAGAAATACCTACAATGCATTAAGGTATATGAAAGAAATTTTTCATTACATAGTATTCTTTTACTCTTAACTTTCCTTGATTTCAAAACCAGATGATGTCTTCATTAGATTGACCTTTGAACACTGACCTTCATCAATATATCAAAATAATTGTTAGGCCAATTCTTAAAATATTTGAATATACATGATTATACAATAAGTTTATAAATTTGCAGATTATTAACAATTTTCGTATATCTAAAATATTTTATGCTTATACAAAAAGTTTATAGTTTTCCACATATATTGAGAAATGCACTTATTTCGGCAATTTCCCCCTCAAGTACCTTGCCATTTCCTCATTTTAAGTCCTACAGCTACAATTTGTGCAGTGTCCTGAGTATATTGTACATGAAGTATCTAAGCTATAACGCCTCTATGTTTAGAGAAGATTTTCGCCGTTTCTCCTCTTATGGACCACAAGGGAACATGCCCCTTTAATTTGTGCAAATCTGAAAGACCTTCACCTAAACATGATAATTGCCAAATTTAATGATGGAGTAGATGATTAAAATATAGACAAAAAATATTTTGTAACAGCTAAAAAGTTGTCTCCTTTGAACAAACAAGAGATATACATTATATATTTCAAGTGTAACATTCATAGAACAATGACAAGGTAATGAAGAGGGAAAAATAAGTACATATGCATTTTGATATATAGATGAAGGTCATTGGTTCAAAGGTCAAGGTCACAGATGCAAAGGTTATTATCAAGAAAAACTATAATGTCTCTGTATTGCAAAGTATGTCATACTATAGGTACTTAAATAATGACAGCTTTATACATTGATGGTAAGAATACTGAAATGGTGTAACTCTTTTTAACTTTGTGCTTTTTTCACTATGTTAGCTGTTTATAAATATATGTAACCGGCTGTGGTTCGATGCAAACAAAACACTACAACCATTAAAAATGTTTATTGAAGAAACTTTGGTGTTATATTATAATTTACAATGAGTAGATCACAAACCCTGTAATTAAATAAACAAAAACATCTTACAACCCGTTTCCCCTATTTCAAACATATTACGTTTTCGATTATCACGTGATCAGTTAACATCACGTGACCGGCATAAAAATGGGCGTGACAACAATAACACGCTTATACTATGCAAAAATATATGGTCACCTTTATCCGTAATTTACACCATTATATTAAATGAAAGAGATAAATCTTATAACATCAAAATGATCAAAAATATATTTACTTTCGAACCTTTAACATTATAAAACTTTATATAAATGTATTAATGAAAAAATATTTATCTGGAAATGTGGTAACTATTATGATAGACAGATCGTAAAAATAACGTACCACAATGCTTTGAAAAATATGTACTTTACAAAATTATTACTATATAACCAGAATATAAAAATAACATTAATGCATACCCTCAATATGGTTTAGAGGTTCTCCGTGACCTTTACATGGCATTCATAATGTTCTCACTATAACCTATATACAAAAATACACTGGTAAGTACAGATACACACTACACTATATATATTATTCACATATTGGAATATTTCCACAATTTATGGGATTTCAACAGAATTACCGACATTACAGGTTCTCTTATCCAATTACAGATTGGGTATTTTTTTTACTATTAAATTATTGTTATAAAATTCTCTCATCCTTGCTTGAAATGTTAAAAGTGCAGTGCATAAAATAAATGATAATGAAAACTAGAATATGTAATATAAAATGTTTAAGACCAAGAAATTATCAAATATGCCAAAGTCATATGAAATGGCTAAACCAAGAAATGAACCAATATTTAAGTGTATGGAAAACAACAGAAAGAGATAATAGTTGTAAAGATGTACTTACAACTGAGGAACCAACTCTAAACTTGAAATACTTCGAGATGACAAAGAAACTACCTCTTGCCAATGCAAAAATCTCCACCCAAGTGCCAGAAAACCAACCCAACAAGTTTTTCAGAACAATGAATCAATGACCCATAACTAATTAGCATATGTACATGCAGAATAAAAATCAAGTATTAGCTTTTACAAAAGACATCACACAACATGACAATTTAATACATAGTTATAGACATACACAAACAAGACAAATTGCATTATTATGACTATAAACACCTACAAAACAATATAAACATATTTGATTAATTCAGCTAATACCTGCAAAGAAAAATAAAATATTAAAATTAATGAAATAAGTAAAATAGAAAATGACATAAAAACCCACACTGTCACATATACTGTAGCTAGGCCAAATATTTTTGAAGTGACAATTAATTTTCTTAGCATTTGGGCTCTGACTAGAAAAAATTTTGATGATCCTTGTAATTACTGATTGGATATATAGGCCACATCCTCAGGTGATCATAAAGGGCCATGTACTTCTTGTTTTTTCTTTGAAGCAGAAAATTGGTAACTTTTCTAGCTCACAGATGCAAATGAATACTGAAATGGTTAATCATCTGGGAAACTACAAACTTTTTGTATAGGCATAAGAATATTGTAGGTATTTGTCTAATGGTCATTCTGATACATAGATGAAGGTTGTGGTTTCGAGGGTTAAGGTCACAGATGCAAATGAATATCAAAGTCATAGGCCGAAATGTCCCGGAATCGTTTGTACTTGAACACTTCTGTGGACGAGTTGATAGTATATGGGCGTGGTTGATTTTAGAGTCAAATCGTTCTAATATAAATGATAGGTGTGGTCTATAGATGCATAATGTTCAAAATCTTTAAAACCATCGTTATACATAGAAATACTATAAAGAGATTTTTCTTTAAAGAAGGTGATTTCTCAACTACTAGTAGTACATATTGTAGCGTTTTTCCTCTGAAGTTAAGCGTATTAACACAAAACCTCAAGAGGAATCGAGCACGGCTCGTGAGTAAGTCAATCCCTTAAGAAGTGTACTGTATGAGGGGAAAAATCTTGACTGAAAGGTAAACAGGGTAAATCGTGACTGAAGTTAAAACAAGTGATAAGGTGCAAAACTGTAATGTATAAAATAACACTGTATCCGGCATGGAAGCGGCACAAGACAACTGTATTGCGTAAATAAAATAAAATAAGTAAATCAAATTTAATGGGTGGTTGTCGGCGTTCGGCTTCCATATCAACAGTAAGTAGACCAAAAGACAGAAATGCAATATTATAATTTATTAAAGGACATTAATACAAAGTAAGGGAAAGATAATATGGATTGCAATGAAAATTAAATGATGTGATGTAAAACACCAGCAAACACAAATTACATTAAGTACCTAGCAACAATAAGCACTATCAGCAAAAACCAATGCCTTGAAAGTTAATATGAAAAATGTTCATCAAGTCAATTACAATGCTGAACAGAAGTATTCATAACAATCGACAGCATAACTATTTGCTCAGGCAATGTATATCGTCTAATAAATAATGGAACCCAATGAAAAATATGAAGGGTAAATAATCATAGAAAAACCTAAGCTCAATTAACAGCTGAAATAGCTCAGCCCAAAACACGAGTCAATTACAACATGTAATGGTCTAGGTACTATCATTACGACATTATTAATGGATGACAAACGTGTAAATCACGAGTATAAAAGGGCGAAACATTTAAAAATAAATGTCAAGCAAAGTTAACCCTACATGACTGGCCTGAAAAATATGCATGTGACAATCCTAATACTTAAAAAATAGTAAACTGCCCTATATAAAAAAAACATGGACAATAAATATATATATCAATTCTGTACACTGCCGGCACTGTCCCAAATAAAACCCCAAACTACCGCGAAACCACCCCCTCCCGCGAACGCGACAAATTCAAAATAAAAGGATACTAATGTAACGTTGGCCGAATGGTGTGGTTGAGTGGTGGTAAATTTCCACAAAAGTACTGAATAAAATCCTAATTTAGGGTAGCCTAGCTCCAGTAGCCACAATGATTTGGTAGCGTTGTTAAATAAATTGACAAATCCGTCGCATGTTTAACTATTTATTAAGATTGTCGATTTCAATGAACATTACAAAACTATATACACAACACATTTATAAACTTCACTATAACATCATAAATATAATAAATTCCGTGAACTCCGGCGTGCACACTCCAACATTTAAAACGACAACTGACCACGGGCCTTTACATCACCCGTATTTATAGGAAATATCGGCTCCTGAAGATAAGGAGCCAAATTCTTAATAAGTAATATTGACCTCTTGACCAGCTGCATGACATTTCTAAAAATAGCACGTTAAAGTTATCTTAAGTCTAGCGTACTAGTGGGGTCCCACACGGGTTAATTACAATACTACGTAATGTATAGACATATTTTAAACAATAATGAATGAAATAAAACACTTAAAGAATATATATAATTAATATCAAATCTTTTGTACGCTACACTAAACTAAAAAAATGGCAAACAGCGTACAGAATCAATATAAGGACATTCTAGCCATACGTGAACTAGACACCACTTCACAGCACGGCAGACGACAAAAAAGAGAGCACATGTCTTGAATCTCCCTATTTATAGGCATATAATGACGACACAGTCGTCGGAGCGTTTGCAAGGGGCAAGTCCAGCCATTACCCTAGATAGAAGAAAAGGTAGACAGATTAAAGATAGAAAAATGAGGACTAGAAAGGGGTAATGACATGACCCACGTTACAATACACAATAATAATTTATATACCCAACTAAACTCTTATTTTTATGTCCATAACAGACATACTACTAAAACAAACAAAAACACATATACTAGAATTATTTAAAAACGCGGTCAAAACACTTCAAAAGAAAATACTCTTTAACAAGATGAATGCTGGATTCCCTTATGTTTGTTATGGAAAACAGAAAGAGATAATAGTTGTAAAGATGTACTTACAACTAAGGAACCAACTCTAAACTTCAACCTTGGAAAACTACATCTTGCTAAAATGACAAAAATGTCCACCCAAGTGCCAGAAAACTGACCCAACAAGTTTTGCAGAACAATGAATCACTGACCCATAACTAATTAGCATATGTACATGCAGAATAAGGTTGATAAAATAACAAACAAGTATTAACTTTTACAAAAGACATCACACAACATGACAATTTAATACATAGTTATAAACATACACAAACAAGACAAATTGCATTATTATGACTATAAACACCTACAAAACAATATAAACATATTTGATTAATTCAGCTAATACCTTTTAAGAAAAATAAAATATTAAAATGAATGAAATAAGTAAAATAGAAAATTACATAAAAATCCACAGTCACATTAATTAGTTCAGCATTTAAGTTACTAGTTTTTCCCATATTTTGCGGAGAAACGTTCTGATCCTGTCTTCATCTCTTAAGAACGATTACAGTTGTAAACATAAACAAAAACTTGAACAAAGGAATCACTTTATGCACATAATGCATGTAATATTTGGAGTTATCAAACATGAAAAGAAAAAAAACCTTGAAATAACAAATCAAAGAATCGCAATTTTTAATTTGAATGACAAAATGTGTAAAATCCTATTTTTGAACATTCCTAAATAATGAACTGTAATGTTTTCAAAACTGACTACAGTAAAGAAAATTAGGTGCAACATGACATTTCTATATTTTCACATCAGTAATGAATCATGAATTGCAAATATTAATTAAACTTGGAAAGTGACATAGATCTTGCAGAGATATTTTTCTCCGAATAAACGCTTTAAATTGTTCACAAAGTTCTGTATTTAAATCCCTAAGTGCAAGAAATCTTTGAGATTTAAAATTAAATGGACATTTATGTGAAAACCCTTGAAAAAAGTCATGTCAGAATCTAGTGTTTGACAAAAAACAGGTTTCCTGTGTAAACAGTACTCTTTTAGTTGACATGCAAAAGCATCAGGTGATTTATCAGGTGCCTTCTCATAAATGCATAGACAGAAGCAAAAGGATCTTCCTTCTGACCTAGGGATCACATGTTATCCGAACAATGCCCGTAATGTTTTGGATCAAACCAAAAAAAATATGTTGTGCCTTTTCGAGAAACTTGAGGATACAATGTGTGGCATTTTTCTTCATGTTGAGTCAAATGATCATCATAGTTCTTTGAATAAACGACAAGAATAAATGATAAACATTTTATTGTCGTGTTTGAATAAACGTTGCCAAGTAAATATTTGAAATGTTTTTTGTTTTCTGTTCGATTTTAAATAACATATCTATATACTTTACCTACCAACTTCTTTAATATTTCTCGTAGAATCCAGTTTTAAGATTCGCCCAAAACAATCAGGTGATTCAGGGGTGGATGATATCAATCCGCTTCAGAACATCTAGTTGGTAAACTTTCATCAGTCATCTGTGGAGGGAAACTGGAAATAGTGATGGTGGGTTTTCAATGTTTAGTGTAGTTAAAGACCACTTTTTGTCATTTAGTAAGGATTTGCATGAAGACAGGTAGTGATGATCGCACCTTAAATACCAGTCTCCATGCTGTACCTCCAAATTTGTTTGCACCATGCTGCTATTATTTCCTTATCCTTTCTGTCGAAGTAACTGAACTACGTTTCTATCACATGCAAATACAAGAAAACAGCAACTGTCTGTCCATATCAAGATGACTGACGATGTCATGTGCCCAAGCTATCATCTGAAAAGTAAGAAAAAAATCTTTCATCATCACTATAACTGCTTTGAAACAGCAAGTGTAAATTGTTTTATAAGACACACAAGAAGAAAAGTCACCTTAAAGCCCCCTTAAAGACTCATTAAATGGGGCTTTAAGGGGTCTTTAAGGACCTTAAATGTGTCTTTAAGGTCTCTTTAAGGACATCCTTAAAGATCCTTAATGGAACTGAAATTTTAAGGATCTTTAAGGCGGCTTTAAGGATCTTTAAGGATTCAATTAATAAACACAGAAAACAAATTTCTTTACATTTTTTTTAAATTTTGAATTTATATAAATGTGATGTTAAATATAATTATTTAACTTATTATACTCTTACACTGTTTTATTTTATTTTATTGTTTTATTTAAAAAAATGTTATTTTTTTTTTTTTTTATTTATAAAATTTGTAAATTAAAAAAAAATTATTTATTTAATCCTTTTTCTTTATCAATTTTTACTAATTTTGGTTGTTTTGCAAGTAGTCCTGAAATCACAAATAAAGAAGAACACATTATTTAACATCATTTATTACAAATTTACTTATCTAATTTCGCTCGCAGCGGGACTTGAACTCACAACCCGTAGTTCCCCAGATAACATCCTTTCCTGACTCTACATCCTTATCCATTAGGCCACGGAAGACATGAATATACATATTACATTTTTAAACCATATCAGTACCCGGTAGCCTAAGGATCACGTGACTAGCTCTAAATCTTTCAGATTTAATAATAATATATATAAATAAAATGTTTTACTCCATTTTAAAAATATTTTATTATTATCATTATTATTATTATAGTTTGCTCTTTCATTCTTGAGAGGAATAATTTTTAGGTTAATTTAACTGACTTAAGATTTCTGATCAAAGGAAGCCTTTACCTGTAATACACTTATTTATCTGACTGGCAAACATCACTTTTATAAAGATCAATTATCGATCAGATATCCATTCCTATTTGTATAATCTTAATCATACTACTGCTTTTTTATTAAAATATTTCAATAATTCTTGAAATTAAAACAATAATTTTAAGTAAATTTTATTTAAAATTGTCTTTTATAATTTAGTTACATTTTTGTTGTAATACCAATACTTATTTCCTTGTTTGATAAACAACTATAATATTGTACCAGCGACATTTAATAATCTGTACAAAATGGAAGGACGAGTTTTAATGATAATTTGTTATAATCTTAATCTATCCTTCAAAATCTCGCATTTAACTTAAATGACTGTTTTATGAGGGAAACAGTGAGAATGTTTAATAAAATAATTTCAGAAATCAATTCAATTCACGGTGAGAGAGAGAGAGAAGGGGTGCACATGTTAACATTATAATAATAGTACTCTTTACAAATTGAAACAGTAGAACTAGCGACATTTCCTACTGTTATAAATCTGGTAAAACTGTTTAAAAAAAATATTACCATAGTCATACTCAAAAGCGGATCCGAGTGAATAGTCACTTCCCTTTTTCAAGTTTTGGATCAGACCCGGCCAGTGACCAAACCCGCGACCTTCCACTTCTGGAGCGGACAGTCGACACTCTACCGAGCTGGCTGCTACCGAAGTGAAAGGTCTCCTTCCTCCCCTTTTTTCCACACTTGTTTAAAATTATCTATACGACATCAATCTGAACATTCAAGTTAATTTTATTATATTAATTAAATTATTACACTATTATACTAAATAACCAGTATAATGGTGCAACACACAAGAATCCTTTTTACCAGACAATAGCACTTATCATTTTAGATTTGTTCCATAAAGCCAATAACGGACGGATAGAATAAAAAGTCAAATGAGATGGAATTTATCTATTAAAACCAATTAAAAATTTTAAAAAATGCACAAAAAATGTACAAAAGTTGGGACTTTTATATGAAAATAGAACTTTGCGCTATAAAAAATATACAAAAAGATAATCTTATGTGCTAAAAATGTACCATTCTAATTAGCTCTCTCTCTCTCTCTCTCTCTCTCTCTCTCTGGGCCCTGACCCTTGGTCCCAATATTCATTTATCATTAATGGAATCACTCTTTATGGAATCTGTCCTTGAATAAGAATTATTTTTGAAGTACTGATAACAACCCTGTTTAAAATTCATGCTTTCTGACAAGACAGAAGTGCCTTAATTAGTATTACTAATTAACGTCATTTACTAATACTAACTGGGTTCTTTCATGCCTAAGTGATCAGGTAAATAACATTATCACCTAAGACTGGTCTTTCATACCTCAGCGAACTGGTACATTACATCATCACCTGCTTCCAATTACCTACCTGTACACGAATTAATTAATCAGTACCACTAATTAACTGGTCCATCCACTGGTTGCTTGACAATTTGCGGTAAGCGAGAGGGAAAAAAGTCGGAAAGCAGTGGCAAATGTTGGGGTGCCTCCCTCCCCGCCCACCTACCTCCATCCCGCTGGATCTGACACTGCATGAGTTACCACTTTTGAATTATTTTTAAACAGAACGAAAAAAGTACACGACACTGCAAATCCAAATTCTCTCTCCTCTCTCTCTTTCTCTCCTAGATATGACAATATTCCAACGTCCGCTGCAGCCTGCTAATATCTTTTTGTGTTTGAACAACACCATTTGATTTGTTTCTGGAGAAAACTTTTTTACTTATTTTTCAACATAATCAGGATAACGGGATAGCAGCAGAGTATAGAGTTTCATTCCTGTGTCAAGATTATTTCACTTATATCATTATTTGATTCAATGAATAAGAATTCTAGAATGGCCAAGAATGTAAAACCTGAGCGAACTGACAAATTTTCTGAGATTATGGCCTGTCCCAGTTTAATATTTTGTCAGTTTGTAACAAAATTGTATAGTCTTGTGTAGAGACTTTAAGTTCAAGGATAGTGAAGGAAATCAAAGTGCATTGAGATTAGAACCAATATTCGACAAGTGAGTTTTTTCACACTAGATTTTCCCTGAAGATGTGAACCAATGCAGTGAGATCAAGATTTTGCTAGTTATGTTGTGGCGGCCGTCAGTTCTAGGATTGTGGATGAAACGGAAACACACAGAGAACCCCATTTTCGGCAAGAAAACAAATTAAAACGATAATTTACTTAAAATAAATGCCGATGATATAAATGTTTTTTTCTTTTAATTGTTTCATTATGAATCGCAACTTCATTAGCCCGATATTCGTTAACTTGGATTGCGGACCTATTCTATGATTAGAAAATCATGCTTATAGTTTTCGCTTGTGGGAAAAAGTTCCGATAGACAACTCTCAGCTCCGAATTTCTCTCTCTCTCTCTCTCTCTCTCTCTCTATTATATATATATATATATATATATATCTCCATAAACAACTTGATCAGAGAATACAAGTTATTTTACTGGATCGATCGAGAAATTATTACATGAAGAAGATAGTGCAAATGAATCTACCACTTTTCTCTATGAAATTGTGGTTTATATATTGATTTATTTATATGATTATTTATTTATTTATTTATTTATTTATTTATATGAATGCACATTTCAAGGTCATGAAATAAGAAATATCAAATAATGGTAGTTTAAAAACTGATGATGTACAAGTCTTCGCTCTGCCCTCTCTCTCTCTCTCTCTCATATTTCATATACTTATTAAAGTTTTTAAAAATATTTATTTATTTATTTATTTATTTACACACAAATAACAATTGGTAAAAAGTATCTAAAGTATCCCTAACATTGCTACTCATGTAGATTAATCATCAGATTCCATTAAAATTCAAATCCATCTAGGTAATTAAAGAGATTAACAACATACGGTAAATTTTTCAGGTAGAATATACTATCGTCTGGTTAAAATGAGTTTGAATTTGCTTCTGTTATCAATTAGTTAGGCAAGTTGTTGATGAGATACCGGGGAAATGTTGATGATCATCAATTAGGAACTATGATCTGTTTATTACCTATGGGCATAAATCCATAATGATAAATAGTCAAAACTACACTTTTTTTGTTTAATAAATAAATAAATAATTAATTAAATAAGAAGTTGTACATTGAATCAATTTAGAGCTGGGACATAATATTCGGAGCAGTATAGATTATAAATAAAAAAAATAAATAAATAAATAAACTAATTAATTAATTAATTACTTTGAAAACAATCATGAAATTTTATCACCGGACATTTATTTTTAATCGCGTTTTTCTCCAATCATTTTTGTGTAATATATACCAAATAAATAATGGTGCTTCCTTAGCCAATTCAGGGTGGTTGAAAAAACACCATTATATCATTTAAATACATGTGTATGTCAGGGTGATCCTTAAAGCCGCATTAAAGATCCTTAAAATTTCAGTTCCATTAAGGATCTGTAAGGAAGCCTTAAAGATCCTTAAAGAAGATGGTGGTCCTTAAAGGGGTCTTTAAGGAGGCTTTAAGGATCTTTAAGGACATCTTTAAGGATCTTTAAGGATTCCTTAAAGACCCTTAAAGAAGGGAGTTGGTCTTGTGACACTTACAACAATATAAAGAAAGTATTTCATATCGCCTAAAGGCATCAATATTCAATATTGACTGAATATTGACATGCCAGTTCATCTACTTCGTGAACAGTTGACTATTCAATATACACATTTTATTACGAGTGTTCAAAATGTATGATTGTGTGTTTCATGATTTCATTTTATTGGCTATATACTAGTACTTGTTTTTTCAAATATTTAAATCTGGGTTTTATTTTATTAGTTTTTTCTTGCACTTTAAACAAAGAAGATATTCTGCAGCTATGGTGTAATAGAAATCAATATCCAGAACTAGTCGAGTCTTTTGGCGAGTCCCTGAACGTGTTAACATACCGTTACATACATCCTGTCCCCACCTGTCTACGGACACCCTGAGTATCACACTCCAAAATTGAATTGGGATCCACATATAGGCTTGTGGTAGTAGAAGCGGTCAACTCGATTCTGATTGTTGAATGAGACAGTAGGTTGTGGCTCATTATACCAAAGCTAACTGACACTGCATAGCTAGAACTCTGTTGTTACTCTGAGCAAAGAAGGTCTTTGATATCCACTGGTGGGCTACCTTTGGTAGTGTTGACTTCCATCCTTCATACAAGAGTGAATATCAAAATTCTGAATATTGGATAATCAAAAACAAACATACTAATCCATTTCCGAATCACAATCCAGAAGCAAAGTAAAAACTTTAGAACTGACAAGTTAGGTTAGACACGTGAACTTCCACCAGGGATGTGAGGCCGGGTGCTCCGGAAGGGTAAGCACCTCCTGTTTAGCTAGCTACACCCGCCACGTGTGTAATCAAAATTGTGTGAAAGGAACATGGAACCATGAAACGTCAAATATATCCAAGGCAATCCTGGACACAGCGACATCAAACTTGTCAACAATACTGTGATGACGGCCATAAAACTTTTTGAGGGCCTTGATAAGCCTAAATATAAATATGTTTCTTTCCCTGATTTTGGATTTTCTTAAAATACCTACACGTGCTAGTTATTTTTTCAGTAACTCTGTTTTAGAAATATTAAAATATGTTTTTTGTGATATAATACTCTCCTTTTTAAAACTATTATTGCCGTTTTCTTACTGTCCAATTGGTAATAAAACGTTAATTAATTTGTTATTATTAGCCAATCCGTGTTGTCCTACACATATGTGAAGACAAGCGAAGATGTGCAGAAGGTTTTCACCTTAAATATATGGATTATATTACACAGGGCTCTCACTTCAAGCATATGGATTATATCTTAGAGGGCTCTTGCCTCAAGTATATGGATTATATCACATTCAACGTTCAACCACGCTATCTATTTTCCACTTTTTTAAAACCGAAATGTTTCCAAATGGCAAGATTTCCCCCGAGAGTTTTTTATAATGTCAAATTCTTCGGTTGATATCTGCCGTAAAACAGTCGTATGCAATAACGACATCGTGTACGATATCAGTTGATTAATAATAACTTTTAGAAATTTTACTTAATCTGTATTTTATCGTATATTAAAATCATTAAATGCATGGAAATCAATTTAAAATGATTTAACATAATCCTAGATTCGTGTTTACAGAAATTGTCGAAGTACCGGTATTTCAAAAAGTGTACCGCGGTTTACCGGTTTACTTAAAATGGACCGGTTTACCAGTAATAAGCTTGCAAAACCTACAACTACTGACTGGTACTGAGCAGTGCTTACCTAGTCAAACTGGTTTCCAAAACTTGAATAGCAAAAAAAATAGACCTTAGTAGAAAGGAAATAATTAGGTAACTCTAAACAAACAGACAAATACAGGGTGTAACAAAATACGAGTACTGGATGGGACTGCATATTTTACATTACACATCAATATATATGAAATCCTTGACCAGGTCACGTAGATCTAAATGTCATTCAAAAACTGATGGCATCGCATTATAAGTCAAACACTGTTGACAATGTAGTTAAATGTCATTCTGAAACTGGCAACATCTCAATATAAGTGAAAATTAGTACTGGATAAATGTCATTTAGAAATTGACATCTCTATATACATAAGTGAAATACTGATGCCAATCTGAATCATGTGGAAAAATTACTTTCTGAAACTGGTTACATCTCAATATATGTGAAACAATGTTGACAATGCAGTTACATACTATTCTGAAACTGGTGAAATAATGTTGATTAGTTGAGTGAAATTAATCTTTTATAACATTATAAGAATTTAACACTGGTGACAGCTCGCTGTGAGGGAAATAATGACAATTCCATTCAGTCAATAAATGATTGTAACCAGTACCTCATCAAAATCTGGATAAATGCGACACATTGTAATTTTTAAGACAAAACAATCATTTGATTTACTCTGGCTCATTCTAATAACTGAAAATCGTCATTTTTTGGTATAATAATAAATTAAACAATTCAAGATCATTACATGAAATGAAATTATTTATACCGGCTGTCATATACAAGTATTTTTGTTACATACCCAGCTCACTATGCACACATTGGCTTACACCAAGACATGTCTTCATTTGTTTCATATGAATCGTACTACATTTCTGTCATTTGCATTTGTGTTAGGCATATTTCGAAATGATAGAGTTACTGAAGTTGCACAACATAAAACACACAAATGTAATATCTGAAGCAAGCTTTGTCTCTGTACTTGTCAACGGGTTAGTCAGGATTTTGAGGGTCTTAGCAAGTCCAATCACTCTTTCTATATGTACTCGTTTACTTCAAACTTTTCTGTCTTGTAGTACCGTTTTCCCATTCATGCGATTCTTTGCATTAAAAAAAACGTTAGACTATTTATCGTTATGTTCTTTAAAGCGAATAAATCCTGCACATTGAATCCTTTATCTGCCATTATACTGTCACCAGTCACAAAAATTTACCAAGTTTGACCTTTCAACAATCACTTGAACCACAATATGCAGGAGAAACATAATTTACAAGTCCACCTGGTGTTGAACCAACCAAAATTTTAACTGTAATTCTATTTTTGTATGTTGAAAAAGTGAATCTCTGGGCACGAGATGCTTTGGGTTTCTTAATTGGACATGATAATTCTATTTTTTGGAAATTTGCATTTGAAATCCATTGGAGCAAAATACCTAACTAACTCTTAGCTTGGCCACATATTGACTTTTCTCCATTGTTTTGACATAAACAAAATCATAATTCTACAGTATATTATAAAAATGTTAACATCATTATGGCAAATAATATATAAGATCAAACCATTAAACATTTATTACCACCACAACATCCTCTTTAAGACAATTTTTATGAGCGGCTTTCTCACGTGTAGTATCGCTGTTCTTTAAGATTTCATTCTTCTTGAAAAAAATCTTCTAGGATGGCTTTCTGATCTAAATAAATAAAAATACAAACAAATTTTTCATTTTATATAGAAAACTGTTAAAGTTGAGTCGATTAAATACATGAAGGCCACCTAATAGGAAACTCGTCTATTAGCACCTAGTTCCTACCATGTCTGTAATTGACTCTTGAGATTTTCCTGTCGGTTTATTAAATAAATGTGTCTAGCATTATGTTATAGATATTTTTTTGCATAAAATAAAAAGTAAAGCGTAATGTAATAGACTTCTTGTCTGCATAAATTAAAATATTTAGTAAATTAGACGTTTGTGAGGCTTATTATCACATAAATCTTGACGAGGAATCTAGTAGGTTAACTACCATGATCACACCTTTCGGTCAATACAGGTGAACGAGACTTCCGTTGGGAATCAAAGTAGGAAGAGTAATCGAATAATTACAAGATACTGTCGGAGATCTTGATGACACGTTCATGATTACCGATGAAATCGCGAAGCAAGACAAAGACAGAACGCTAGAAAGGCTGACGAAGCGAGGTCAAGAGAGAAATATTGTACTTAATGACGAGCTAAAGGAAGGCTTACGCGAGATAACATTTCACGGACACAAAATTACGGGAGAAGATGTTAAAGTCGATGAAAAAGGTCGCAATCGGTGTAAAATCACTAAAATGACTTAGTATAACTACTTCATACGTGTTTTATTTATTTTGTCAGTTTTCAAATTTTTTTAATTTGCTTTTTGGATTCAGAAGCAAAATAAAATTTTTGGAACTGACAAGTTAGGTTAGACACGTGAACTTCCACTAGAGAAGTGAGACCGCAAAATCACCATACCGAAAGCTAAACAAAATAGCATTTCTTGGTGAGACTGGCTTGTAACGTCCAGTCAAATCAGTAACAGACAACATCTGTGAAATACCAACATGAGATGGGAAGCCTTCTTACCAATAATGGTAATTTGGAATGATATTTAATAGTTGGCATTTTTTATCCCAGTTTAAATTTGTGTTCTCTAGGGGTGTCTTTAACACTTCTCAGTTTGATGAAACAATGTGGGAGTGACTTCTACATCGAAATGATTGAGTGGAGGATTCCCAGGTTGAAAAATAATTATGTAAAATTCCAGAGCAATCCATGAATCTAAAATATATCAAATAAATACAGGTACATGACTTTAATATTAAAAATAGAAAATTTTGACCGAAAAACGTGTACTTGGCAATAATCAATGAAGAAAGAACACCAAAGAATGATAATAAAAGAAATGACTTCAGTGTCAACATGCTGTAATTCAGGGAAAAATTATGAAACTATTCAGAACAACTTATTTTAAATAAACTGCTCCTCCTTAATTTCTTAAACATTTTTTCATATTCATATAACTTTAACATAATAACTAATGGAAAATAAATTACAAATACAGTGTATATAAAGTATTCAAAACAATATTAACTTCATACCTAGAGTTGCTACCTGCGACATCCTTGTGGGAATTAGTTTTCACTGTTAGCACAACTGTTCCTAGAAGCTTGCAAATACTGGCATTGTCTGATTGGGCCTTTGCCATTAATTTTCTATGAGATTGAACAATACTAGTTTTATTGTCCAATAACAGGTTTTTATATCGTCTGCCAACTTAAGAGGACGCTTTTGCTGTAGAAATATAAACATGATATTGTTACCATAAATGCCTCAAAATCGCATATGCAATAGATACTTTTTTAGTACTAATCTGAAACCATCTATACAACAACCAATATTAGGTTAAGTTAATAACTATATTAAAAAAAAAATGTGAATGATAAGTAAATACTTGTGTTCTCCAAAATACAAAGTGTATGAACAAAATTTCAACATTTTCAATATTGAGTCTGATGAACCCTATATCAAAATGCTTCAGATTCCAAATGTGGTATTCATATTTAACTTTACCCATGTTTAATGAGCAAAGACTTAGAGTTACCAATAATTATAATTTATTATTATTATATGATTATTATTATATACATTTATTAGATTTTGCATTATTATCTTTATAGTTTCGACATATTTAATCATTTCATATTTTAAACAGTAATAAACTTCTACTACAATGTATACTGAAAAATCACTCTTAGCATTACAGCCTGTAGAAGGCGGTGGCTCATGGGTCAAATCTGGTCTCTTTGTGATGTTCGATTATATCTCTTAACTTGGCATTCATGAATTATTTACTCGCTTAATCTTTCTGAATGTCGACTTATCATTGTTAATCGTGAATTTATATTTGATCATCACAATTTTACTATGGTGTATATCTTCTTTGTAGTCCTTGGTGCTGTTCCGAGTTGGTTTCCCCGGAACATTCAGCATTGCCCTTGGTTGGCACTCCGGATTGGCGGGTGGGGAGCAAGGAGGATGAAAATCCCACTTCTTCAATATGGGTACCAAAACAAATATTTCTAATAGTTCTTCTAAAAGATTGAGACAGGAGAGTGATGAAGAGTCTGATGTCTTTGTTGCTTGGTCAAGGTTTGTCGTAGTTCAATCTTCTACTGACCAACCATTAAAAATAAATCCTTTTGTAGTTAGTAAAGCAGTTAAAGGCATTGCAGGAGATGTAGCAGACATTAAAAAATTACGCTCTGGCTCTCTCCTAATAGAATGTAAAACTCGACAACAGTCAGTTAGTTTACTCGCGGCAAAACATTTTGCCAATATTCCAATTAAAGTGACACCTCATGGAACCTTAAATTCCAGCAAAGGTATTTTACGTGATAGAGAGCGTTCAATGTCTGAGATGAGCGAGTCAGAAATTGCATCTGAACTTGCTCCTCAGGGCGTTATTCAAGTACGACGTTTCTCTTTCAAAAAAGATGGGTCGCTTATACCTTCAAACACCTATTTGATAACGTTTTCGATGCCTTCCCCACCAAAGGGGATTAAAGCTGGTATTACAATATTAAAGTAGAGCCATTTATTCCTAGGCCTCTAAGGTGTTACAAATGCCAAAAATTCGGTCATGGCTCGAAGGCATGTAAATCTGTTGATGTTTGTTGTCGCTGTGGTGAAAAGGGTCACCAAAGCAATGGTTGTTCAAATCCTCCTAAATGCGCCAACTGTAAAAATAATCACATGGCTTCCTCTAGGGATTGTCCCATATGGAAGCGTGAGTACGAGATAATAAACTAAAAGTTAACAAAAATATCACTTTTCCTGAAGCCAGAACTCTGTACTCACAGACCCAAAGTGCTTCAGCTTCATATGCTTCAGTTGCTTCTGGTCATCTTCTAAGAAACTTATCTCTGTTGCTTGTCAGACAGACTTTTCATCTGTTATTGACATAAAAGCTAAACAATCAACAAAGTCGGCAGATCTTCATCAATCATGAATGATAAACAAAATTTGACCAGTAATACTAAAGGCAACAAAACTAACTCTTCATCTTCAAATAGTAAAAATACTCAAAATACACAAGCAAAGACTCAAAATTCACAAGCAAAGTCTAAGAAACAAAATATTGATTCAAATAAACAAATTGCTCGGGAGCAAAAGTCTGCTCCTGCTTCCTCTGATACAGATGCTTGTTCGCAAGCTTCATTAAAACCAGTATCAAAGGAAGCAAAATCTGGAAAGGGTAAACCCGCTCCAGTTAATACTAAACCAAAATCAGGAAAGAACGAGCAAGTGTTATATGTTCCTGATACAAGTCCCGAAGCATTGCTTCGGAAAAACCCAATATCAGATTCCCCAAATAGATATGAAGCACTGGAGGATGAATCCAGTTCATCCGATGAAAATGCTTCATCAATGCGTACTGATGAAGATGGTTTCACTCAAGTACGTAGGGGGCGAACTAATCGGTGGCGTGGGTCTGGACGCCATCGCCGTCGTAGTCTTTCTGAGGACTGTGACATGGAAACTACACCGTCACAGATTTCCCCTGTTCGCCCTCCTAATAATGGGTAATCCAAAAATAATACAGTGGAATTGCAGAGGTTTTAAAAATAATATTGATGAATTAGCAGTGTTGGCACAGGATTTTAATCCGGTTGCATTCTGTCTTCAAGAAACGCATATTAAGGAATCCGACAATGAAGTAAAATTTCGTCATTACAAACCATATCACCTTTATTCTCCTAATGCAGACAGAGCTTCAGGAGGTTCTTCTATTTTTATTCGAAATGGGATAATCCATAGTCCCATATCTCTTAATACCAATCTCCAAGCCATTGCAGTTCGCATAACGCTACAAATAACTATAACATTATGCTCAATATATATTCCTCCATCATCAGCATTATCTCTCACCGACATACAGAATTTAGTTGAACAGCTACCTAAACCATTTCTTTTAGTTGGTGATTTTAATGGACACAACCCTCTTTGGGGAAGTTCGCGCCTTGATAATAAAGGCAGAATAATAGAAAACTTGATGTCTAACAATGATCTATGTATATTAAATGACGGGTCTAAAACATTTCTATCTGATGCGACTGGTACTTATTCAGCTTTAGACCTGTCGCTATTGGATCCTAATATTTTAAATGATTTTTCATGGAAAGTCCATGATGATCGTTGTGGAAGCGATCATTTTCCAATTATAATGGAATATACATCCGGATCAAATGATCTTTCTATTCCTAGATGGAACTTTGCAAAAGCTGATTGGAATCAGTTTCGAAATCTCTGCGCGGAAAAGATTTCTATCGAGAGATTTGAAAATGAAACTGATAAAATTCAGAGTTTTACCGATGTTCTTATTGAAATTGCTAATAACTGCATTCCTAAAACCTCTGCAAATCCTCGTATTCATAAACCATGGTACAACGAAGAATACAAACAAGCTAGGAAAAGTCGAAAACAAGTCGAGAGACAATTTAATAAGTCTCCTACACAAAACAATTTGCAGTTAGTCCGTTTATTTCGAGCAAAGGCTCGTAAACAGCTAAAAAGTGCAGAAGAGATTCTTGGAGAAAATATGTCTCTAAAATCAATTCTCGCACTCCATTAAATAAAGTTTGGAATATGGTGCGCAAAATAAAAGGCAAAGGTTCTTCAGATTCTGTTAAACATCTTAAAATAAATGATACAATTTTAACATCTGAAAAAGATATTTCAAACAAAATAGCTGAGACGATATCTAAAAATTCGTCATCAGTTAATTATACATCAGAATTCCAGAAACATAAAAACATACAAGAAAGGAATAAATTATCTTTTAAATCTGACAATACCGAGGATTACAATGATATATTTTCATTTGAAGAACTCCAAAATGCTCTTTCGAAGGCACATGATACGGCAGTTGGTCCTGATGATGTACACTATCAACTCCTTAAACATTTGCCTTCTTCTTGTCTTTCTACTCTGTTAGATATATTTAATGATATTTGGCAGAGTGATAATTTTCCATCATCTTGGCACAAAGCTGTCATTATTCCTATTCCAAAGCCAGGAAAGGATCACTCTGATCCATCTAACTATAGGCCTATTGCCTTAACTAGCTGCGTTTGTAAAACCATGGAAAGGATGATCAATAATAGACTCGTTTATTATCTTGAGTCTAACAATCTCCTCTCGCATATTCAGTGTGGTTTTAGGCGTAACAGAAGTACTTTGGATCACTTAGTTCGCCTTGAATCATTTATTAAAAATGCCTTTATAAACAAACAACATGCGGTCTCTATATTCTTTGACCTAGAAAAGGCATATGATACCACTTGGAAATATGGTATCCTTAAAGATCTTCATGATATGGGTCTTAGGGGTCATACTCCTAATTTTATTAAAAACTTTCTCGAAAATCGAGAATTCAAAGTTCGGTTGGGGTCAACCCTCTCTGATGTCTTCGATCAAGAGATGGGTGTCCCGCAAGGTAGTATTTTATCTGTAACTCTTTTTAGCATTAAAATAAATAGCTTAGCTAAAGTTTTAAACAATAGCATAGATGGATCTCTCTTTGTTGATGACTTTGGCATCTCCTGTAGAGGGACACATATGCATGCTATTGAAAGGCAACTTCAACTTTGCCTCAACAAAATACAAAAATGGTCATTAGAAAACGGGTTTAAGTTTTCAAAACTAAAACTTCCTGTATCCATTTCTGCAATAAACGCAAAATGCATAATGACCCTGAACTTTATATCAATGGCAGTATTATTAAAGTCGTAAAAGAAGCTAAGTTTTTAGGAATCTTATTTGATTCCAAATTATCTTTTATTCCCCATATTAAAAGTCTCAAGGCTAAATGTCTTAAGGCATTGGATATTTTAAAGGTTTTATCCAATACACACTGGGGTGGTGATCAACCAACGTTACTTCATTTATACAGGTCACTTATCAGATCTAAACTGGATTACGGGTCTATTATTTATGGATCTGCCCGTAAATCATATTTAAAAGACCTTGATACAATTCATCACCAAGGTCTACGAATATGTTTGGGAGCTTTTAAAACGTCTCCAATTGATAGTTTATACGTGGAAGCTAATGAACCTCCACTGCATTTAAGGCGTACTAAATTATCTCTGCAATATGCCACAAAATTATTTGCAAATCCATCAAATCCGGCATTTCACTGTGTTTTTAATCCTCCTTATCTAGAGCTCTACAATAAAAAGGTTAATGCTATTGCACCTTTAGGAATACGTTTAAAACCACATTTAGAGGAATGTAATTTAAAACTAGATCTTATTAAAAAACACAAATTACAGATGATCCACCTTGGCTTCTTGATAAACCAGAAGTCAATTTGGATTTAACAAACTATAAAAAGTCAGAAACAAGCCAAGACGTTTATCAACAGGAATTTGCTGCTATTAAAGATAGATATAGTCGTTTGATTCCTCCAATTATTAGAGAGGAACTACGACAGTGGCATCCAATTTATACTGATGGATCAAAAACTGCTGGTCGGGTATCAGCGGCCGCAGTTATTGGAGACGAAACAATAAGTATTCGCCTTCCAAATGAAAGCTCTATATTCACAGCTGAGGCTAAAGCAATATTGCTTGCTTTACAGTTTATTTCAAAATCGCCTCATAACAATTTTATTATATGCTCTGACTCTTTATCTGTCCTTCGGGCAATAAAGAACAGAAGTTTGATCACCCTCTCATCAGTGAAATTCTGGAATTGCATACTTCAATTACATATGCAGTTTCAGATTTTAATAAAATAATACATTATTGTTGGTTACCTAGCCATGTTGGTATTAAAGGCAACACAAAAGCCGATTCAGCTGCTAAAGCAGCATTGTCTAAAAATAACTTCTTAGCTAATTCCGCATACTGATTTAAAACCATTGATATACAATTATATCAATGATCAATGGTCAAGTCATTGGAATAGCCAAGAACATAATAAATTATTTTCAATTCAGCCTTGTCTGGGATTTACACCTTTGTCCCAGTACAATAGGCATGAAAGTATTGTTCTTCGGCGCTGTAGAATCGGCCATAGTTATTTTACACATTCTTTTATATTGAAGGGAGAACAACCTCCCCAATGTATCCCTTGTCAAGGTCAACAATCTATCCAACACATTTTGCTGGATTGTGTTGACTTTGCACATACAAGGGATACTTTTTATTCAGCATTATCAATGCAAGATCTTTTTAGTAATGTCAGTGGACATCAAATTTTAAACTTCCTTCGGGAAATTAACTTGTATCATAAAATATAATTGTTTTATCATATATAACCCAGTGTTTTATTTATAAATTGTCTGTGATATAACTGGTTTTTATCAGTTTAGCAATAGTTTTATTAAAATTTATTTGTTGTTATTTTTAATTTACATTTTATACTTTGTGTTATAGATACTATTGTATCTTTTACTTTTTCTAGCCGCGAATAGCTGCAATAATGCTGATGCGGCTTTAAACAATAACTCACTCACTCACTCACTTAGCATTACATGTATTGATAATTTGGATTTTTTAACACAAACTTTGCCCTTCTAAGATTAAATTTCATTAAAAAAAATTGCAAGAGAATGCAGAAAAGAAAGACAGATAAGGCATTTAAAGATGAAACCAGCAATGCAAATAAATATTGATAGATACAGTAACAATATATAACAAGCAATAGAATAGGAATTCATAATTGGCATGTAACAAGGAAAATTATCTTAGAAATGTTTTAAACCATATCAAAAGCATTTATGTGTCATTATATAAATATTACATTTCTGATAGGGTGACAGTACATATTATTGTCACCTCGAGAAATGTTATTGTCAAACGAGGGTAAGCCGAGGTTGACAATGAATTTCTAGGGGTGACAATATGGGCTGTTACCCTATAAGAAATGTAATATTTATTTTATTATACCGATTGTTGATGTTAATTATACTGTGCAACCAAAGTATACTAGATTGAAAATCATGACAGTCAGTTGTCGTCTGTAAACAACTTGTGAGACGCTTGAAGTATTTATCTACCCTTTTTTATATTACTTTAGAAAACCGTTTTACTGATTTGAAAGACGAATGCGATTGAACCGCATACACAATTTTTCTGCGCATGTGACATTTTTCGTAATGACCCTGTGACGTCAGATTTCTGAAATCTGAGG
This sequence comes from Anadara kagoshimensis, assembly GCA_021292105.1. NCBI lineage: Eukaryota > Metazoa > Mollusca > Bivalvia > Arcoida > Arcidae > Anadara > Anadara kagoshimensis. Next base: position 9,220,732 of record CM037869.1, read on the forward strand.
GTGATATTAAATTTACCCAAACGCTTATTAACCAATCAGATTTCGAGAAATTTACAAAAAGTATAATAAACAAGAGAAATTTACAAAAGGTATAATAAACAAAGTTGTTGCTTATGATACACATGTATGATATATAATAAAGAAAAAGTTTATTAAAGGGCATAGGCAATTACAGAAGTTTCTGGAAATCTTGTCATACTCCTAATAATATTTGTATTTATACTGGTAAATTTTCAGTTGATGTAAAGGACAATTTTCAAACCATCACATTTCAATGACATATTTCAGCAAATAATATATATATATATATATATATATATATATATATATAAATGACTTCAGGTGAGCAAGTGATACTGATATGAATAATCAATATTGCAAGGTTTATACACATGTGCAGCCATAAAATTAATAAAATTAAAGCAAAGTGAAAAAACAATACAACTTTCACCGAAGCAGTGTAACTTTTACCAACACCGTCACAAAATATATACTATAACACAAAGCAATGTGCATGATGATTTACTTACATTAACTGGATTATGAAATAAAATATTGCAAACAATTATAAAATAAATCTTAATACTTTATAACAATGGAATAATTCAAATCATAATTATCCAGTTCCAAACTTTTGTGATCGACTTATGAAATATACAGAGTATAACTATCGCTCTCGGTCTCAACATTCTAAGTATATTTAAATCTGATCACGACATTCACTGGAATACATAATTTTGTAATTTTATACTGCCATGCCCTAGAAGTGTAAAACATAGCAGCTGTCAATTCTGTAATAACCATTGTATGGTTTTACTGTTATTGTAGTCAACACTGGTGTAAACATCATAACTTTTTGTATCTTTAAGATTTTTTTTTTATAAATTTATAAGAGATACAATAATGAAACTTGGTATAAAGATTTAACATGGAACATACTACATGTATACTTCTACAAAATATAAAAGTATAACATGTTGACAATGCAGCTTTTTGAAGACTTGTATGTAATATACAGGGCTATCGATTTCATAAATTAACTTACTTATTTGCTTAGCTTCTCTTTTCACTTTTAACTGATCTGTATAGCGTTTTTGATGCCATTCCAAATCTGTTTCATTGAAAACCTGGCAGTAAAAGATATTTTCAACCAAAGATTGTGGATAATGTTGTGTCAAATCACTTCTTAGCTTTGAAAGTCCTGTAAATAATAAAAGGTGCATGTTGTTTATGTACATATACAGTAAAACCTTGAAATATTTCTACCATTTTTTTCAGTCATATTTTGGTGTTAAAAGGGGTTTAGAAAGAAATCAGGCAAAACTAATATCTGAAAACATACTTTCATACTTTAAATTTCTCCGTTGATGAGTATGATAGCATTGTTATCAAGGGAACAGTATCATGACGTTTGTCTGTATATGTCATAAAAAGTTAAATGATTAATTATCATTAGTAGTTGCTATAACAGATAATTACAAATAAATGTAATGTACATGTGTAATTTATATGTTCTATAACTTTTGTGTAGATTTTAAGAACAGAAAGAAAAATCCATGACTGACAATTTTAACAAACATGGTGATTGCTATCACAGTTCAGGGAGAATAATATGTCTACAATCCACATTACAGTAAAACACATTAATTTTATAACAAAGCCATGTGACTCTATTTTTAACTTTGTTATAAATCAACTTCTTTATATTGTTATAAATAGATGATTGGTTTGGTTAGGCCCAATATTCGACTTTATACTGTCCATGTAATTGTTGTAAGTTTGTTCGTTATAGTGTATTATATACATTGTGTATATATCTGTGTATACAAGACTTGACAATATTTCAATTATTTGTCAAAATTGAAGCCAGATAAATCTTTTTTATAAAATAATTGTAAAATTAGGTAGAAGTAAACTGACCTTCTGTATAAAAGTATCCAGAAAATATGCCACTTTCAAAATACCGACAGTTTAGCTGACCACTGGCCAAGAATATGGATAAATATAAAGATCCTGCTGTTACTGGTGGCAAAGAAATGTCCAAAAATGCCTTTTCAATGTTAAATAAAAATGGTGTTGCTGAAGATGCATATCCACTTCTTAGAAGAGAGTCCGCAAACGTAAGTTCCTTCATGATAGCATCTTTGCTGGTGTTTAATTTTGCTATGACATTTTTACCATTCTAAAACAAATCAAGTGAAAAAAGATATTTGATATGGTATGAATAATTGATCAAGGTTGGAAACAAAAATGTTACAAATTTGAAAATTAAAAATATTATTATTTCCATATAGTCTACATCCCTGTGACTGTGTTGAGCCATCGTCACATTTGTGTCTTCTTTTCTGTAGTTTCTTCCCATTATCAATTGTGTATGTTAGCATTTGGATGAAATCATGCATAAACTCTCAAATTTTTATCAATTTAATTATTGACAGAACAATATTTTGTTGCAACTTGCTACAGGAGAGAATCATATTTACCACAACAAGAATTCAATAGAATAAGAAGTCTCATTATGATCTAGACTATAGTCATCCCTAGAAATTAATAAGATATTAATTTTTAGCTAACCTGGCCTAAAAGGCCATGTGAAGTTTTGCCATCACTTTGCGTCCGTCGTCGGCGTCGTCGTCGTCCGTCCGTCCGTCGTTAAAGATCAACTCCTCAGAAACCACTGGGCCATTTGCAACCAAACTTTGTCACAACAGTCCTTGGGTGGTCTACTTTAAAAATTGTGTCCGACATGTCCGCACCTAATCCAAGATGGCCGCCAGCGGGTAACATAGATTTACATTGGACCCTATGGGAAAATATGTTCAAAGATATTTTTCTCTGAAACTACTGAGCCAATTGGAACCAAACTTGGTCACAGTAGTCCTTAGATGGTACCTTCTGAAACTGGTGTTTTTTAAGTCTGCACCTAATCCAAGATGGCGGCCAGCGAGGAACATAGGTTAACATTAGACCCTATGGGAACAATATCAAAGATCTTTTTCTCTAAAACCCTTTAGCCAATGGGAACCAAACTTGGCCACAATAGTTTTTGGATGGCCCCCTATAACATTGCGGTTTTTGAGGTCCACACCAAATCCAAGATGGCCACCAGCGAAGAACATGTTTTAACATTGGACCTTATGGGAAAATACGTTCAAAGATATTTTGCTCTGAAACTACTGAGCCAATTGGAACCAAATTTGGTCACAGTAGTCCTTAGATGGTACCTTCTGAAAACATTGTTTTTTTTAATTCTGCACCTAATCCAAGATGGCGGCCAGCGGGGAACATAGGTTAACATTGGACCCTATGGAAACAATATCAAAGATCTTTTTCTCTAAAACCCTTTAGCCAATGGGAACCTAACTTGGCCACAATAGTCTTTGAATAGCCCCCTACAACATTGGGGTTTTTGAGGGCCGCACCAAATCCAAGATGGTCGCCAGTGGAGAACATATTGTAACATGGGAAAATATATGTTCAAAGATATTTTTTCTCTAAAACTACTGAGCCAATTAGAACTAAACTTGATCATAGTAGTCTTTAGATGGTACCTTCTGAAACCGGTGTTTTTTTAAGTCTGCACCTGATCCAAGATGGCCGCCAACGGGGAACATAGGTTAACATTGGACCCTATGGGAACAATATCAAAGATATTTTTCTCTAAAACCCCTAAGCCAATTGGAACCAAACTTGGCCACAAGTCTTTGGGTGGCCCCCTACAACATTGGTGTTTTTGAGGGCCACACAAAATCCAAGATGGCTGTCAGTGGAAAACATATTTTAACATTGGACCCTATGGGAAAATAAGTTCATACATATTTTTCTCTGAAACTACTGAGTCAATTGGAACCAAACTCGGCCACAATAGTCATTTGGGTCTTTACATTTGGTATTTTAAAATAACATCTGCATTTAAAAATCAACTCCTGTGAAACCACTTGGTCAATTGCAATGATATTTGGTATGTGTCTTATTCTTGGAGAGTACATGTCAGTCTGCCATATGACTTTTGTCTTTGACCTAAACTTAACCCTCCAGTGACTATGTTTAACTTTTTGGATTAGGTCAGTTTCTCTAAATCTCGAATACTACAATGGTAGGTCAATGATATTTGGTATATAGCTTGATCTTGGATAGTACATCAGTCAGACTGCCTTATGGCTTTTGTCCTTGACCATAATTTCATGGTCCATTGACCAGTTTTTGGATAAGGAAAGTTTCTCAGGTATTACACATGAAACGTCGATGATACTTGGATGTATTGTCTCAAAATTTTGAAATATGGTTTAGTTTTGAAAGGAAATAATATTGAAATTTTGTGATAGAAATAAATATTGTGTAATAAATTTCAAGCATTTATTTAAACATTAGACAATCTGTTGATTTTCATTCTGCAACAACTCTACCTAGGTGAGTTATACAGGCTCCTGGGAGCCTCTAGATTTAAACCATTGCTACTGTTAACATCAATATACGAAAGATGTACAATCCCAAGTTTTGTTGCTTGGCTACAGCATGAATCAAATTATGTTAACATGTACCTCTGTCTTCAAATTCCAATAGAACTGATGATGAACTTGTCCCTAGCTCTGGTCTTGAGGAATATAATCCATAAATCTGCCAACAAAATATAAATATAAATTCTCTGTTTATACTACAAGAGAGTTCATTTAAATAAAACCCAAACTTAAAGATTTTGCAGAGATGAAATTGTGTATGCTCCCTACAATATACAGATCTATTCATACAGAAGAGAGAGAGGATGAATGTCCAGAGAGAGAGGATGAATGGTGTTATTTCAAAAACAATAGCAGATATTTTTACATATGTCATTAACCCAGCATTCTGTATCGTTCTGCAAACTAATTACAGTGTTAAGGTATGGTGTTTTATCACAAAAAAAAACACTCATACTGAACAGATGAAAGAGGAAACCAGAGTGCTTGGAGAAAATATACCACTGACCAATGGTTATCAAACTGACAAATTTTCTCACTCTATAATTTAGATCTGTTGTTCACATCATGATGACATTCTCTGTGCATAAGTACACTAGAACCTCAGAAATTTCTGAGCTTGTAATTAATATCTAGCTATACGATAGCGACTCCCTATCCTGTATCCAGCATCAAGAAAAATAATTGTGTTAGAACATTATTTTTTTGCTTTTTAATTTATTTGGTGTATCCCAATGCAATTCCTCCAAGTGAGAAAATGAATTTATCTTGCCGTTGGTCTTTACCTGTTTACTGGTTCAGTATCAGGTATAATGGCTGGTATCAGTATAATGGACTGGGGGACTGTTACGCTTGTCTGCAGCATAGAGACTCGTTGAGCTAACTTAAAGTTGCCATGCGTGTGCACTGATCAGTACAAGGCAGACTACAACACACCTGCACTTCACATGCATACATGAAATTGTTCATAGATTAATCCACAGAGATTAATAATAAAATAGTTCTCGTCACGAATACCTGAAAAATTGCTGATGCGACATTTAGCAACATTCAACCATCCAATCCAAACCAGTCAAAAGCAGTGTGAAATGAAGGCGATTAGTGATATACGGTAGCCTACATGCCTGTTGCAAGTTTAACACTAAGCTCGCGAATAATCGCCGGGCCTGCTCCGGCCTTCCTTGCTATAATTTAGCTTTTCTGCAACTGCTATCCATCTTTTGGCAGCTATCGGACCGCTAGCTATCCATACCATTGCCACTCGACTGCCAAACTTTTGACTTTTCGTTAGCTAGGTGTTAAACTTTCGGCAGGTTTGTACTGTACATTGCTATTTTGGCCTGGGTTTTTTACTTTGTTTTAGAGTTTTTGCTAGCAATCAGTGATCGGATTCGATCCTTAGTCTTGTGCATCCGTTAGGACGGGGTTTTTATCAGAGTCTCCTTCTTCCCCTTGGAACATAAATCCTGATGGACTTAAGACCCAACAGCCCTGCACATGTATGCCTTCAGCCCCAACCCCCCCCCCCCCCACCCATTGATAAAATAAATTACCGATTGTGCCATGATTTCTTAAATGTTGGATATAATCAGGTAACTTTCTTCAATCTTCTACTGTATTCTTAACTTGATCTTCTCGCTTCTTCAAAACTCTTTAGCTTTTTGCCGTATAAACAACGTAGAACTTTTCTTGTCACTCCACGTGTTTTACAATGTAAATATAACCCTACAGAGTAACCCCGCAGAAGGGTTATTTAAACATCCAATCAATGCGCGTTATAGCCGAACTTTTTATAAGATATATTTTGATTGGATCCAGGGATTTGGCAGTCGAATATACTGTTAAGTCTTATTGTTACATGTATTAATATTGATTGTTCGTTAATATTTCACTTATGTCAAGAAATCTCCTTGTCCAGGAGTGTGTCAGTTTGTTTGCTTACAGGTGGGTTGTTTTTTCAGGCTTTCAAACTTGACTGCTTGGCTGTCTAGATATAAATAAAACATATTTGACTTGGCATGGGGCCTAAAATACCAATAATCAGCTATAATGTGGCGGAGTTGTCATTTCATTTAATAATGTCTATTTTATACACAGGTGCGTGTAACTGGTTTTTTGTAAATCACCAAAATATTGTGTGTGGTGTGCAAGATGACATTTGTTATTATTATTGTTTTAATCGTAACAATAAGTCTACATGTTCCTGTGGCTTAAAGTGAAAGTAGAAAGGGAAAGATGTATGCATCAATATCAAATGTTCAATGTTGTGTCATGTCCCTCGACATGGTAACACAGCCTGTCGTTTAAATGAATTTTCTATCGCAAGGATACGCGACAATCTTGACATACAGAATTTAAGAAAAATATTTCCAATTTTGTTAATGTTAATCTAACAACACTAAGCCCTGTGGCAAGGTTAGGAGAACGTTCAACGAATTGCGAATGTGTACCCCTCTATTAACTCTGCTTTTCGGCTCGAAACTCTAGCACCAATCCTTTTAAGTTGTTCTTTCAACGCAGAAAGACACCATGATCCATAATCAATATAATTACAACCATCACTGAACAAATATAAGTATATAATGCAAGCAGAAAGAGTGTTAAACGGTGTAAGAGACAGTAACTTAGGACCGGGATTCAGCGGGGGGGGCGGGGGGGGGGGCATAACTCGGTACGTACAACTACATTTGTATAGAACATAAATCGGATTTAAACGTAGTCGGTATGTGCTAAATACTTATCGTTGTATGTTTCCAGTTTTTTTTAGCTCAGATGAGCTATTGCCATCTATCTTCGTGCATCATGCATAAACTTTTCACATTTTAATCAACTCCTCCAAAACTACAAAGCCAAAAATGGCTCCAGACACCAAGTAAGACTTACTTTTGTTAATGATTGACATGATCTGTTATTTTAAGAAAATGCTATGTAGTTAAATTATGATTTCACAGGGGACAGTCGACGTGTTAATAGCAAATGTCCTTATGCATATCATTCATTTGCTGTTTTTTATTTGCTGCCCTATAATGCATTGTCAAAAATATACCACAATTGACAAATACTTAAAATGCTGCAGAATGAAGATTTCTACTCTCAATCTCTTTTTGACTTTGATATCTCTCTTGTGTTTGTCATATTTTTCATTTTCATTCTTGTATTTTGGTCCCTAAAAATTACATGTATAATAGTATTTCAAATGGCAATAACTTGTATATTCAATGATATCTCGGCGAATCACAGATTCTACTTTTATTTCTATACAATACAGCAGCCAATTCATAAAACGAGGACGTACACTGAATTTGATATTCACCGGATTTTTCAGAAATCCGTGGTATATCATCTGAGATTCTATGGCCACGTGTTACCATTTAGCCAAATGGAATTTATTAATCTTATAAAAATACAAAGATAATAATTATTGCATATCATTATACATATTATATAAATAAATCTAATTTCGACTCAAATTATGACCAAAAATCGGATTCATGTGTGATTCGAATGGACAAGTTCACTGTGAATAAATATTTTCTTTTTAAATAACGAAATTAATGAAATTCAACATGTAAAAATGTTAAGTGTCAAGCTCGAAAACAGTCCCCGTAACTTAATATGGTATGTAATCAGTCCCTTTTTATTTAAATGCACATTGTCGTCCAAATAGTCTCGTGGATATTTCAACTTGGGGAAAAATTATAAATTCTTCTTTGAATATCTTCTGTACCTTTTGTTAATAACTTTCCTCATTCTATCGAATCTAACCATGTAACATGGGCTGTTTTGGGTGTCTATGGTTGACCCGTATATATGACGGGGAAGCTGAAAGATATGTATAAAATACTGTAAACAGTTGTTTTGAAATGTATTAAATAAAATAAAAATGTGTTATTTAAATATAGAAATAGGAAATCTAAATATAATGTTTTGTAAGATTTAAAAATGGTATAAAAATTAACGAAAAATTCATCATGACAAATTGATTAGGTTTACCTCCACAGAATCCGCAGGTAGATTCAAAATTATTTTGTGTAAATTGTCCTTGTTGACTATGGATAGGTGTTGGTGTTGGTTGATGTTGTCCATATATGGGGCGCGGAACTGGAGGTTGTTGATGTCCGTACTGTTGCTGGCTGGTCTGTTGTGTCTATAAATGGGCTTTACCCTGTGATGTCCTTGCTGCTTTGATAAGGCGGACAGTGTCGTATCCATGTTGTCCATTCTTGAAACAAGAGTGTCCATCACAGTTTTTTGAATAGATGACACTGCCGATAACACTGCTGAGTTTATCATCGACGTAATGTCATTTGAATTAGCATTATTTGTAATCGACAGCGTCATTTCCGCAACAGCAGCATGTTCGCGCAGTTCGTCCATAGATCGCGATCGTTTAGGGATAATAATTCGAGCTTAATCCGTGTGGAAACCTTTTTCTGTTAAAGACATTAGAAATTGTTCCGTAACAGCATTTTCCGAATTTAGCACCACAGCTCGATGAATATAGCTGTCCACTGTTTCCCCAGGTTTTTGTTTTAACTCGCTCAAGTCAAACCCTTGTTTTATCACGGGCTGCCACCTTTTTATGAATTCTTCTTTAATTGAATTAAGTGTTAATTTTTTTGAATTGTCAAGTGCCATAAACCATTGCCTGGCGACTCTCACTAGATGAAACGGTAACATTAAAATTACCTCTGTCTCTGACATTTTTTGAAGCGTGATGAACATCACGAACATTTGCCACCATGTTGTTGGATCGGAATACCCATTAAACTTGTCAATGGTAACATTATACCGCTGTTGAAATCCAGGCGGAGGCGGCGGTGGTGGCATTGAAGAGTTTATTGTCACTGGTGTAGTGACTGGCGACACTGTTGATGATGTTGAAGGCGTTGATGGCCCTGAGCTTGTTGGTACTGAAGAATTTTCTGGATGCATATCGGTACTTGTATTTAATTTGGGCAATCCTTTTTGGCCTGATCTTAACTTATATGGCATTCACTACGTTTTGGATCTTTGCAGTTCAATACACTCCACCATTTAACATGGGCTGTTTTGGGTGTCTATGGTTGACCCGTATATATGACGGGGAAGCTGAAAGATATGTATAAAATACTGTAAACAGTTGTTTTTTCAAGTTTACTCGTCTTTATTTCGCAAAGCGTAGCATAAAAGTGACGCTTTCCGAAATATCGACAAGTATTAAAATTTGGGACTTTCAGGTAATAGGCAATCAACTTTCAAAATTAATCAAAATCCAAGACAACGGCGTACGAGTTTCCGTGCCTGGATAACGCAGTAAATTGGTTGCAAGACATGTGGCGTGAGAACAAATTTGGTGTTTTAATCATTTGCCTAATTGCAATTATTCTTCTATATTTCTGAACAAAAATCAAAACAGTCGGCTGCGACACCCTTTGAACCTATAGAACTCAAAGCCGAATAAAGAACTCTAGGTAGACTGTCAGGTGTCAACAAGCCCTAGGTAATTAACAATTTACCTTTCTTGAAAACTATAATGTGTTTTTTAAATATAGAAATAGGAAATTTCATCTAAATATAATGTTTTGTAAGATTTAAAAATGGTATAAAAATTAACGAAAAATTCATCATGACAACATGTCTAAAACGGGCCTCTCTAAAATTCACCTATAAAAACTTTCTTCACTTCGTTGTTTCTCAATTCAGTCACGCAATTTGTAATGTTTTTTCAAAATTTCACTTGGAATACCATTGTCACTAATACTGTTGCCGCCTAACTGCACAAAAACAGCATCCAGTTGAAACCTTTAAGTTCACTAAAAATATCACTAGAGATTCTATCCGCACGCATCCCTCTTCGTCGAATAAATGCACTACAGCTGGAACTTTAAAATCTCCTCTGCACCACGAGTTTAACCTTGTCACATAGCTGGATCCAAAGATTCCGACCTTTATTTTTGACACATATTTATCTCTCAGTTCTATCAGTAAATGTCCAAATATATTTCTCCTAGAAACATCTTTTCCAGAATCCCAAAATCTATCGACCAAATTATAATCTAAAGTCTTACCTAGAGTGATCATAAAAATGCTTGCGTGTGTACATTTGGTCATATTTTTATTTGCAGCATAGTTCTCTTAATGTCCTCTTTGCAGTTAAAAATATTTAAAAAAAAACATCACATAATTCATTTTAATAACAATCATATAAAAACATATTTGTATTCATGAAGAATTGCAACAGGTAATTAAATAAGTCTTTGTACAGTTATATGTACATGTATATACAGCGACATTTAAAACAGTGTTTATATATATATATATATATATATATATATATATATATATATATCCGAATCGGCACTAAAAATCGTGAAAAAATAGACAATTTTTTATAAAATTTATATACTATCTGCCTCTTTTAAAGCACATAAAATATGACTATGACTTAAAACAGGTGCAGGTTCGGTTATTCTAGGGACCCGGAATAAAACGCAATTAAAATGTGATTCACAATGAGTTTCGCTGCGGCATTAATCCTGCAGGTGCTGTTGGTGTACTAGCGGTTACTCGTGAAGCCAAGATGGAGGCTAAATATGAATTTTGGGCATAGCCGGACTTGTAAAAGAGCTCATTCGAAGAAATGCGTCAACATCTGGACGAAAAACAGACTTGATAGAGAGATATGTTACTTTTAAAACGTTACAGTGTTACATATTTTGGAAATTATTTTCAAACGAGATTTCAAAGAGAATTGGAATTCAGAAATATACATCCTGAAATTGTTACAAACTCATGCATTTTCATTCACAATTGCATTTCTGAAGTTAGCAATGGAGAAACAGATAATTCTATAACTCAAGTGGACTTTACTAGAGAAATTGTCAAAAATTTATGTTTTCCTTAGTCCTTATTTCGGCGGCATAAAGAATAACCGTTGTTTAGCCAAATTTACACCGAACTCCTCTGGTATATGCTCATCAATAATTTCTCTTGATGGCTAGATATCAATTTCCCTCAACTGATAGAACAAAATTTATCTAAGAAATTATTACTTTTGATACTGTACTTATACTTATTTCAAACATAAGACTTAATTCGTAATCTTCTTTAGCTCGGCGCAAATTAATAAGAGTCATAAATAGCTGATCTGCTGGTGATACAATAGGACACCTGTACTTTAGATCATTAACTGCTGGTCCCAATATATAGTAGAAAAACATGAATTGATTATAATCATCAAAGCTAGTGTAATATTGCATATGTATAATTTTCAACAGAAAATTTACCGATTAGAGCAGAAAATTTAGAAATACTTGCATGAAATCGTGTCTAGAATAAACTTTGAGATCAGTTAATTTACTAGCATTTGTTTATTCAGCATTTGCAATACATGGCTGAGCTGATCAGTAAAGACTTTGATCTCATCACGAATAGTTGAAAAAAATGTTATGTGACATACAGTCACGTACTATTCTTTTGGAGTAACAAGGTGATGTGTTTTTCCTGAGATTTTTTAAAATTATTATGTTACACTCGGGTTATAAACATACTACAACTCCAAATGCCGCTGTATTTTTTTTTTTTTTATTTCTTATTCATTTGCTCGTTTTGAATCATTATGACATTAATTCATCCCTGTATACAATAAGAAACAACACAGACATAAGTGGCTGGATAACCTGATTTACATAAAATCATAAATAGAATGAACCCGTCCCATAATACTACACGAACGCGACGCCATAACATAAATTTTTCCTCACTATGTTCTGAGTGAAAGTTTTACAAGCATTCAAGCAAACGTATGGATATTTACCAGATGTTTTAAACAAAACACTACGGAACATTAAAACATGTTTTAAGCAAAGTAGATAAAAGGATATAATTGAATATCGGCTATTTGTTATATTTACACACAAAAACAACGGATTTGTGACCGGCAATCACGTGATAACATTGGGATGTAGAAAAACAAGTTACAGCGTAGCCGAAAACATTGAACAATTACAAAAATAAAATATGATGATATGGTCACTGACGTTAGACGACAGACGACACTAGACTGTATTAAAGATCTACATTTTCTCGCATCGAAATAAATAAATGAGGTTCATAAATATCTGCACGAAAAGAACTAAATTATGCAAAACATATGAAATACTTAATTCATATGTAACTTTAACAGACTTAATTCATTAATCTTGTATAGTAGAAATGATAATGAAGCTAATTCTAAATAACAAAATACTATGGAAAGGGAAGATTTCACCCATAGTGGCTTTAAGAAAAACAGCTTCATCCATTCAAATTATCACATTGTCTCATCCATAAAATAAGCAATATTAAAAGAAACAAAGGCCTAACTTATATAAGAGACAAAGGTAAAAAAAATGTAAAATATGAGATTTTATTGAAATTTATAGAAATTATTAAATGATTTGTTATTATCATTTACCTTTAATGTACTTGTCTTTTAGGCTTAATCTGAACAAATTAATAGAGCTGATCACAAATGAGAATTAATCTAACCAGAAGGAAGTAGACAGGTAACTCCACAACATCTGACTGTCCACAGTAACCAGAATTAGATTAGACAAAAGATATATACAGGACAACACAACAAGTGTAGACACATACAGAACAACATCTTTCTACACAAACAATAACTCAATACACAAGGCAAACAAGTAAAATATAACTTTAAACTATAAACTGTGCAACATTGCTTGCCAATTTGTTTCTTTATTCTTATGCAGCAGAATTAAGCCAGAACTTAAATATGGAGAAAAGATTGTCCCCAAATCATTCAACTCCACATACAGATATCTAGATGATGCTGTCTCTTAACAATCTTACATTTGAAGACTAATGCATGCCATCTATCCTAATGAGCTTGAAATATAAGATACGACTGATCCCTCAAGTTCTGTTTCATATTTAGACCTATACCTCACTTATGACGCCCACGAAAGGCTACATTTGAAACTTTATGACAAAGTGATGACTTCAATATTTCTATTGTCAATTTTTCTTTTCTATGTATCAATACCAATTAATATGCTAGATTGAAGCTCGTTCTTAATACGGGACTTTTTTCAACGAAGCAGACTGCTTGAAGATAAATTGTTGGCTTAGGAATATTGCAAGCCTAGGTTTATCAATGACCTCAAAAAGTTTTATGGCCACCATTACAGTATTATTGATAAGTTCACAGTTTGGCATATAAGCTCAGGGATAGGATATTTACCTGTGAACCTGTGTCTTTTGGAAGGGATGGGTACATTATAGCGGTCAATAAACAAGAGGCCCATGGGCCTTAACGCTCACCTGAGGAAGAGTACATATCTTATGCAGAGGTTCAATGGTCAATGACATTAATAAAAGAGAATATCAAAATTTTCAGCAGTAAGGGCCAATTATATGCAAGTATTTTTGCAAATTAATTATAATAATTATTATATAAGTATGCTATATATAACATATTTAAAGTCTAGCTACAATAAATTATTTATAAACAGCTAAAACATCTGTATATTAAAATGTGCATCAGGCCAATACCTACAATATTCCAATATACATGCCTATACAAAGAGTTTATAGTTTTTGAGATAATTAACCATTTAAGTATTCGTTTGCATCTATGACCTTGACCTTTGAACCTATGACCTTCATTCATATATCAAAATGATCGTTAGGCCAATACGTACCTTATTCCAATATATATGCCTATACAAAAAGTTTATAGTTTTTGAGATAATTAACCATTTGAGTATTCATTTGCATCAATGACCTTGACCTTTGAACCTATGACCTTCATCCATATATCAAAATGATCGTTAGGCCAATACGTACCTTATTCCAATATATATGCCTATACAAAAAGTTTATAGTTTTTGAGATAATTAACCATTTGAGTACTTGTTTGCGTCTATGACCTTGACCTTTGAACCTATGACCTTCATTCATATATCAAAATGACCATTAGGCCAATACCTACAATATTCTAATATACATGCCTATACAAAAAGTTTATAGTTTCTGAGATAATTAACCATTTAAGTATTAGTTTGCATCTATGACCTTGACCTTTGATCTTATGAACTTCATTCATATATCAAAATGATTGTTGTGCAAATGCCTCCAATATTCTAATATACATGCCTATACAAAAAGTTTACAGTTTTTGAGATAATTAACCATTTAAGTATTCGTTCGAGTCTATGACCTTGACCTTTGAACCTATGACCTTCATTCATATATCAAAATGATCGATAGGCCAATACCTACAATATTCCAATATACATGCCTATACAAAATGTTTATAGTTTTTGAGATAATTAACCATTTAAGTACTTGTTTGCGTCTATGACCTTGACCTTTGAACCTATGACCTTCATTCATATATCAAAATGACCATTAGGCCAATACCTACAATATTCTGATATACATGCCTATACAAAAAATTCATAGTTTTGCAGATAATTAACTATTTTGGTATTCTTGGACATCTGTGACCTTGACCTTTGAACCCATGACCCTGATCTATGTATCAAAATGATCGTCATGTCAATGCCTACAAATAACTGAAAATCGTATGCCATTATCACAAGAAATGTTAAAAAAATAGCATTTTTTATCAAAGGTCAAAAACTGGGACATGACCTTGACCTTCGACCTTGACACCAATTGGAAGAAAATTGCTAGAGAAGATCAACAGTGAAAACGCCATACAATTATCTTCAGCCGTTATGAAGTTATAACAATAAATGTCTCATTTTAAAAATTATGTAATTTTACGCAAAAAACGCGTAACCTATTTTTCGTCTAATTTTCATGAAAAACACAATTTTGATGTTCCCAGGTATGCTGAATCCAAATATCCAATCAAAATTTGCCTGCACCTTTTGGTTTCAGAGAAGAAGATTTTTTTGTCTTTTTGCTATTTTTAGTAACAGCGGCCATCTTGTTAGGCGTGGCCAAACCCCGAACACAATTTTGAAAGGCTGTTACCCAGGCATGATAATCACCAAGTTTCATCAAATATGGCCCAGTAGTTTTGGAGGAGAAGATTAAAATGTAAAGTTTACGCACGACGGACGACGCACGACGGACGACGGACTGTGATAGATTGCAATAGCTCATCTGAGCCTTTGGCTCAGGTGAGCTAAAATTAAATGCCTGCTCTGGGGGGGGGGGGTGTGAGCATTCTTAATGATAGTTATTCTGTCACCAAAACGTTACAATCAGTCATTATCACGTACTAGTTGTGGTTGTGATGTAGTCACTGAATTAATACCACTATATTTTGGAACTGATCTATACCCAATAGCAAAATGATTGTATTTGTTACAAGAGTCACGCTTTTCCCCATTAACGGGGCACGTTCTATCTTTCCCATTTTTGAGATGTTCCCTCGTTGTTTTGACCATGCAATTTCCTCTGTCGATAATCCGTCCTCTTTCCGAAAACCGTCGCTTTATTCAGTTTTATCAACGAAAGGAAAAAAACGCCATTTTTGAAATTTTTTATATGTTTCAGATAATAATTATGGCAGCATCATTGCTGTTTTGCGAAGAAAGAACGTGAAAATTGAAGTTACTGTCGCATACTGCACTAAAACGCACCCGCCGTCTTTGTATTAAAAAGTAAGATTTTCACTTGGAACAAATTTTATATCATTTCAAATATTATTTTATACTATGACCAAAACAGAACCGTATTTGCTATTTCAAATTAAAAGAAAAGTCTTATTCTCTACAACACATCTGTAGAACAGCCATATCAGGCTCTTAAACATGCGCGAATGCAATTTACGCCAAATCAGAGATATGTCATCAAAGGAATGGGTCGAATGAATCAATTGATTTTATTGGTGATTTCAGTTCACAAAACACACTCTCTCTCTCTCTCTCTCTCTCTCTCTCTCTCTCCTCTTGTCGGGTGAACTATTTACATAAAAGTAATTTCTGACATACTTTTTCTGTTTGATCAATTTAGAATTCGATACAACCATATTTTGTTTTACGCGATGCTATGAAAAGTTAGTGATTGCTGTCCGTAATTTTTAGGAGGCATAAATATCGCTCCGCGTGCATTATTGAAAATCGCTGTTTTTCCCTTATACCCGTTTTGTTAAAGTGACAATGACTTACGCGTGTCACAATCAAACGATACACACCAAAAAACATACTTGTCAACATCATGAAAAGCAGCACAGTAAATATTCCCGTACAGAACACCTTTATTATCCGCCATAGGTATGTCATTTTGTGGGTAATTGATACCCTAATAAACATCATGTGAAATCATGATAAACCCATTGTTGGAGCCTTTAGCCATGATACAAAGTACTAAATCTAGATCTTTTCTGACCAATTTTTCCTGTTCCACCACTGGACAACAATCATTGTACATGATGTAGTTGTTTTTATAGTAACAAAATCTGTATTTAAGATCCTCATTGAACTTACCATAAGCAGACACTCATAGAGTTTTACAATGAACATAAAGTTGAACGGCGGCACATATATGTATAAATATTAATTAGATAGCAACTAATAATAATTAGCAACAATACTAATACATGTAATAATAATATAAACAAGAGGCCCATGGGCCTTAACGCTCACCTGAGGACGAGTACATATCTTATGCAGAGGTTCAATGGTCAATGACATTAATAAAAGAGAATATCAAAATTTTCAGCAGTAAGGGCCAATAATATGCAAGTATTTTTGCAAATTAATTATAATAATTATTATATAAGTATGCTATATATAACATATTTAAAGTCTAGCTACAATATATTATTTATGAACAGGTAAAACATCTGTATATTAAAATGACCGTTAGGCCAATACCTACAATATTCCAATATACATGCCTATACAAAGAGTTTATAGTTTCTGAGATAATTAACCATTTAAGTATTCGTTCACGTCTATGACCTTGACCTTTGAACCTATGACCTTCATTCATATATCAAAATGATCGTTAGGCCAATACCTACAATATTCCAATATACATGCCTATACATAGAGTTTATAGTTTTTGAGATAATTAACCATTTGAGTATTCGTTTGCATCTATGACCTTGACCTTTGAACCTTTGACCTTCATTCATATATCAAAATGATTGTTGTGCAAATGACTACAATATTCCAATATACATGCCTATACAAAAAGTTTATAGTTTTTGAGATAATTAACCATTTAAGTATTCGTTCACGTCTATGACCTTGACCTTTGAACCTATGACCTTCATTCATATATCAAAATGATCGTTAGGCCAATACGTACCTTATTCCAATATACATGCCTATACAAAAAGTTTATAGTTTTTGAGATAATTAACCATTTAAGTATTCATTTGCATCAATGACCTTGACCTTTGAACCTATGACCTTCATTCATATATCAAAATGATCGTTGTGCAAATACCTACAATATTCTAATATACATGCCTATACAAAAAGTTTATAGTTTCTGAGATAATTAACCATTTAAGTATTAGTTTGCATCTATGACCTTGACCTTTGAATCTATGAACTTCATTCATATATCAAAATGATTGTTGTGCAAATGCCTACAATATTCTAATATACATGCCTATACAAAAAGTTTATAGTTTTTGAGATAATTAACCATTTAAATATTCGTTCGCAGCTATGACCTTGACCTTTGAACCTATGACCTTCATTCATATATCAAAATGATCGTTAGGCCAATACCTACAACATTCCAATATACATGCCTATACAAAAAGTTTATAGTTTTTGAGATAATCAACCATTCAAGTATTTGTTAAATTCTATGACCTTGACCTTTGAACCTATGACCTTCATTCATATACCAAAATGACCGTTAGGCCAATACCTACAATATTCCAATATCCATGCTCATACAAAAAGTTTATAGTTTTTGAGATAATTAACCATTTAAGTATTCGTTCGAGTCTATGACCTTGACCTTTGAACCTATGACCTTCATTCATATATCAAAATGATCGTTGTGCAAATACCTAAAATATTCCAATATACATGCCTATACAAAAAGTTTATAGTTTTTGAGATAATTAACCATTTAAGTATTTGTTTGCGTCTATGACCTTGACCTATGAACCTATGACCTTCAGTCATATATCAAAATGATCGTTGTGCAAATGCCTACAATATTCTAATATACATGCCTATACAAAAAGAGAATGGTTTTTGAGATAATTAACCATTTAAATATTCGTTCGCAGCTATGACCTTGACCTTTGAACCTATGACCTTCATTCATATATCAAAATGATCGTTGTGCAAATGCCTACAATATTCCAATATACATGCCTATACAAAAAGTTTATAGTTTTTGAGATAATTAACCATTTCAGTACTTGTTTACATCTGTGACCTTGACCTTTGAACCCATGACCTTTATTCATATATCAAAATGACCATTGTGCCATTACCTACAATATTCTGATATACATGCCTATACAAAAAATTCATAGTTTTGCAGATAATTAACTATTTTGGTATTCTCGGACATCTGTGACCTTGACCTTTGAACCCATGACCCTGATATATGTATCAAAATGATCGTCATGTCAATACCTACAAATAACTGAAAATCCTATGCCATTATCACAAGAAATATTAAAAAAATAGCATTTTTTATCAAAGGTCAAAAACTGGGACATGACCTTGACCTTCGACCTTGACATCAATTGGAAGAAAATTGCAAGACAAGATCAACAGTGAAAACTCCATACAATTATCTTCAGCCGTTATGAAGTTATAACAATAAATGTCTCATTTTAAAAATTATGTAATTTTATGCAAAAAACGCGTAACCTATTTTTCGTCTAATTTTCATGAAAAACACAATTTTAATGTTCCCAGGTATGCTGAATCCAAATATCCAATCAAAATTTGCCTGCACCTTTTGGTTTCAGAGAAGAAGATTTTTTTGTCTTTTTGCTATTTTTAGTAACAGCGGCCATCTTGTTGGGCGTGGCCAAACCCCGAACACAATTTTGAAAGGCTGTTACCCAGGCATGATAATCACCAAGTTTCATCAAATATGGTCCAGTAGTTTTGGAGGAGAAGATTAAAATGTAAAGTTTACGCACGACGGACGACGAACGACGCACGACGGACGACGGACGGTGATAGATTGCAATAGCTCATCTGAGCCTTTGGCTCAGGTGAGCTAAAAATTAGACGAAGAAGAATATGATGTCTAGGCATTTGTATTTAAATTATCGAATGGACTGTCTAGTTAGTTTATTTAAATTATTGGATGGACTTTCTAGTTAGTGTATTTAGATTATTTGATGGGCTTTCTAATCAGTTTATTTAGATTATTGGATGGACAGTGATCACATTATTTGTGATCCCTTCTGTAAGTAGCTTTATACAGAAATATACCTAACCTGCGAAGTTCACGCAGATTAGAAACACTTAACAGTTCCGTTAGTTTCAAGCAGCTTGGTTTAGACCAGAAGTATCTTTTAAGATATACTACCCGCAAGTCAGCGTAAAAAGGACACATTAAAATGAAGTGGTATTCGTCTTCCACTTGATCTAAACTACAGTTGGAACATAATCTTAGGTTACGTGATATTATTTTCTCGTACCTCGGACAGAAAAATCTCACGCGCACACCAGTGCTAGATTTTTCTGTCTTGTCCAGTTTGTCTGGTACTGCCTCACGCGACAATTAAACAATCAGGATGACGTAACCGATCATTGTGCTTGACGTCATCAAAACAAAGGGTTTCTTTATTAATTTTTTAAAATATATGTTTTATTTTTTTTCTTCTTCAAAATATTTATTGTCAGAGTTGTTTCATATTTGCATTGAATACAAATTGATATCTTAAAATTTTGAAGTGTTGTCGATCGGATTATTTTCAAAGGGCGGATTTGTACAATGCATACATCGCCCAAAGTAATCATGCGCGACAAGATGCCTCATGAGGGTACGATGATGTTGATGAAAATATCCATGTTTTCAAAGTTCAAAAATATATACATGTATTGTTATCCAAAATATTTTGTCAGTAACTCTCTCTCTCTCTCTCTTTATCTCATATCATCTACTTTTTAACAGTATCAACTATCAAATAAATTAAAGTAATGTATCATCAGCAAACAGTCGTATATAACTTTGAATTTTTAAAACTATTATCATTTATGTAAATAAGAAAAATAAGAAGGCCAAGTAGAGAGCCCTGAGGGACACCATAATTTATTTCTTTCGACGAAGAGTAACAATTTCTAAGAAGAACGCGTTATTTACGATTAGACAAGTATGACTTAAACCACATAAGTAATTTTCACTTAACTCCGATAGAACAAAGTTTATGTATGAGTCCTTTATGCCAAACTCTATCAAATGCTTTACTAATATCACAGAACACTACACGTATTTCTTTACCGTCGTCTAAAGCTTTACTTATGTCATTTGTTAATAACAGAAGCTGGTTAATTGTAGAATTCCCAGGTTTGAAACCGGATTGAAGATGACAAATTAGGTTGTTTTCTAGTAAAAACTAGTATAGACATGTTTGTAAACACATCGTTCCATGACTTTGGCTAAAATACTCAAGAGATATGGGTCTGTAGGTTTTTTTTTGTTTTTTTACATTTTTGGGGTCATCTTTTTTGTACACATGCGTTACATTAGCTTGTTTCCATAAAGCAGGAAAATGTGATGATTTATTTAAAAGTTTGTTAAAGTATTTGCTTAACGGAAGGACAAATTAATTTGAAAAGTTTTTTTAAGAATTACGGTATTTAGTAAATCGGGTCCTGGTGATTTGGAGGTGTTTAGTGTACTTAAAATATCTTTTACCTGTTTCAGTTATTTTGAAGGTAATTCCGCATATTTATCGTGTATAGAGGATTGTTCACTAAAATAGTTATTTAGAACATTGGCTTTCTCTTCGGATTCATAAATAACATCATCAAAATTCAATGTTGGAATAGTATGGGTTATGTTTATTCCTAAAAAGATTTAGTTATTTGCTACTAATTTTAAGAGTCCAAATTGCCATTCATTAATTTTTCAGTCAATTTTTTGGAATATTCTGCATTAGATTTCCTAATCACTAATATACATTCATTTCTTATTTCACGGAAAGCTGTCCAATGTTCTGGTAAGTTTGATCGTTTGGCGTTACGATTTATTCTGTCTCGTTTACGTATAACCCTTATTATTATGCATCCACACTTTATCGCTATTTCGTAGTGTTGCTATTTTATTGGGGGTGGAATTTTTTGCTATATCAAGAACGTTAGAAGTTTCGTCTACATAGTTATTACCAGTAGAGTCAGTAAAACTGCTAGGACAACTGTTATCCGTGGTTCAAGTAATGAATCTGAAGCTTGAAGTTGTCTCAAGTCATAAGCATTAAAAGTTCCGTCCATGTCTAAGTCTTGTAGTTCTTCTAATATATCAAGAGAACAACAAAGAGAGTCCACATATGGCTGACAATTAGCTGCATTATAGATAGTTTCTATGGAGTCTGTGTCATCTTCATATGTCGGCTCTGTAGCTATCATAAGACCTGGAAGTCTTGACATGGCATCTGCGTCAGTGTTCTTTTTTCAAGCTTGATAACTTATTGTAAAGTTGTAAGCAGATAGAGCTGCAAGCCATCTATGTCCAGTCGCGTCAAGTTTTGCAGTTGTTAAAATGTAAGTTAATGGATTATTGTCTGTGAAAGCTTTGAATTAAGCTCCATAAAGATAGTCGTTGAACTTCTCACAAACTGCCCACTTTAAGGCCTAGAAGTCCAATTTATGAGCCTAGTAGTGTCCCTCTGTCTTATTTAGTCCTCTACTTGCATATGCAATAACTCTTTTGTGGCCGTCTTGATGTTGGTATAATACAGCGCCTAGTCCCTTTCTACTAGCATCTTTATGTTTTTTAAAAGGCTTGCTGTTATCTATAAATCCAAGTACAGGTGATTGTGATAGAAGTTCTTCAAGTTGTTTGATGGCTTGTTCTTTTTCATTCCATTTCCATGGTCTAGCACTTTGTTGGCTTTTCTTTCTTTCTTTTTTCTGTGGTGGTGGCATTAATTCTAATAATGCTCTTGCTATTTTCGCAAAAGACGAACTTTCGATAATAGCCGGCAAAGGCTAGAATTTGAATAAACTTCCTCTGGTGTTCTAGATGTCGGTCAATTATTATTTTTGTCGATCCAGTCAGCTTTGATGCCATCTGATGACATTTAATGTCCAACATACTTCACTTTCTTCATTAGAAAAGAGAAATTCTTTGCGGTGAGCTTTAGCTCACATTCCCGTAACCGTTGGAATACTTGTTGCAATCTGTTGACATGTTCCTATAATAATGAGGTAATCGGGATATATAAACCAAATGTTAAGATGTAAATCGTCAAGGCATTTCTCCATGCTGGTTGGTAAGTTTCAGGCGCGTTTATCAAACCAAACGGAACACGGGTATAGTGCCAGGATCCTTATGGTCCAACGGTGAAGGTTGATCTTCTGTCAGTTCTACTTGGTGATAGCAGCTTTTTATGTCGAGTACGGTGACATACTTACCACCTGATAGCAGCTTTTTATGTCGAGTACGGTGACATACTTACCACCTGCTAATGAGTTTAAGAACTCGTCGATACGAGGCAGGGCGTATAAATCCCTAACGGTTCGAACATTAAGGCGGCGATAGTTCAAACACATTCTTAAGCGACCGTCTTTACGTCTGGCCAATACAACGCTGGGTGCACATGGTGGATGCAAGACACCAGCTGCATGTAATTGTTGTAATTGATTCCGTACTTCCTCGCACATGGCTTGTGGAATTCGTCGACATTCCATCCTGTGTTTGAGAGTTTTCTTTATGTCTAATATCTGTTTCGCCTTTAGAGAAGATATCGGTATAATCCATGATAAGTTATTTTATTGCAAGCATCTTGTTTAGTTGTCTTTAAAGTTCAAGTGTGCAGGGTCTAACCAAGACTTAAACATTGTATTTTTTTTAAATTAAAGCCATATGCTATGAAATAGAACCACCATTCAAAACAAGCTAATTTTTTCACTGTTTGTTCTATATGAACATGCAAACAAAAATATGCAAAAATAGTGGTAGGTCACCGCATTTAATTTTTCAACAACTCTTGCTCAATATATGCAATATTTCAAGGATTTTGCATTTTTACCCAAAAATCGGTATAATTTGAAAAATCAACCTCAAACAAACTCAAGAAATTCATTAAAATGTTATAAACTGGAAAAATACATCATACCTATATTTAACATGTTAAAAAATGTCAAAGTTGGCAGTTCAATACACATTTATTAAAATAATTGGTAAAAAATACATTGGAGAAAGTGCTCATTTTACCGCCTTTTTCACAAAAATCCCATACATTTTCATGTACAAAAAAAATCTACCGTTCGAAATCTTATCAAAATCTGCCAAAAGTTTAACCAGACTATACTTCACAAAAACAAAGAAAAATTGATAGGTCACCAGGATATTTTAGGATTTAAAAATAAAAAATTATCCCTACCCCATGATTTTTTCAAATTTTCCATTGAAAAAAAATCCCCAATATATTTTCTCTCTTCAGTTCATTCAAATATTAGCATCAGATTCAAGATAATACACTTTTTACATGCAATTTACAACATTAATCTTTGTTTTATAATCTGGATATTAAAAATAGATTCCTAATTATCGTAAACAAAATCTGCGAATCTATAGGATTTCAAAAATTTTAATGAAAAGAACAAAATATAACAGTTTTGTTCAACCATAACAACATTCTAATATCTCTTGGAACTTCCATTACTTTGTGGTATGGTCAAAGAGAGAAAACTCTATACCATGGTAAGTTTACATTTTGTGCATCTGTGCTAGTAATACTCGGATTATAGTCCGTACGGTTTTTCGTTTTGGATTACACAAGATAGATAGAACCTAGTGTTGCAACGTTGTGATGAAATTTGGACAATTCACCGTTGTATGGTTTCCATTTGTTTATGTTGATTGTAATAGACACCATATAATATTTTTTCGAAGCAAGTGGTTGAGAAGTACGGTAAGGTTCGACAATAGTTGGACCAGATTTGTTCATTTGAATCGTGCGGGCAGAACATACTTCTCGCCTTTTCTTCTCCGATACTTTAATAAACCGCTCTCTTCTTCTACGCATATAGCTGGTGAAATATTGATGTAAATCATCTTTTAATTACCCAGATCGATATTCTCACAAGTTACATGGGATCGACACTTGGGTTTGTATGTTTATCAAAAGTCTTAAAAATGTGTAACCTTTGTACAAGTCAAAATAAACAGTTTAAATTTGTAGCGCCTTTTTAGACCACTTTTAGACCACTTAATAGCTATTATATAAGAGATGTTCAAAACCACGGTTGGAGAAACCAAAGAAGATGAGAAGATTTTTATTGGAGTACCTTAAGTCAACAATGGATCCGGAGGATGAGGAAGAGAAATTTTTGGATGTGTCTGCGTATACTGAAGATGAGGAGCATGTTACTACTACAGCACCTGCAGGAACAGCATTTACATTTCCAGCAGTTCCAACCAGTTGGAAGGCAGGTACATCGGGAGTAACAACAGCTATAGATACCCCAATTATCAGTGCAATACCTACACCCGCACCAGCCTTTCCTTCAGCATTGCGAATTCCAAGGATTGACACATTCTCAGGAGACTCTAGCAACAAGAATGAGGTCACCTATGAATTTTGGAAATTTTAAGTTAATGGTTTGTTGCAGTCAGGATATCCAATGAGTTCTATCAGTTCTATCTATTGTGTATTGAGATCATTGAAGGGAACTGCAGCCAAGATTGCCATGCGGTTAGGACATGAAGCATCAGCGCAGGATGTACTGATCAAGTTTAAGAGTGTGTACGGTCCCATGGATGCCAGGGAAGGGATTTTGGCAGAATGTTATAGTGCTAGACAGCGACAAGGAGAAGATGTTTGTTCCTGGGGATGTAGGCTAGAGGATAAAATTAACAAAGCCATGGATAGGAAAATGATGGCAAGGACAGAAGCGGATAAGAAATAAAGAGCAATGTTTTGGGAAGGGATGCAGCAAAGTTTGAAGGATACATACGGTTATTTAAAAGCCAGCATTAAAGACCAGTTTAGGGTAGCTGTATGGGAAGTAGAAGATAACCACAATAAGAGAAGAAAAGAAAATGAAACCAGCAAGAAACCCGCAACATCAAAGATGGCTACGGTGGATGCAGATTCAACATCAAAACAACTTAACAACATAACTACCATTGTCAACAAGTTGTCTGCAGAGCTGAATCATTTTAGGAGACTGTTTAACACCATGCATCAACCCTACTCAGATACACACAATGCAGAATCTGGAAATCAGCAGGATATTGGAATGCAACCAAAGTATTCACAGGCAGAAACTAGCAAGTATAGTTATGGTAGGAGAAATAACCGTCCATTTCCAGGTCGTGGATTTACACCAGGTCGAGGATCTAGTTTGCCAACAACGCATACACCAGCAACAGGATTTCACTATGACACTTCACAGGATGCTGCTTCATACACAGATGAACCTGTTTGTTATCGTTGTGGTCAAGTTGGTCATATTCTATAGGCTGTTATGTCAGGCTGGATCATCTTTAAAAGAATCGTGGACATTTAAACATGAGGAGGTCTACAGGAAGAAGGGGCCGCCGGTAGACTATAGTCGACAGAACCCCAATATTAACTATATGCAGGATACTACGATACCTAATGGATTAGTTGGAGAATGTAATTAGGTAGATGTTTTGATAGAAGGAGTACAGTCCGAAGTATTACTAGACACTGGAAGTACAGTTTCAACTATTTTCAAGACGTTTTATACAAATCATCTACATCATCTTCCAATCACCCCATTAGATAACTTATTGAACACTGAATGTGCAGGAGGCCAGTTATTACCATATGAAAGTTATATTGAGGTACATTTGGATTTTACCAGATAGTCAATACAACTCACAAGTACCTTTATTATTGGGGATAAATATTATGACTCGGTTTATGGAAGTTTGTCAACAGAAATATGGTGTTAAGTATTTACAGAGAGCTCCCTTACCTTACACACACCTTGGTTTCTTGCTTTCAGATGTTTGATTGTTCAGGAGAAGAATTAATTAAGAAATGACAACAGACTTTGAATCGTGAAGTCAGTGGAACAGGATAACATTATAGTAGCAGCAAATAGCAGTGTGATAGTGAAGGGCTACGTGGATCGGAAGGTACCATACCAGAATACTTGTGCGGTTATACAGCAAACACCACATTCAGTCTTACCATCTGACTTAGACATATCGCCTAATGTGATTGAATATAACTATCATGAAATCAACAACATAACAACAAGGACAGTTATGAATAGACCGAGAAATATTATTTGCGAGCTTCAACCAGTCACAATAGAAGATGAATCAACACACCATATCAGTACACCACCAACTGAAGAGACATCGTTATTAGATCAGGTACATTTTGATACAGATTATTTAACACAACAACAGTTAGTGGAAGGACAACAACTAGTGATGGATTTTAAAGATATTTTCTCAACTGGTGATACAGATATATACTTCCTCATACATGGCTGGTGGAATTCGTCGACATTCCATCCTGTGTTTGAGAGTTTTCTTTATGTATAATATCTGTTTCGCCTTTAGAGAAGATAACGGTATAATCCATGATAAGTTATTTTATTGCAAGCATCTTGTTTAGTTGTCTTTAAAGTTCAAGTGTGCAGGGTCTTACCAAGACTTAAAAATTGTATTTTTTTAAATTAAGGCCACTAGGGTATTTTAGATAAGACCTTAAAACCGATATCCAATGTCGAGGCAGGTTGTTATGATTGCTAGTTTGCCGGCATCGTGGCACTTACAAAACAACATGAGGCATCGCATAGGCTGACATATTTTATTTGCGAGGTTACACATAAAGCAGTGACGTAGTTCACATACTCGTCACATGATCATCACATGATACATATAAACATTCTGTAACATCCCTATTTTCATAAATTTGTGAAAGTCCATATCACATTAAAGTAGGCACATATAAATCTACATGTATATGTTATAAAGCATACAGCTTATGTATTAATTACTGGTATTAGTCTTAAATTTAAATGTCTTATCAACTATATTTTAAAACTGAAATTCAATCTTGAAATGCAATTATCATAACATAACAATACAAAAACTAAACTGCAAATATTGGCAGATACATCACACAATCAACCAGTAACCATATCATGAACATAATCATTCACACAGAACTTGAGTTGGCACCGACTGTAGCGGATTGGGGGCATAACTTTCCGGTTTGGGCTTGGTATCGCGCTCTAAACTCGGTTCTACCTGTAACTCTGGTCGCACTTCAAACTTTTCCTCGGTGTGACGAACATGTCTGCGATTTCTACGTATCACCTTACCCTTCAAAACATTGTAAGAACCATCTGACTGATTACTTAGTATTATACCCTTATCCCAAGTGTTGGAATGTTCTGGTTTTATGCGTACTGTATCCTCTTTGGACAATCGATCCAGATCGCGTGCACCTGTATTATAATAATGTGCTTGTCGCGACTTGCTTTCCGTTATCCTTTGGTAGATGTTACCAGGCACTTTCGGCTGCAAAAGAGCAGATTTCATGGGCAACAATGTTCTCGTTTGCCTGTTCATTAACTGTCTCGCAGGACTGTAATTAGTGGAAATTAGAAATTTAGAAATTGCTAAAAAAAAGTCTACCGTAACGAGATATTCCACACCATCGAATGTGAAAATATCGGTTTCTACTTTGTTCCATGGCAGCGTAGACGGTTCGTGTGGTATGAAAGTTTCCTTGCGTTGCGCAACTTCGAATGCTCTGCAGGCATCGCATTTGCCAATATAGTCTTTGATCTGAGCTGACATACCACTCCAGTAAATTGATTCTCGGGCACGTTTTAGACAGCCTTCTATTCCTATGTGAGTGTGCAACTATTGTAGCACTTCCAAACGCATCTCTATCGAAATAACACACCGTTCGCCTCTGAAAATTATACCGTTTTGTACCGAAAGCTCATCTCTAACACAGTGGTACGGTTTAACATCTGGTGGGACGTTCGTTTCATCCCAATCCTTCATTATAACCCTTATCAGACTCTGTAGCGTTTCGTCGTTTGCTGTAGCGCGTACTATATCCTTAAGTTTCTTTCTTGATACCGTTAAGAAATCGACCATGTTGATACTTTCGACCTCCGCTTCGAATCGTTTATTTACGCACAATACTTCATCCGGTTTCCCATTCTCTGCGATGTATTAATGTAAGCTCTCGAGAGCGTATCAGCAATAAACATCTGCTTACCCGGCTTATAACGGATATCAACATCATAGCGCTGGAGACGCAATAACATGCGCTGTAACCGTTTAGGTGCTTTGAACAACGATTTTTTGTGTATGATTTCCAATGGCTTGTGGTCGCTTTCCACAATAACCCTGCGTCCGTATGTGTACTGGTGGAATTTTTCCATACCATATACTACCGCCAACAACTCTTTCTCGATTTGAGCATAGTTTTGCTCTGTGGGGGTTAACGCACGGCTAGCATATGTAACCGGACAACCATTCTGTATAATGGCTGCACCAAGCCCAGTCTCCGACGAGTCGTAGCAAAGTTTCGGCTTTGGAGTCGAAATATTTGAGAACAGCCGCACGACTAACTTCCTGTTTAATGTTCTCAAAAGCCCTGTCATGTTCAAATGACCAATTCCAGACTGCGTTCTTGTGCGTAAGCTGTCGCAACGGTCGCTTAAGTTGTCAATGAACTTTGCTAGATAGTTAACAAGCCCTAGGAGGCGTTGGACTCCAGCTACATCATTTGGTCGCGTCATTTTCTCGATCGCCTCGACCTTCGAAGGATCAGGTTTAACACCTTCTGCTGTGAGCAGGTGCCCGATGTACGACATTTGATTACGTTTAAACTTCAGCTTGTTTTTGTTGAGTTTGATATTTCGTTCACGACAACGTGCCAGTAGTGCCTTAAGCTTCATATCATGATCAATGATTGCATCAGAATCGGTCTTGCCTTCACCATAAACCATAATATCATCAGCTACCATGCAGACTCCTGCAAGATCTCCGATTTCGCGCTTCAGGTAGCTCTGAAAGTACTCCGGAGCGGGGGATATGCCAATAGGCATCCGCAGCCAACGAAAACGTCCGAATGGAGTTTCAAAAGTAGTAAGGTAGCTAGACTCATTATCTAATTCCACGTGCCAGAAACCATTTCGAACATCTTATTTGGTAAACATTTTTGCATGCCCTAGCTCGGGTAACAAATCTTCCAGTATGGGAAGCGGAAAATGATTGCGCTTCAATGCGGTGTTGAGTGGTTTAGGGTCTATACAAATACGTAAATCGCCGCTTGGTTTTTAACGATAACTAAACTTGAAACCCAATCTGTCGGCTCGTTCACGGGTGTAATAACATTGAGGTCTTTCAATCGTTCAAGTTCGGACTTGAGTTTTGACTTAATTGCGACTGGAACGTGACGCAGAGGCATCTTCACCGGAGTAACCGATTTGTCTACTTCTAAGTGTAATTTATCGTGAAATTTGCCTTCAACCTGAAAAACATCAATAAATTCTAACAATACAGATTTTACAGATAAACCTTCATTATATGATTCATTGACTGGAAAGATATTGTGATATTGAACCCTAACTAAATGCATGAACTGAATAGCTGATGCACCTAACAAAGGTTCAAAGTTGTCATATACTACAACAAAATGAACATTATAGCGCCTTTGATTCTTATGATTTTTAAGTTCTAGCTCACATGTCCCTATAACACTAAATGTAGAATTGTCATACAGTGTAAGTCTTTTCTCTTGGGATTTAATGAGCTCTTTTGGAACATATCTAGCTGGAATCAGGTTTATCGTTGCTCCAGAATCCAATGGAAACTTGACTTGTTGGTTTCGATTCACAACAACCATCTGAGCGAAAATCTTATCCTGTATTGCATTCACATCAGTAATAAAGTTTACATCAGTGTCACTGTCACTATAAAGGAGGGAGTTGGTTTCTACTTGATGAACGCGACCACCTTTACGTTTCTTCCAATGTTTACCACACAGTACAATAGGCATGAAAGTATTGTTCTTCGGCGCTGTAGAATCGGCCATAGTTATTTTACACATTCTTTTATATTAAAGGGAGAACAACCTCCCCAGTGTATCCCTTGTCAAGGTCAACAATCTGTCCAGCACATTTTGCTGGATTGTGTTGACTTTGCACATACAAGGGATACTTTTTATTCAGCATTATCAATGCAAGATCTTTTTAGTAATGTCAGTGGACATCAGATTTTAAACTTCCTTCGGGAAATTAACTTGTATCATAAGATATAATTGTTTTAATATATATAACCCAGTGTTTTATTTATAAATTGTCTGTGATATATAACTGGTTTTTATCAGTTTAGCAATAGTTTTATTAAAAAATCTATTTGTTGTTATTTTTAACTTTACATTTTAATACTTTGTGTTATTGATACTGTAATAGTATGGATGGTGATGGATCTCTGGAGATACACAACACAAACACGACGTGTGTGATCCGACATTTATTCTATATATGGGAGACAACTCTAATACAATTCCTATGTATACAAAGAGAGATAACTCTTATGACTATATTAATAGTAATACTATAACATCTCCTTTCTTTACATTGAAAATTGAGTTTGTATATATTATTTCTGACATTATTAAATTGTAAATAATTAAACAGATATATCAGTTGTGTATTGAATGTCAAAACATCACTGCAAATATCTAGATCACTATTAAATATATTGCAATCAATTAAACATTAAAATATTGTACAATGAAATGTCTTTTCAGTCTCTTAAAATAATGTTCAAGATTATCATTAATCTTTTCAAAACATTTATAATAAATGAATTAAAATTGTCAATAAAGTATTTTGATGACATGATTTCTTCTAAAGTGTCTTTGAATTATACATGTCATATTGAGCATTAATGGAATAATAATATCAAATACAATTTATAATCGAATCATACATAATAAACAGAAAAACATGAAAAATGTATGTTATATGAGTAATAACATCAATTATATCAAAATGTAATCAAATTAAACATATAACAAGTAGATACACATGAAAAAATACATATATTACATGGAATTAATGATCTTGGGCTTAACAATTCTGCCACTGCGAGTAATGTATGGTTGTGAATTAACTTGAGAATGAATTGGTTCATACTTGACTACAGGGGGTGGTTGAACTTGATCACTATGTGACATGTCCTTGACCTTGGGGTCATCTTGAAGAATACCATATTTGACCTTTGGGCTATTTGTCAGTGTTTTGGAGGGGTTGGGGTTGTCATCATAGATTTTGTATGGTGGTGAAAGTGACATATCAAACTTTTCATTTGATTTGATTAAGTGACGACGGTTTCGCCTAAATATGCCACCGTACTGAGATCTTAAGGTGTAAGAATGATCATCATCTTTTCCAGTGATTATAGCAGGTTGCCATTTACTGTCATTCTTTTGGAATCTGACTTTTTCACCAACATTAAGGGGATTTTGGGCTTTTGATGAAACATTATAATATTTAGCTTGCCTTTGCTGGTCAAGTTTCATTGATTGGTTTGTTAAGGTTGAGTTCATGACCTTGGGTTTGAGCTGATTGGTAAGTGTAGGGAGAACTGATCTGAGTAGTCTTCCTTGAAGCAATTCAGAAGGGGAGTGACCAGTGCTTTGTAGAGGAGTATTACGGTATTCAAGGATTCCCAGATAAGGGTCCTTATTGCTAGATTTAGCCTTTTCAAAAATATGTTTCACAGTTTGAACTGTTCGCTCTGCCAGTCCATTGGATTGGGGGTACCTTGGGCTAGATGTAGAGTGTACAAAATCATAAGTCATGGTAAAATTTTCAAATTCATGAGAACTGTACTGGGGACCATTATCAGATATGACCTTCTCTGGTATACCAAATCTGGCAAATATAGCTTTCAAATGGTTAATGATAGCTTTACTAGATGTGCTATTTAGCTGTACAACTTCAAAGAATTTGCTATAGTAGTCAATAACAACAAGAAATTCTTTGTTGTCCCATTGAAATAAATCTGTGCCAACTACTTGCCATGGATAATCAGGTATTGGGTGTGGGGTAAGGGGTTCCTTTGGGTTAGAATTACGGTGGGTCATACAGTGGGGACATTTAGATACTAGGTCTTGTACATCAGCAGTAAGACCAGGCCAAAAAATGCATGTGCGAGCTCTTTTAAGAGTTTTTTCAATACCCATGTGACCAACGTGCAGGGTTTCAAGAATGTTTTCTTGAAGTGCAGGGGGTATTAAGATCTTATGACCTTTAAGAATAAGACCTTCATGTAATGTGAGCTCTTCACGGTGGTTCCAGTATTCAAGTATAGTTGGGGGGCAATGGTTTCTAGTGTCTGGCCAACCATTGATAATGACCTTGATAAGTGTCTGTAGAGTGGAATCAGACTCTGTTGCTTTGCGGATTTCCTCCAGTTTGCGGTCACTGATAGGAAGTTGGGTAACAATGTGGTGAACATGAGCGTCAAGACCTTTAGAGTATTTTGGATAAGTCTTGGGCAATGACTTTCTGGATAATGTGTCAGCTACAGGTATCTGGGTACCTGGTACATAAGTGACATCTAGGTCATAATTCTGTAACTGTAAAAGCATTCGCTGCAAGCGTGGTGGTGCTGTATGCAGGGGTTTCTTGAATATTGGGGTTAAGGGTTTGTGGTCAGATTGTACTAAGACTTTTCTGCCATAAAGATATTGGTGAAATCTTCGGCAGCCAAACAATATAGCAAAAAGCTCTTTCTCAATCTGGGCATATTCTACCTCATTTGGGGCTAGAGATTTTGACGCATATGCCACTGGCTTACCATCCTGCATGATGGTGGCTCCTAGACCATATTTAGAAGCATCAACTTGTAAAATAGTGGGTTTATTTGGGTCAAAATAAGATAACACAGGTCCAGGACTAGAGGTAAGTAGTGCTTTGACCTTGTTAAACGAGTCAGTTTGAGGTTTGTCCCAAACAAACATAACATCCTTAGCCAATAACTGTCTGAGAGGCTTAGTCAGTCCAGACAGATTTGGTGCAAACTTGGATAAGTAGGTAATCATACCTAGAAATGTCTCTAATTCAGCCTTGTTAGCTGGGGGTGTCATGTCATGTACAGCAGCAACTTTGTCAGGGTCAGGTTTTATACCTTCAGAAGTAATAACATGTCCGAAGTACTTAACACTTGTAAGTCCAACTTGGAGCTTCTCCTTGTTTAATTTCAGTCCAATCTCATTGGTTCTTTTGAGAGCTTTACGGAGTGCTTCATTGTGTTCCTGGGCATTTTTACCAAACACCAGAATATCATCTACTAAGGCAATAACACCTGGTAGGTCATTAAATGTCTTGTCAATATTTCTCTGAAACAAGTCCTGTGAACAATTAAGGCCAAATGGAAGCCTTAAAAATCTGTACCTTCCCATGTGTGTATTGAAGGTAGTAAGGTAAGATGACCTTTCGTCAAGTTTAATATTCCAGTAGCCAGTTCTTACATCTAATTTTGTAAAGTATTTAGCTCCAGCGAGATCTGGAAGTACATCTTCCAAAGTTTTCATTGGATGATGGGGTCTAAGAACTGCTCTATTAAGGTCTCTTGGGTCCAAACATACCCTTAGTTTCCCTGAATCAGGTTTCTCTACTACAACAAGAGAGTTGACCCAGTCCGTGGGTCTTGTGACCTTGGCAATTATACCTTGACCTTCCATCTTGTTCAACTCGTCTTCGAGTTTAGATTGTAGGGCTACAGGGATCCTGCGGGGAGGGTGTATGGTGGGTGGTACATTGGGATCAATACTGATGTTAGCTTCCCCTGGGAATAGTCCTATACCATTAAAGGTATCTGGAAATTCTGACAATATTTGTTCTTTAGTCATAGGAATATTGTCTGTAGGTGAGACAGAGTCGCAAGTGTAAACTAACTTGATCAAATCAAATTTAATACAATCTTTCATGCCTAATATAGGTGACGAGTTAGTATTTAAAACATGAAAGGTGACCTTGGACCTTTTATCCTTGTAGGAGCATTCAACCTCACATTGACCTAATGTGGTTAACCTTTGACCTCCATATGCTGACAATCTAGCATCACTAGGGGTAAGTGGAGCACACTTCACTATGCCATCATAGAGACTCTTAGGTAATATATTTACCTGAGAACCAGTATCTAACTTAAGTTTTACAGGATTATTTTCAATTATCATGTTACAAAATGCTTGATCTACAATATTTTCATTATTTGTACCAATACAATCTATGAAAAATTCATCAGAAGATTCATCATTTACAGAAGTATCATCAACAATTGACATAGAATCTAAGTCATTAATCTCTTGTACATGTACATTTGAATAACATTTCTTAGCAAAGTGATTATAACGAAGACATTTTGAACATTGTTGACCTAATGCTGGACATTTGCTTCCTGGTTTATGGCTCGGTTTTCCACACTGTTTGCATTCACCTTTAACTGTGGATGTACTGTCATTTTTACGGTGGATACCCTCTTTTGTTGCGCGATCAGTTTTGCGGTTGTCATGGTAACGTTGTTTTCTGCCTCTGTTTTGTGAATGTTTACCATTATTATCAGTGTTCATAGACTGTCTCTGTTTGAACGGTTGTCTCGGTGTAGGGCGTCCTCTAATGGAGTGTACCTCTTGTGATTGAGAGTTCATCATTTTCAGTTGTTCCTGAGAATATTCACATGTTTGAGCAATCTGTATTGCCTTTTCCACTGTCAGTCCTGCTCCCTCGTTTATGAGCTTTTCGCGAACCTTTTGAGATGCGGTTCCAAATACTATTTGGTCGCGAACCATTTCTTCTGGATTGGTATAAGCACAGTCTTTTACCATAGATTTAAGTTTTGTGATATACTGTTCAATAGAGTTCGTTCCTTGCATTTCTTTGCTAAATTTAAATCTGGCAAAGATAGGGTTTAGTTTCGGTTGTACATACGCTTTAAATCGTGTGTAATGTGGCTCAAGTTTCTTTCTATCAGCTTCTTCCATGTCTGTCCATGTGCTGAAAATCTCTCTGCCACGGTCTCCTACCCATAGTAGTAGATATTTCACTTTGATATCTTCTTCTTTTTCCAAAAGCGGTCCTTCGAAGAGTAGACTCACATGGTTTTGGAATTTTTTCCAGGCTTCGGGAAGGTTACTCGACTCCCAGTCCATTTTCGGAATTGGTAGGCCTGTTAGATCCATCTTTGATCAATTTCAAAAGTTCTGACACCATGTAATAGTATGGATGGTGATGGATCTCTGGAGATACACAACACAAACACGACGTGTGTGATCCGACATTTATTCTATATATCTATATATGGGAGACAACTCTAATACAATTCCTATGTATACAAAGAGAGATAACTCTTATGACTATATTAATAGTAATACTATAACAGATACTATTGTATCTTTTACTTTTTCCAGCCGCGAATAGCTGCAATAATGCTGATGCGGCTTTAAACAATAACTCACTCACTCACCCAATGTTTACCACGTGTTTGTCTACACTCCGAAGCAAAATGATTCAATTTGTCGCAATTGTTTCACTTCCTACCATCACATTTACTACATCACTACTATTAGCTTATCACACCCTAGTGATAAGCTAATACCAACAGGAAGAACAAGTAGAGCCCATAATGGCAACTCTTTCAGGCAACAACAATGCTCAACAAATATTAGACGGGATTCCTTCTACCCGAGGACAATCAGAGACTGGAACGCCCTCCCCTCCAGTACAGTGTCCGCAGTGAGCCTTGAATCCTTCAAGACTCACCTGGCTGCCTAATTTATTCTGCTCTGTTTTTAAACTCACTACTTGTATAGCTGCACCTTTTTTAACGCGCACACCCTACACAGTGGCAGAATAATCAGTTTATTGATGGCGGCCGCTTTCCGGTAGAAGTAGAAGTACCATAAGCTGGGCAGCGTCTTTTCTCGCAAAAAGTTTCACAATATTTACATTTGTCTTTTTGCTTGCTTTCTGATGTCCTCTGTTTACGGGTTAATTTACGAACCTCGGCGATATCTTCACTTGTTGACGCACCAGCCATAGTTTTGATTTTAACTGTTGTGGATTCAAATGCACGGCACATATCGATAGCACGATCCAGTGAGAGCTTGTCTTCCTGCAGTAGCCTTTTACTTATTGTGTTTTCACGAATACCACACACTATACGATCTCGAATTAAATTGTCTTCAAGCCCACCGTAGTTGCAAGTCTTCGCCAGTTTACGAAGTTTGGCCACATACGAGTCGATGTTTATATCCTCTAATTGTACACAGGTACTAAATAGGTAACGCTCGTACGTTTCATTTGTTTTGCCCACACACTTTGAAAGTTGCCAAATTTATCAAGGACTTTGTCGATATCTTTCTCACCGCCTTCTTCCTCGAATGCAAACCCTTCATAAACATCTGTTGCATCTACTCCTATGCATGTGAGGAAATTCAAGTTGTTGTGCGTAATTCTTTCTCTTTCTTAATTAGGCCACTAGCAATCTCATAGTTTACCCATGTGCGTTTAAACTTCTTCCAGTTTATCGCCACGTTGCCCTCCATTTCCAGTTTGGCGGGAAATGGTAATTGTGACGGCGAGGCCGTATTATTCACAAAATTAAAATTACGCTGATTCTAGATCTGGCAATAAATGTCATGTAACTTAGCAATAAGAACTTATCTGTGAGATCCCACTTCTGACACCATGTTATGATTGCTAGTTTGCCGGCATCGTGGCACTTACAAAACAACATGAGGCATCGCATAGGCTGGCATATTTTATTTGCGAGGTTACACATAAAGCAGTGACGTAGTTCACATACTCCGTCACATGATCATCACATGATACATATAAACATACTGTAACACAGGTGTGGCACGTTAAAGAAACCCTCATTTCTGTGCACTCCACTGGTCAAACTTTCTGTCACTTCGAATACAGCTGGTGAAGTCTTGATGTAAATCATCATTTAATTACCCGGATCGATATTCTCACAAGTTGCATGGGATCGACACTTGGGTTTGTATGTTTATCAAAAGTCTTAAAAACGTGTAACCTTTGTACAAGTCAAAATAAACAGTTTAAATTTGTAGCGCCTTTTTAGACCACTTTTAGACCACTTAATAGCTATAGGGTACAAAAAACATCATATGATTCATACGTTCTAATTTACAGACTGAAAAAATTAAAATTACTTCTAACGCGTCAAGTCGCATCTATCAAGTTACAAGGTACCCTTAATGTTGGTTTCTAACGCGCAAGTTTCAAGATTTTACTGCTACAAAATTGTACTGCAAGTTTGTGGTAACACTCGATACTTCACTTTTTGTGGTTCGTTACTACATATGTGACACTATTTCAGTATTACATTAGTGTCAGTTACTACATTTGGGGTAGTTACTACAAATAGGACCCCACATACCTTGGTCTCAATCATATCGCTACTTATCTAAACACCACCATGTTAGAAGAATTTTACTTATTCAGAGCGGTAGCATTGTGAACAAAAATCATTTGTATCAAGGCTATGGCATTGATTCTTTGTTAACAACGTCAACTTCGTATTTTTCTTTCCTCTGGCAATATAGACTCCCCAGTAGTAAAATTATGGTCAGAATTTTTATCAGTTTGCTTGAGTTTACTAGGTTTTACTCAAACATTTGAAACTGTAACTGACAAGATAAGAGTTAAGAAACTTCGGATTGAGTGGGGCATAAAACACCAATCTATAAACAACACCTTGTAGGTACATGTAGTAAAATATCGGGCCCTGTCAGTAGTCCAGATATCTTTTAAATGTGACTACTTTTTCTTGTCAGAATTTCACAAATATTATATAATTTAAATTTCCTCCATTAGATTTAGTCAATTACAACTAGACCGAAATAAGTGGATTTTACCAAGCTTTTTTCGTTCAAATCTGTAGATTTTCTATGACAATTTTCCACTGTCTCAAACACAGTGATTTCGACTTTTTTTTACTACAACAGCAGACTATTTAATAACCAGCAATTTTAGTTTTAACCAAAGTAATGACTATATCAACATTAAACATAGTGCTGATCAATACTGTCTGAAAGGAGAGGTGTTCCGGCTAATAGGAGGAAGCTCCAAACCAACAACAATAAGAAGATACTTCCGGTTTTTTTACAAAGCGTTTTGCATCTTTTGAAATTTTGATTTAGACGAATGTAGGTTATATTTGCAACTGTTTTGTGGATTATTTTAGTATTTTTCAAGCATTACATTTGATTGAAACAGGTCACATGTTTCTGTAGACAGTATTCTTGTTGAATCAAGACAGAACAAAAGGTGTAGCCCGAGTCCGACTCCATCATGCTTGCTCGGCTCTTATTTTCCTGTTTTCTTGCTATTTCTCACCATACATGACACCATTAGCTGATAAGTAAGCTTTAGGCTTTATGGAAATAATATATTTGACTGAAAGCACTCGGGTGGAATATAATGTGATGTTTCCATGCTTTGTTCAGTTTCGTTTTGAAGCTGTTGATCTTGCTCAGCGTGTGCAGGGATGACGATAGGCAGGGGCCCAGTAGCCCATGGCTCCTAAAAATCAGTTTGGGCCCCTAAATGTTTAAACATTTTAGCTATTTATTACTATTAACACTTCTTTTCTGAAGTGAGCTGGGCCCCAAACTCAAAATAGTTCAGCTTCATTCCTGGTGTGTAATTTGCTACTACTGTAGTTGTAAGCATAATTTCTATGGAGTGGCCACAGGTTGGGTTATCTTTTTCTAAATCTACAGAGAGGTGTTTTTAGCGTGCACTGAGACACGGGACCTGGTTTGTTGAATTTCATCTGAAAGACAATTCAGGATTTCCATTTACTGTATCCGACAGTAAACTGGTCCAAGGTTTTTGATTGAAGAAATTTAAATAACAAAGAATTAATATGACTGATGGTTTGACAGTTGAGGAAGCCAAGCAGACCACTATGACATTAGTGTAGCAAATGCCAATTGCAAATTCAAAGATATGTGCTGAATATATATAATATATAGCGCAACACACAGGCAAAATTTCTGTACCTTTACCTATAGCTGGCACAGCCTTAAAAATATTCTTGACTGGGACATTAAATACCAATTCTCAACTCAACTCTGATTTTGGAACTTTGGTTATTAATAGTTTTAAAATTGTCAAATCCTAGTAAATATTTTGAGCATTTTGAATGGGTCTCTTTTGCAGCCCAAAATTGAGCAGATCTACATCCCTGAATCTACTAGATTTTTTATTTTTTAACAATGTTATATGTTCTCTTTACAGTATTCTAAGTTCGAAGCATGGCAGGTACAATATTAAGTAGTGATGATATAGAAAATGTAAAGAAACTGAGAGAAGAAGCCAAATCAATAGTATGTATATAAAAATTGTTCAAAATAGAGTTTCCTTCTTCAAATGATGGGGGGGGGGGGGGGGGGGTATATAGAAATTGCTTTGGCTGTTGGAGATTGAGGGAGTCTTTGTCTCTCCAGAGATTGCTCTTAAAGTTAAGGGTCAAGTTAAAGTCCTGTAAAGATCTGTAAAGTCATAATAACATAAACTCATAGTTAAGTTAAAGTTTAATAGCATGTTTGGAAATTTGGCTACTAATTATTGTTAATTTGTGGAAAAATGTAGTTTTAATCACCTTTTACAAATATCTCGGTCTCTGTCAACCTTAGTACCAATTTCATAGTACTGTAGTATCTATATCTTACTTCATAAATGATTTTATCTTAATGATTTGACAAATGATGAATACAAGTGTGATGAATATTCACTTGAACCAAATTATTACAATTTTTATGAACTATACAGGTTATAACCATAAATAATCTAGAAGTGAATTATTGCACAGTGAAAAGATTTGAATATTCTAATGTCAGTCAATTGGAATCACTCACAGTGTACAATATCAAAAGCCAGATCATTTAAATTTCAAATTCAGTAATGCACTCACAAACTGTTTATTTTTTAAACTTAACTTTATGGTTTAAAGGCTTTATGAAATCTATATTTGAGCTGTCCTGAAACACTTCTTGCATGTTTTCAGCCCAATCGGAAGTCTCAAAGCCAAAAATTGTAGTAACTGAAGGATTATTGAACTAAGAATTCAGTTGAATGTTTGTAAGACTGAACTTTATTTATTTATTTATTTATTTAGTGTCAGCAGCTTCAGAAGTATGGAGAAGAGTCCTTCTTCCTTTCTGCAAATGCTTCTAGCAAGCTAAGCAATTTCTCAGGATCAACTCATGGAGTGATATTTTTAACCAACAGACTGAACATCATAAAGGACTTTTATACTTTTTGTGCAGGTTAGTATAATGAACTCATCACTGGATTTATGAATTTCTCTCCCCAAAATTTAAAAAAAAATGACCCATGAAGTTGGTTCTTATCTCTTTGGGACTGCTAGTACAGGAACCCCCACCCCAGGCTCTGTGGATTTTATGTTAATCCATCCCAATGTTAATCTCAAAATATTTCTCCTTTTGGTATCTCGCTGCAGTTTTTTCTTCCTTTATACTTGTATGTGTCTGTATTTTAGCTCACCTGAAAAAATGCCATTTGACTTTGGGTCTAGTGCAGTGTGTCTGTGTTTATGTCATTATAACACATTTTCAACTTCTGAAACTACTGGACAGGTTTTTGTGCAGTGTTCATGTCAGTGAAAGTGAAACAGTACGTTCAAGAAATAGTGAGCTTTGTAATTGAAGCTGAAAGGAATATATCGGTTCTATTGTGAGATGTGAATTCTGGGACATGTAATGCATTTGCTGACATATGGACATGGGGAATACAATTTTGGACTCTATTAACATGTCACGATGGGTTGCATAAAAATAATTTGTGCGGTCCGGCGAACTAATCTCGTAGACTACAATAAAAAGTAGTCCGGGAAGTATGTGTTCTACAATGTGCAGCATAATACTCTGAAATCATAACTTTTTATGAAATAAACAACGACAGGTGAATTTAATTAATTCTTTATGAAATCTGGGGTGATTTTAATTTATTTTGAAGGGTATAACATATTTTGGTGTTGATGTATTCTGTCACATTTTAAAACTGATTTATCAGTTAGATTTCATTTCCGTCAAAGGGAGATGAATCGTACAGTGCCATGTGCTAACTGAGCACATGGAATACAAATGTGGATTTTAAATTTATACTTTACTGTTGTCGAAGTAAAATTAACACGAAAAAGGAATATTGATAGTGATAATCACCAGTTTATTAAAAACCAGACTAAACAGCAAATGATCCAGTTACATACAAATGCTAAAATGAACCCCCTCATAGTGGCTGTCTGGTCTGCAAAAACTCTACTTTCTCTCTATCCAAAATGACAAACAATGATCAGGTACAATTTATACAACTTTTTTAAATTTTAATTACTGATAATCTTTTTTCATATATTTATGGAATTATAATAATTTTTATAGCAATACATGGTTTGGTTCATTGATCTTTCCCCCAAAACATCATCCATCTGTCTATGCATCGATGGACCCCTTACACACACACACACACGCCTGAATTAAACAGACCAATATGACAATTAATGCATAGGCTAACGTAGAAGATTTAATGCTGATTTTTAGTTAGGGAATTGAAAAAACTACCCAAGGATAATGAATCATTGAATTTTCTTGAAATGGTGTTTAAAGTGCTATGGCTGTGCAAAGAAAACCGAATAAGACATGCTGGTAGGATTAGCTTGCTTTGCAGGGCAATGGAAGTTATAGCACTACATTGTATAAATGCCATTTCTAGATGGTCCAATGATTACATTTTATGTGAAAATTATTGTATTTACCACAGAATATATGCTGAAATATGTCATGACATATGTACTGTGGTATTGACATCATTATTCTGTGATGTTTACATTTGACAAATTGGAGATTCCCTATGACGTCACAGAGTAGTCTGAATAAATGTGCACAAGTACTTTACCAGCGTTGTTGTACATGTATCACCACACGTTGGAGATACAAGATTCTGTATCTTATGTGTTTCATAAAAATTGCATTTCGTCAAATCTGGTAAAAAAAATAAAAACTATTGTTCATCTTTAATGTTTAGAGACAGTCGTTTTCATAAAAAAATCTTTATACCTTTGAAATTTTCGAAACCTAACAATCATATTTTGTTTTGGAATCAAAAAGCGTGTCTAAAAATATTTTTAGTTTTATCCTTACTTTTTGCGTTATTCTTCTACATAGAGATAATTTTACATTTTTCACTAAAATTCAGCTGTAGTTTGTTCCCTAGGTTACCCCATATGCATATATTAAAAGGTTCAACTAAGATCAACAATTACAATAATATCACAATTATTATTGGCATCAATGGAGAAGAAATATTTCAGATGACGTGAAGTACAGGGTGTTTCATAATATATGCAACCATTACAAATGCTTGTAAAAAATTTATTTTTAAATCAAATATTATCAATGACATATCAAAATGTTCGTTATGTCTTCAAGTTTTTTGTACATAATAACAAAAGGAAAAGTTATAAATTTATATTTATAACAAGCCCCAAAGCTAATTTATGTCATTTTATAGTATGTGTTCTAAATGACGTCTATTTTGACGTTTTAAACATTTAAAGCCATCGGACATTGCTAGCAGTATACCCTGTATGTAGTTTTTATTTGTGAAAAAGCATTAGGATCACATTATTTGAAAGTGGACAAAGTGATTAAGTCTATGACACAGGCATGATTCAGGCATGAATATCAATGGTTTAGAACATGGGGTCCATAACAGGTGTTTTAGTTCTTAGTCTAATCTCGATATTTGTAAATTTGCTAATTTTTAGCTCACCTGACCGAAAGGTCATGTGATGTTATGGCATAGCGCAGCGTGTGTATGTGCGTGCATGTGTGTCGTTAACACCTATTTTCGACATCTCCTCTGAAACTACATGACAGATTTCAATGAAACTTTGTGGGAAGTATAAATGGGCCGGTGCAATTCAGAGTTGTTCGTGACGTTGCTATGGCTACCATAACTAGGTCAAGATGACCTAGGGGTGCAAAAATCTTAAAAAATCTTCTTCTCCGAAAGTACTGATTGGAGAAAAAATATGATGTGATATTTGGCTTCTCTATGGTCTTAAGCCTATAGTTTGTTCATTTTGTGAAATTCGGATAAAAAATAGGTTACGCGTTTTTGCGTTTAATTTTGAAAAAATCGTAAAATAGCTTCAAATTGTTATATAACTTGACTATTTGACCAGATAATGACATGGGGTTTTCAGTTTTGACATCTTCTTGTTAGTATCTTCAAAATGAGGTCAAGGTCAATTGTGAAGGTCGTGACCTAATTTTTTTTTACCTCTGATTATAATTATTATCTCGAAAACTATAAACTTTTTGTATAGGCATGTATATTAGAATGTTGTAGGTATTGATACAACGATCATTTTGATGTATAGAAAAAGGTCATGGGTTCAAAGGTCAAGGTCACAGATGTGAAACATTACTGAAATGGTTAATTATCTCGAAAACTATAAACTTTTCGTATAGGTTTGTATATTGGAATGTTGTAGGTATTGATACAACAATCATTTTGATGTATAGAGAAAGGTCAGGGGTTCAAAGGTCAAGGTCACAGATGCAAATCAATACCGAAATGGTAAATTATCTCGAAAACTATAAACTTTTTGTATAGGCATGTATATTAGAATGTTGTAGGTATTAATATAACGATTATTTTGATGTAAAGAAAAAGGTCATTGGTTGAAAGGTCAAGGTCACAGAGGTGAAACAATACCGAAATGGTTAATTATCTCAAAAACTATAAACTTTTTGTATAGGCTTGTATATTAGAATGTTGTAGGTATCGATACAATGATAATTTTGATGTATAGAAAAAGGTCATGGATTCAAAGGTCACAGATGCAAAACAATACCGAAATGGTTAATTATCTCAAAAACTGTAAACTTTTTGTATAGTCATGTATATTAGAATGTTGTAGGTATTGATACAACAATCATTTTGATGTATAGAAAAAGGTCATTGGTTTAAAGGTCAAGGTCACATATGCGAAACAATACCGAAATGTTTTATTATCTCAAAAACTATAAACTTTTTA
Organism: Anadara kagoshimensis; assembly: GCA_021292105.1. Lineage (NCBI taxonomy): Eukaryota > Metazoa > Mollusca > Bivalvia > Arcoida > Arcidae > Anadara > Anadara kagoshimensis. Next base: position 9,265,449 of record CM037869.1, read on the forward strand.
TATAGGCATGTGTTAGAATGTTGTAGGTATCGATACAATGATCATTTTGATGTATAGAAAAAGGTCATGGGTTCAAAGGTCAAGGTCACAGATGTGAAACAATACTGAAATGGTTAATTATCTTGAAAACTATTAACTTTTTGTATAGGCATGTATATTAGAATGTTGTAGGTATTGATACAATGGTTATCATCATGTAAAGGAAAAAGTCATTGGGGTTTAGTATTTATGTTTTCTTTAAATCTATCAGCTAGCCATTAGTTATCAGGTAAGCATATCAGGTCCATGGGCCTCTTGTTATGTATAGAAAAAGGTCATGAGTTCAAAGGTCAAGGTCACAAATGTGAAACAATACCAAAATGGTTAATTATCTCGAAAACTATAAACGTTTTGTATAGGCATGTATATTAGAATGTTGTAGATATTGGTACAATGATCATTTTGATATATAGAAAAAGGTCATGGGTTCAAAGATCAAGGTCAAAGATGCGAAACAATATCGAAATGTTTAATTATCTCTAAAACTATAAATTTTTTGTATATGCATGTATATTAGAATGTTGTAGGTATTGATACTTCGATCATTTTGATGTATAGAAAAAGGTCATGGGTTCAAAGGTCAAGGTCACAGATGTTAAACAGTTGATTATCTCGAATACTATAAACTTTCTGTATAGGCATGTAGATTAGAATGTTGTAGGTATTGATACAACAATCATTTCGATGTATAGAAAAAGGTTATAGGTTCAAAGGTCAAGGTCACATATGCGAAACAATAGCGAAATGTTTAATTATCTCTAAAACTATAAACTTTTTGTATAGGCGTGTATATTAGAATGTTGTAGGTATTGATACAGTGATCATTTTGATGTATAGAAAAAGGTCATGGGTTCAAAGGTCAAGGTCACAGATGCAAAACAATACCGAAATGGTTAATTATCTTGAAAACTATAAACTTTTTGTATAGGCATGTATATTAGAATGTTGTAGGTATTGATACAACAATCATTTTAATGTATAGGAAAAGGTCATGGGTTCAAAGGTCAAGGTCTAAGATGTGAAACAATACGGAAATGGTTTATTATCTTGAAAACTATAAACTTTTTGTATAGGAATGTATATTAGAATGTTGTAGGTATTGATACAACGGCCATTATGATGTAAAGAAAAAAGTCATTGGGGTTTCAGTATTTATGTTTTCTTGAAATCTATCAGCTAGCCATTAGTTATCAGGTGAGCGTATCAGGCCCATGGGCCTCTTGTTTCTCTATATACAGAAATAAATGTAATGATTTCAATTTTTCCTGTATTTTTCTTGTTAGTATTTTTGTTTTTAAACACATATATTGTGGTTATTTTATGAGACACCAAATGATAATATAGCAATTTTGATTAAGGACTGTCTCTAAGTATAAAAGATGCACAATAGTGTAATGTTAGATAATGTTGTATGAACACTGTATGGTGATACAAGATTCTGTATCATACATGTTCGATTAAACTTGTATTTTGTCAAATCAGGGGGAAAAACTAGTCTGATGTTAGATATTTAATTTTATTTTTCAGCAAAGAGTTTAGAAGAAAATTCAGGATTAGATGCGCAGTCTGAGGAAGAAGTAATTAAAGAAGCCATACAACAACATTCCAAAGGTACAATAGAGAAGGGAAGGAAAAATAGTCATCAGTGTACTCTATGTCCTAAAGCATACACATGTAATAGATCTCTACAACAGCATTATAAACGTGTACATTCTATAAAGCCATTTACATGTGATATATGTAGAAAGTCCTTCTATACACAGGAAGATATTGACGTCCACATGACAAAGCATGGAATTGGTGAGAAACAATACAAATGTCACATATGTGATAAAAAACTTGGACAAAGAAGAAGTCTAATTCGTCACTTAAAACTTCACTCTGGAGGCAAGATGTACACATGTAAGCATTGTGACATTAATTTTATAGATTACAAAGCTTTCAAGCGACATCATTTAAAGCACAGCTTGGAAACTTATCGAAGTAAGTTGCTCAAGTCTAAATCACTTGCTGAGAATAAAGAAAATAAGTTGAAGCAGAAAAAGGCATTACCGAAAGACATTCAAGAGAAAGATAAAAATGAAGAAAATGTAGAGAGTTCTGTTGAGAAGTCTAATGACACAAATAGTAATTTATCTGATTCTGAAAACTTGTTCACTTGTGACATATGTAACAAAAAATTTGCAAATAAAAAGAATTTAGACCAACATAGTCAAATCCATACGGAGGTCCCATCACACACATGTGATCAATGTTCTAAATCCTTCACTACTCTTAATAAGCTGGAGAAACATAAAGCAGCTGGTCATGATCAAAGTGAACACAGATGTAAAGTATGTAGAAAAAATATAAAAAAAGAAAAACATTAAAGGAACATATGAAGACATGTGGTTCCTACAAGCCAAAAGTCAGCTGCAGTGTTTGTGAGGAAAAATTCAGCACAATTTATCAGTTGGAAACTCATAAAAAAATTAAGCATAATAAGGAAAATTCAGATTTTGTTTGTGAAACATGTGGTGAAAGTTTTAAACAAAAATTTCTGTTAACACGTCATAAGAAGCTTCTTTGTAACAGAGAAACGGCTGGTGAAGATATTGACATGGAACCTATGTTTAAGTGTAATGATTGTGGAATGCAGTTTGAAGATGCTGCAGGTGTTGCTAAACATATAGAGGACAAAGGGCCTGACAGTCTGCCGTATCAGTGCTCAAAATGCTGTAAACGATTTGCAACCCAGAGAACTCTCAAGCGTCATGAGGATTCTCACGAGTCAGAGTTGTTTAAATGTGAATTCTGTGAGAAAACATTTGTAACCGTGGGTGGTCTGGAACAGCACATGGATTCTGAACCTCATTTTAAATTTGTCTGTGGAACTTGTGGGAAAAGGTTTGGAACAAGTAAAGAGTTGAAAACACATTCAAAAATACATGGATAGGCAACTACTCTGAGATATTTGTATATTATTATAATAAGGCAAAACATAAAGGTGCATTTGTAGTTTCTAGAATGACACTATTTAACCATTGAACTGTCTAGAAATGGTGTTTATAGTGCTATAACTTCCATTGCTGTGCAAAGCAAACTGAATAATGTGCACTAGCGTGTTATGATTAGTTTGCCTTGCACAGCAGTGCAAGTTATACCACTATCAATACAATTTCTAGACAGTTCAATGCTTATATTTACATTTCACAATTTTTGAAAATCTTATTTTTTGTTTTTGAATCCTGAAATAAATTTAAAGCATTGTTGTTTACGGCATGCACTTCCAATTGCTGGAACAGCCAATTAATGACATCACAGGTATAGGTGTAAGCAAGAGATGAGTGACATCACATTAGCAAATATAACTTCATTTGGTCTCAAAAAAAAATTAATACAATCAAACATCATAAATGTAAATATTTTAGTATAACCCAGAGGTTCAAAATGATGTTTTTTAAAGGAAGGTCCAAAACCTTTTCCCATTATTTTTTGCAGGTCCCATATAAAGTTTGGAAAGTCCAATATCAACATTGAAATTATGTTTATGTGCAATCAAGTTATTATATAGAAAAGTAGGATTGTCCATGTAAAAAATTGCAGGTCCATCGGACTTTTACTCTTTATATATCAAGGGTCCCAATGTAAAAGCAGTAGGTCCAGGACCTCGGACCCAGGGAATTTTGAACCCCTGATAACCCGACCTGAAATTTTTCTGCATCCAGATTTAGTATTTTACAGCTTTAGCTTCTTTTTTTCTGTGAAACATATGCATTAACAATGAAGAACAATAACTACGGTAAGTGTAATTTTTTTCATGTACAGGAGTGAAAAATCTTGAAGCATCAGTTTTAGTTTATTATTTCCTCTCAGTTTGCAAATTATTTGTTTTGCCAGTGACTAAAAATTTTCAGGAAAACATGCAAAATACCCTAGTCTGAAACACATTTTTTTGCTTGGCCTAATACCAAAAAAGAAAACCCAAAAAATACTCATTCATCACTTTGCTACAAAGAAAATTGTGACCCTAACCCATGTGATAAAATTGCAAATATCTGTTCTAAAAACATTATTTGTGTTATATGATATACACATATTTAGAGGTTTTGTTGTTGTTTTTGTTCTGTATTTTTATTTAAATGGTTCTTAATTGGTTGAAAAATAAATGCATAACTTCACATTCAGGCCTGACAAAAAAGTCCATATTCCTCACATTCAGTTATAGAGGTTTTAAATTGAAAATATCTCTATGGATAGTCGGAATATAGTCTTTTTAACTCATGGAGAATTTTTAAAGAGGGTTTGAGGATAACACAATCACTTTAAACAAATCATAAAAAGAGTGTATTGACTTATATTTACAATGCAAAACAATATATTTTAGCACAATGTAAATAAACTTGATTGTTGTATAATATCCCTTTTACTGTTTTAGTATTAGTGTAAATTTTAGTACATATAACATAGATATACGTATGTACATATATATGAATAGATTTTATGCTGCTGTTTCTTAGCATGATAAATATCATTTTTATAAAGTCATAAAATTTTATTTGATATTTATTAAATACAATTATCAATCACTGTAAATGCATTTATTTTCGCATTGTACTAATTTTCACTTATTTAGTGGTCCTTTGTTGTGTGCGAAAATTGATACAGAGCGAAAATTATATTATGCTTATTGTGTTGAAATGCATATTTCAATAACACAAAAATTTAACTACTTGGATATGTCTAAATTTCCAATTTCACGAAATTAGATATGTTTACAGCATTTTAATGAAGAAACTTAGGCTTCAAGATTTAAAAAAATCTGTAAACAGATGCTATAAAAGGAACCAGTTCTGTTACATGAAATATTGTATGACCTATTAGTAATACTGTAACATACTAATATCTGCAAAACATAAGATTTTATGGTATGGAACTGCTACCAATAATCAACTAGCTTCTTTAGTTAATAATACAAAATGTTAAGATTTTGTTTTTTATATAGTTGATTGCTAAAAGGTGCATCTTTTGATTTTTTCAAAAATGCTACATTCTGAGGTATGACTTGAAAATGATAGAGAGTTAAAATTGCATGACACAAAAGTACTTTAACAAAGTGACTTTTAGTATTTTTTTTCCAAATGACTTGTAAAACATAATGTGATAATGTAGTCATAATTATAATAATACCCCGTGACTGTTAAAATGTTTACAGATTTTTAGTTTTTGTGAACGTTTACTAGCCAAACACAGTAATAAACATGTACACAAACACTTGAAAGTATTTTGAAGAACTTTGTTTTTTATTTAGATTACCGGTAATAATTCATAGACTTTCCATTTAAAAGTTCACAGAATTTTTCAAACTACAAACTTTTTTCCACTGGTTTAAAGGACAAGACTACTGAAGCAAAATATAGAAATAGTTTATTATATCTGTAAAACTATAAACATTTTGTATCAGAATATTTTAGGTATTGATTTCATTGCCATGACATTTTTTTGATTTAAAGGTCAAAGTCAAAGAAAAAAGGTTAATTAGCTGCAAAATATAAGCTTCTTTGTAAAAGCCTGTAGCTTTTGATATGACAGTAATTTTGATATACATGTTTAGATGAAGGTTTTGGCGTGAAAAGTTAATGTCAAAGACACATTCAAATACTGAAATGGAATTAATGTAATGAAATGAATACATTTTAATCTTCTCTGGATAAATTTCATGACATTTGAGTTTACAGGTAAAATGCAATTAGACTCATAAATTTACTTATAATCTGGTCCAATTAGTTTGTTAGAGTAACATCTCAATTCACAGTCATCTTCATAGTTTGTTTATAAAATCTTCTTATTTCATTTTCAGTTGAATTAATAGTTTTGTGAAATCTTACTGGTGTATAATGTGATCTACTGCACCTAATGAAATGTTACTGTATGAGCAAAGTATGACATTTATTAAGTATCAGGTTTCGGTACTTAACTATAATTTTTAATGATGTGTTATTAGTGTACATTTATATATTGTTTTGTATATATAAACTAGAATTATTATAAACACCTGTTAAAGATGAAATATACTTTTGTTATTATTTAGAAAAATGTGCATAAAGACCACTTAGGGGTTGTAAGAAATATTAACAAGTGTCCTATATATATATAGTTTATTTTGGGGTTAAATATGATTGAATGACTAATGATGTTTAACGTCCCAGTCAAAAATATTTCACTTATATTGAGACGTGGCCAGCTATAGGTGAAGATGCAGAAAGTGCCTGTAAACTGCACTGTTCTTTATGACAGGGGACATCATTTGATTTTAGTTCCCATCTGAAAGAAGCCATGATTTTATTTTATAATGCCTAGTGCTTGGCTAAACAACAGTCACTACCCACTTTCAAGTCTTGGGTAAGAACCGGATGGGGTTCTATTCCACAACCTACAACTTATTGAGCTAGCACTCTAGCAACTGAGCTAGCGCAGTGGTTGGGCTAAAATATGAAGAAACTCTAAAACACCTGTATTAATAAACAGGTAGTCTGTATATAGGTTGTTTTTGAATGGAATAAAAATCAAAGGGACCTTAATTGGCTTAAAACACTGGTCTTGATGGACAGTTGGACCTTTATATAGAGGTTTTGGCTCAAAAAAATTGTCATTACTATGTAGACATTTAGAACATTTGTAATGATAATAAGAGTCTGCCACATTTTACCTTTTTACATTTTCTGTGCAAATATTACATTAAATGGTGTGTCATTCTCCTGTTAAGATTAATTCATTTCTCTGTGGCAATGATTACTTGAATGGAGGAACAAGCTAAGTTGGAGATAATGAGGAATTGAAGGCATGTGTACCTCTTTTCATTGACATACTGACATTAGTTGAGAACTCAAGAAGAGACTATATAAAACAATGTCAAAAAGTCAGTTTGTTGAACATTTTGAATGAAAAATTGACAAAATCAAGTAGAGAGTGACAGTTTTGTTATATTATAAACGCAAATTTTAATTATGTAACACAGCATTCAAAGGAAAGGGTTTCAATGTTTTAAATCCTTGAGTTGCTGCATTTGGAACATTCTGAGTTTAACATAATTGTGTATAACATATAAAAGTACATAAAGATACAGATGTCCACTACCAGTAAGTCAAAATTTGTATTGGTGAAGTGCAACAGTCTTAGATATATTTCATTGGAACAAATGAGAAACTTTAAACTTCATTTAAGTAAACACTGCTTGTTGAAATCCATGGACTGCTTACATAATTGCAATAATAACAAGAAAGGATAAATAAAAAATATCATGAACATGGGGTTATAAAGCAAAAACTGTCCCTTACTGCCAAGGGTTAAATCAAACTAGGGATTGATCCTAGTGTGGGGAAGTTTGTTAGTTCACAGGCAGAATGTCTGTAGTTTTCTCGAGGAACTTTGGTTTCCTCCCCCCCCCCCCCCCCATTATCATGTTTAACAGTTATAATGATCATTACACAACAGTGTTACTTTAATTTAAATTCCATTTTAGCTCACCTGACAGTATATATTTCGGTGCAATTCAGACTTGTTCCTGTTGTTGCCATGACTACCATAACTAGGTCAAGGTTACCTAGGAAAGCAAAATTCTTAAAAAATCTTCTCCAAAACCGATGATTGGAGAGAAAATTTGATGTGATATTTAGCTTCTCTGGGGTCTTAAGCCTATAGTTTGTTTATTTTGTGAAATTCGGACAAAAAGTAGGTTAATTTTGAAAAATAGCTATTAACTTGACTATTTGACCATATTTTGAAAAGGGGTTTTCAGTTTTGACATATTCTTGTAATTACCTTCAAATGGGGTCAAGGTCAATTGTGTGGGTCATGACCTATTTTTTACCTCTGATTTTAATTATTATATGCAAAACTATGAACTTTTTGTATAGGCATGTATATCAAAATGTAGATATTGATACAATGATCATTTTGATGTATAGAAAAAGGTCATGGTTCAAAGGTCAAGGTCATAGGTGCAAAACAATACCAAAATAGCTGATTATCTTGAAAACTTTTTGTATTGATTTGTATATAAGAATATTATTGGTATTGATGTAATGATCATTTTGATATGTAGATCAAGGTCATGGGTTCAAAGGTCAGGGTCACAGATGCGAAGAAATACTGAAATGGCTAATTATCTTGAATATTATTAACTTCTTGTAGAAGCATGTATATTAGAATGTTGTAGGTATTGATACAACAATCATTTAAACTTTGTATAGGCATGTATAATAGAATCTTGTTGATATTGGTATAACAATCATTTTGATATATGGATAAAGGTCATAGGTTCAAAGGTCAGGGTCACAGATGCAATAGAAGACTAAAATGGTTAATTATCTTGAAAACTGTTAACTTTTTGTATAGGTATGTATATTAGATTGTTATAGGCATTTATGCAACGACCATTTTGATGTATAGACAAAAGCCATGGGTTCAAAGGTCAAGGTCACAGATGTTAAAAATATCGAAATGGTTAATTATCTTGAAAACTATAAACTTTTTGTATGGACATGTATATTAGAATATTGTTGGACTTGATGATCATTTTCATATATAAATATTAAGGTCATGGGTTCAAAGGTCAAGGTCACAGATGTGAAAGAATACTAAAATGGTAAATTATCTTGAAAATTGTTATCTTTTTGTATTAAGCATACATATTAGAATGTTGTAGGTATTAATACAACGATCATTTTGATGTGTAGAAAGGCCATGGCTTCAAAGGTCAATGTCACTGATGCAAATGAATATCAAAATGGTTAATTATCTAAAAAAACTATAAACTTTTTGTAAAGAATGTATATTAGAAGATTAGGTATTGGCCTCACAATTATTTTAATATATAAGTAAAGGTCATACGTTCAAGGGTCATGGCTACATATACCACAAAATCACAACATGGCGAGTTTTTGGTTTTTTTACTTTGTACTTTTTTCACAATTTTAACCTCAAATCATTACTATTATGAAAGATTTTGATATTAGGGTTTCAGTATTTCTTGAAATCGATCAGCTAGCCATTATTTGTCGGGTGAGCGTTCTTGTTCCGGGCACTCCAGTTTCTCCACCTTTTTAAAACTGATGTCTCGTGTGCAATTAACTTATAAATTAAATCCTATCAATCCCCTCCACATCAGCATCCTAGATCTAAACACTGGGTATAAGTGAAAAAATATTGATGTCAGTGTACATCCATAAGTCAACTGCACTAGACTCTAGAGTAATAAAAGTAAAAACGATTATTGAATGAAATACATTGCTTATAATGCCATTAGAGCACCTCATGAAAATATATTGCGATAATTCCATTTTCGCAGGTGTCTGGATATACGAAAGGCCTCAAATTATCTAGATTAGAATCCATTTGGACAGACCCTAGTGTGAGAAGTTCGCTTGCCAAAGTTAGTTTTATTATTTAAAAACTGATGTCCAGTGTGCAATAAACTTGTAATAAATACTATTACTCTCCTCCACACCAACAATATGAACTGAACACATCCATATATGTGGAGGATTGATGTGTGCGTGAGATCCAATTTCTTCACTCCACTAAAGCCAAACAACATTGACTAACTAGTGCGTTTGACCTTTCATTAGGGATATTCATATAGGAGAGTTCATCCAAATCATGGGTAGTGTTAGGATTCACAGTCCATGGTTAGTGTTCACATTATATCGAAATATTCACACATGATCCCTATTAGTTAAAATTTACTCCTCCATAATGACTATTTTAAATCTATGGTCAAACAAACAGGTCAAAGTTGTTTGCCTATAATATTGATTCAAATATGGGAAACATACCTCTTACAAGGTCACAAGAATATCCCTTGAGAAAGAATTCTGTTACGTTACTTCTCGCCGGTGGTGTCTGGATATAAGTAAAACCTTTTTACTGGGGCAGTATTCTTGCTTCAAATTTCATGGAGTTTTATTCTGCTACTTCACTTTTTGCCGGTGATTGATTGATATAAGTAAAACAATTTTGACTGGGATAATAAACTGGCTGCATATTGCGAATAATTTCTTCTATTTTGTAATTTGCTGGTAATATCTCGATAAAAGTAAAAATAGAAGAGAAAACTTGTTTATTCTCTCGAATTTCATTTCATTTCCATAAAATTAACATTTTAAAGGACATATTCAGAACCTTCAGTTATAAATAAATCTGCAGTAGTTTTAACAAAATTTTATTAACTTGAGATATAAAGTCATGATATATACATAAGAGATTTTATCTCCTTATAAGAAAATAAATAAACCATATATCCTATCATATCACAAAACTGTCAACTTAAACTAGGACAATATGTTATGTAAACTGCATAGAAACTTCAGAAAACGACTCTTATCTAAAACGTTTTGTGTCAATAATACAACTAACTTACAGGGACATCGTATGACAAAAAGGATTATTTTTATGTCGTTTACGTCATAGGGAAAGAATATGACCCAAAAGATTCATTTTGATTAGGCGGGTATCAGACCATGCCGTATGAGTGCTTTTTATATATATATATATATATATATATAAATCTGCATTTTTGCAAAAATCGGAAAAGATTTTTTTTCAAGGAATTTGAATGTGATTTCCTTTGATAAATGCAAAATATTTCTATCATTTCACGAGAGATAATTTTTGAAACTGTATGCTTTGAGATGATATATATTTCAGATAGGGTACATCCTTGCGACCTCAAATAAATACTATAATATAGTAGTCAAAACGTATAATATACTTTTCTGAATGATTGATATACAAAAATGAACTAGTACATTGCTAAATCTATCTACTTATCAGTTGTCAAAATTTTCATAATGTTGTATTACATTCATTATAATGAAGATCCCAATCAGTAAGTTCTCTCATTTCAATACGAAAAAAATGTAAGTGTTTCAACAAATTGAAGTATATAATGAAATTATATTTCATAGATAAAAACATTAAATTGGTTTTAGACAACATAACAAAGAACACAACAATTCAGATAACGAGAGAGAGAGAGAGAGAGAGTGAATAATTGGATTCACTCGTGCACTACTCGGATGTTTGTTCAGAAGTTTTTGGAATATCTATACCAAAACCCGGAAATGCACCGCTTTAATGGGGAAACGCAAACTTATGCGATTTTTCATATGTAGTGTATATAACAATTTGACATAAACTTTATACAATATAAGTTAGTAGACTGGTGATTCCCATTAACTTTGGTTTTATTTATCGTACTGTAGATAAATAGACAATTATTGATGATATGTTGACAATGACATGTACTTTGTACCTCTTACATCAGTAGCCACACTACTAATGTACGGAAATACTTCAAGTTTAACCTTAATCCAAACTTTTGATTTTGTTTGAAAAATATCAATGACATCACTTTGAAAAGTAATAAAACCAAACTAAAAAGATGCAAAATTATACCTCATCCAATGTGTTAGTAAATGAAAGCAACAGATTTACACAATAAAATGTTTTTAAAAAAGTCTTTCAAGAACTGCCAACGTTTTATGCATATCTGATAGAGCGCGCGTGTGTGTGTGTTGGCTGAGTTAGACATATCTAAATTATCTGTTAATGATATGTCCATGATGAAGAGGTTTATAATTAGTAGCTATACAAAGCATGTTCACTGGAGTATATAAATGCACATCCTTATGTGAAAGCTGAATAATTAAGCTATAACTGGAACATTTTCCATCTAAAACTTTTCAGAGTCTTCGTTGAACCTTTCAATCGTCATTTATTTATCCAAGTCTATTATAACGTCCAAGCTCCTGGTGACAATTCGGACATGTATGTCTGCAATCTTTGAGAGAAGAGATGCAAAATGGAATGCAGCACACGAACCAGGTCACCAAGACGATAAAACTGAAAAGAGATATGAAAAAAATTGGTCTCATTGGCTCTTCGAAAATAACCATAATTATATACACGTTACTGTATTATACATCGTGAAACCTGCCTATTGTGGGTGCATTTTGTATGTAGGACATCACTGGTACAGTATTTTAAATCTTGGTTTATCGACAATTGTCTAGGACGATATACACTTGGACATGTTTGGTTAAACCCATATCACTAAACAAATTACTAGACTATTATTGAAACATGTTTTTTTTTTTTTTGCAAAACAATTGTTTCATAAAAAATCAAGGTATTAAAATATTACCAATGTTTCATCAAAAACTGCTATGCAAACGTATACGCTGAATGCATTTTTTGGACAAAGTAACAAGTGGTTGAGCACCACAAATGGCGCCCTTCAGAAGTCAGGAGTGGTCTACGATGTTACTAAGTATGTCAAGTTAAGGGATCGGTATCTTTGTTTCAAAATTTACTGATTTGAGAAGTTCACTTAGTAACTTTATCCATTTTCCATTTGTTGTAAGCAATTTGAGCAATTTAATCCAAACCTTGACGGAATTAATACATGTATATGATATGATTTAATATATTTATAATATTTAATGCGCTGATTAGTCATTTGCACTGAAAATGGTGTACAAAATGTATATTTTACAATAACAAAATAAATAAATTATTTATATTATAAAATTGTCAATACATATTAGTAAATAATACATGTATATATAATTATCTTTACCCAAATCCAAATAGGACCAAACAGACTATCCATGCCAACATTCCAGTCTCAAACTCAACTGTGGTGAGGATATCCTTGTGGCAAGCAAAACATTGCATCCGTACTGGGGTATCTCGGAATACTTGTGGCGGGTTAATAACCGGTGGTGGTGTAGTCACAACGTAAGCCTGACCCTCTAGATAATAAATAAATAAATAAATAAATAAATAAATAAATAAATAATAAATAATTATGGACTTTTTAGTGGTTGTATATGATGTGGTATTGACCAGATAAATAAACATTGACATCAATGAAAAGTCCATAATTGTATAGTCCTATTGATTCAATACACATGATACTGACTCAACAATAAATTCACAAAACTGAAACAATATGAAATAAACTTTGCCAATATGAAAACACTGGGCAGGTATGAAAAAACGACCAACAAAGAGTGTATGCAAAGATTCTGATGAAATGTCATTAAAACAAAATTATGGGCCATATTGTCATATACCATTTTTTGAATTTAATCATAAAATACATTCAAAAAATGGTATATGACAATATTGTTTTGTTGACTATGGCAGTATACCGCAAAGAATCAAATGTGTTTTTTACCCACCACCAATTTTATTGAAGATGTTCATCTAGCATGTTTTAGCTTCAAACATGTTACCATTAGTAACATACCGCAGTGAACAATCACTGTAAGAGTATTGAAAGTGGAAAAATAAAAAAAAAATATGTAAAACAAACAGTTACATTTAAATGTAACTTATACTTTAAGTTCAATTAGTCAGGAACCTTAGTTGAAATCGTAAATCGAACGGGATTCCAATTTCTGGTTTGATTTGTTAAGGTTTGATTAGAGATGTTTATCTAGTAGCTCACTTGAATCTTTAAAATATCCTAGTGCATTTCACTACAGGCTACTAAACGTCCCATAGCCTTATAGAGTGAACATAATTCCAAGCGTGAAAATAATTAAGTCTTCAACCAAAGGTGGGGAGACGTCTTGGTTGTTATTCTGATGTAATGTTCTATACATTGACAGAGTCATATTTGTGTGGTTTGGTAGATCTTGGTTAAACTTGATATCACCAGTCATCGGTTTGTATAGGTTAACATTTCAGTATTATTTCTATGGTTTTTTGGACACATGCAGACAAACAGCACTTTGATTATTGGAAATCATATATTCAAGATGGCATGTGCTTATTTTAAGTTTTAATGAAATAATGCATTTGAAAGTATCACATAACAACTGTTCCTTTTCAATGTACATTGTAGAAAAGACATGTATGCATGCATTTGTATTATAAAAACGGTTCATAAGCCACCTATTTTTAACAGAAAATATAAAAAAAATACTTAAATCCTAATTTACCTATACCCTGGTAGCGATGGTTGTATACATATTATAAACAAAGAACTTATGAACAACGTAATGTTTACATACCCTAATTCCATTTAGATTTTCCGTAGCTCCAATTTAGCAAAATTTAGTAATATTTTGTTGGAATTACAAATTAATATTTTGACAGAAGTTAGTGTAAATGTTTTAGGGGAGATGTGATCTTCAAAATGACACCTTACTTCCTGAATATCTTAAAACTGTATGAAATATAATTATTATTTGAAATTTTTCCAAGTTTCAGTTTAAGAAATTTTTCAGTTAAGGAATAATTGTGAAACTGGGTGGGATAAGAACTACCAAAAATAAATAAATAAATAAATAAACTCATTTAGAAATGAATAAATAAATAAAACTCATATATACTTACGTGGGGCATATCCTGGTGGTGGTGGCTGCTGTGGATAGGACATAATGTTAACAAAGGTAAACTACAAAAACAAGTAAATATACATTTTATACATGTATAAGTACTTCCGATTTGATGTTGTACGAGACGACACGTAGTCGTGACCAGTGACATTATTATTTTCAACATTTACCGACCATATTTTGCAATTTAAAACATGATTTACTTGTTTATGCTCTCTCTCTCTCTCTCTCTCTCTCTCTCTCTCAGTGGCAAAAAAGAGAAATAGGTAAAAATAAATAAATAAACGCATCTTATTTAACTTACCGTCTAAATGAAAGCTTATAAAATTTAAATTCAACCTTTACAAAATACATGTATGCCTTAAAGTACCCCACGGCCAATTTATGTAAAATACATACACACAGCGCTATAGTAGCTATAGAGTGTGTGTAAAGTCGTGTGTGTGTGTGTGAGAGAGAGAAAGGAGATTGTTGGTAAGTAAGAATATCTCTATTATGTGTCGCAATTTTCTAAAAGAAATATTTTTAAATAAAAAATACAACATGACATGACAAATCATAAGTTTAAATTAATGATAACATATATCATACCTAAATCCTTAATCTTGATTTTATCAATCAACAACAAACTTTCCAGAAATCGATGTCAGGTGCGTAAACAATCTACTGTGTATTCATATACCTGTTCGCCTTGTAGCCGGTAGGCGGAAAAAACAAACATTGAAATATGATCGCATTCAATATAACAAACGACCTACATTCTACACCTTTAAATATTTGTGTACGCTTTACTGCACAACGACTATCCTTTCTCACAGTAGATCAAATGCAACCCCCGAGATTAGTCATAAGAACACGACATTACCTAATCATATTATCTATAAATCAGCGTGTATTGATTTCAAAATTACAAATTGTATAACTATAATAATCATATTTAAACATTTGTTAAATCTATTAAATTTCTTAATTAGTTTTGTTTTATTAATTATAACGAAGTAGACGTGTTTATTATGTAACTAACCTTGAACCCCACCCCGGTATATAGATATAAATCTTAGGTACATCACAGTTCTGTCTGAAGTTTAACACTATCCTAAGGGATTAGTTCTGAACTGGCAGATTATCTCGGCCTCGTTAGCATTATTTTGACATATTTCTGCAGCCTCTATTTAATCTCTCTTTCTGTCACTAGCGAATTATTTTTCTGTCCGTTGACTCCTGTTTAACAGCTCTGTGTTAAAGTTTTGACAGGTCTGTACTGTTTATGATCTATGTGTATTGATTGTAACTGCTTGAGGTACTGGAGCATGAATCTAGTTAAACCAGATGTCGAAAGATGTTTTCTAAAACCCAGGTAATAACTTTTCAGTTTCAGTTTTGTCAATGAATACTTGCTGAATATTTTACAAAAATATGCGGGAATGAACACAAGTCGCTGAATATTAGCATTTAAAAGAAACACGTGACTGTATATGCAATCATAAACTGGTTTTAAATTGTATTTATAATAATTTTAAGAAGTTCGAAAATAAAAAACGACAACACTGTTGTAATGACAACTTTAGCGGCGGAATTTAAATTTAATCCGTACGCGTGATCGTTTTTTTTAGTTACAACAACAAAAAAGAGAATACTACAGGATTACAAATGCTTGTCAACATTAACCATCCGATATACGACAATGTACTTAAGAAAATTTTTAGTTAAGAAATGAAAATGAAATTGTAGGAGTTTACCAGGTTTAAACACAAACTTAAACTGATGTTATATTTTTTAATTTGATTTGATTTGATTTTATCACACAGCAAAGAATCTTTTAGAATAAGACCCGACATGAAATTTTGAACCTTTTGATATTCTAGCTTACTAAATAACAAACTTTCCAAGACAGTCAACTAATTCATACTATCAGCATTTAAACTACGCGAACTATATCAAAACTACGCATTATTCAAAGTGATTTACAGGTCTTTTGTGTCGGCCGGGTGGTGTATCAAACAGTGCTTACTATAGTAATGTCATTAAATGTTATTGATAAGCATTTTATACACGTGTTGCTCGTAATAAAATATTACTTACTTGTTTACTTTAACACACACTAAATGCAGTTTATAACATATATACCTATGCTAATTCAAACAAGTTTAAGCTACAATGTATATATGTAGATATAAAAAATAAAATAGAACATATTGATTGTAGCTGCAGCTTGAGGTACTAGGGCATGAACCAGATGTTGGAAGATGTTTTCTAAAATCCATGTAATAATTTTCCAGATTCAGTTTTGTCACTGAATATTAGCGTTCTACAAAAATATATAGATACAGTAATGAACATAGTTCCATCCATACTGGTATTCTGCCTGAAGATTCCAACGATTAATTCTACATTGTATAACATACGGTCTGAATAACACTAAAGAAAATGCCGTATTATCACGTTGTCTCTATGGCATAGTGGTCTAAAACACCGGCTTACTGATCAAGGTTGTGCGAGAAAGTCTGTCGCTTTGCAAAATAGCTTGCCAAGAGTAGCTCTTTGTACAACGAAGTAGGCTGCTTTCGAATAAATTGTTGACTCAGAGATATTGCAAGCCTAGGCTTATCAAGGCCCTCAAAAAGTTTTATGGCCGTCATCACAGTATTGTTGATAAGTTTGATGTCTCTGTGTCCAGGATTGCTCTGGATATATTTGACGTCCCATAGTTCCATGTTCATTTCACATAATTTTGATTACACACGTGGCGGGTGTAGCTAGCTAAACAGGAGGTGCTTACCCGGTCTCACTTCCCTGGTGGAAAGTGTCTTACCTAACTTGTCAATTCCAAAGTTTTTACTTTGCTTCTGAATTGTGATTTAGACATGGATTAGTATGTTTGTTTTTGATATATAACATATTGCCCAGCTAAAATTATGCTACTGAATTTTAGAACATTTGTAAATGGATCCCTGACAGAGGTGTCAAACACTACCCACTCCCCATTAAACATTAAACTGCAACAGCGTGCTAGTACTACTACACTTACATTATCAACACACTAACAAAATAAATCCCCTTGGGTAAATGGTCAAATGTTCCCAGTCATAGGAGTTGGACGGTGGCTGTATCAGACAAATAACAAGAAACGGTTATGGAACATCGGGCATCAGGTTTTGGGATAGAGATTCTAGTACAAGGAGAATTTGACTTTTGTCACCGATGATTAATTTTTTTCTGCCTATTTCTGCTTCTTTTTGTTTACACTGTTGTATACATTCTCCATCAATGGGCGTAGCTGGCCTTACACCATCATACTAGTCAGTGCACATCGTTATTTTTATCGACAAATTTAATGCAAAGAAAAGAGAAATGTTGAAACTTTATGTATCTACTCATCGCCAGATTTATCCCACGACGCATGTGTCACCAACAGAACTAGTAGTAACAGTATCGTCGACTTATACTTCAATTATGACGCTGTTGATGACTCGTCCTCTCGTTCTATATTATATGAATACGTCCACATTGTGTTTGCAAAACCAATCGGCCATATGATAAGAGACAACTTATCTGAAAAATGGACACGAAAAACCGCGGCAAAATTTTTAGTGACAAAATACAAAAAAGATCAAATTTATAGCAGAAAATGGTATTTTATGGCCCAAAATTTCTTCAATTGCAATGTTATTAAAATCAATTCAGGAAAACATGTCCCAGATCCACTTGATTTGGTTAACATGGAAAAGTTTTACTGTTTTTCACATCGGTAGATATTTCATGCACGGAAAGCCAATGTATAGTTTGTAACAATTATTTTCGCGAGTTATCTCCCTTCACTCATCTTCGAATTTCAAATAATTCCTTCATAAAACATTCTAGATATTTATTCTCACTTTCAAAATCATGTATCATAAAATCATCATGATAATGATTCAGTAATTAAGTTTATAAATTAGGGATGTACCAAATGATATCACACATGTGCTAAAGCATTCTCTCGAGATAACCAATGCCCCTGTGACAAACTTTGCAAGCTTTCGTAAGATTTTACCTTGTGACCCTGATCGACCTATGTAGATCTATCTAAATATACGGTTTCTCCGAGCAATCGACCCACAGGCATATTCATCGTATGATGGTATTTTTACCTGTATGAGGCCACTATAATGTAAAATAGTGTTTTCTGTCACTAAGTCGGATATAATCTTTCAGGTCACTGAAATCCGTAATAAAAGCAAGTGGTTGTATAACAAATATTTCAAATAGAAAGAGAATGTTATGCCCCATGATAAAATAAGTATGACATGACCATCTGTATTGCATTGTTGTATTGACAATAGCTACTGGTATTTATTCTATATAAAAGTGATTTTTGACTGATAATCCCGGGCAGCAGTTAATCTCATAATGAAGTCATGTGTCCGCCAGAAGTACACTGTTTATGACAACTCGTCCAAAGATCTACCCCACCCTTAACATTGTAGGATAAATCATCAGTAACATTGTTTACGAAGAGAAGTAACGTATTATAATAGAGCAGATAAATATAATTGTCAATTGTCAATGAATCTAGTGCTCTCTCTCTCTCTCTCTCTCTCTCTCTCTCTCTCTCTGACAACTGTGTTTGGAATTTTTTGAAGTGTTGAATGATTTTGAATGATATACAACTACAGTATTTCTTTTGTTACTAAGAAAAAACAAACATACTTATCCATGTCAAAATCACAATCCCAGAAGCAAACTAAAAACTTTGAAACTGACAAATTAGGTTAAACACGCGAACTTTTACCAGGGAAGTGAGGTCGGGTACTCTAGAAGGGTAAGTATCCCCAGACCTGTTTAGCTAGGTATACCCGCCACCCGTGTAAAAACATACATATTTTCAGAAATCATTGTTTTTTACTTGCATCCATGAGATTAGGGTTTGTGCCATATACAAAACTGAAATTCTGGTTTCTCACAAATCCCAGAATCCACAGAGCTGAAGCTATATGTGAACAACAACCAACTGTCCTTGCCCCTATTTTGCAATCACAAAACCAACCAGATATTGGATTGGTCATGCCCGTACTTGTCTCGATCCAGCAGTTGTACCTTTTAGACGACACGTGACGGGACTGTACGCGAATGTGCACTAAATTGTCTAGATCAACGTTTGAATTCACGGAAATCTCGTACAAACCATCCGGGTTTAAATGTTCATTAACATAGTTAACTGCTTGTTTAAGCTGGTATACACCAAATGTAAGATCGTGTAAATATTCCTCAGATAGAGAAGGGAATTGAAAAGAACCGTCATGAACGGCGTCTACTTTCATCCAATTTTCCTTCTTAGTAACTCGCATATTAGCTACTCTACTCTGTACCTCGTTGACTTTATCTTTTCTCTGAAGCATTTCCTCTGCTAGGCGCTCGTCCTGTGGGCAATCTGTAATTAGTGGTGGGCGAAATGCATTAACTAACGCGCACACAATCTTTACATAATCGCCAATGTAGTTCAATTGTGAGTTGCTTATTACATTTGATAAGAATTTCCATCTCTTAATGCGACCATTTGCGGATTCGACAACCCACCGCAACTTAGTGACTAATCGCGAGCTATTCGCACATTCGGTGGTGAATTGTTTTTCAGACGGTTTCAAAAAAGATGGCATTACAGATCTAAAACCATGGCTAGATATATTTTCTTCAGCATCACGGAAACCACGGTCGAGAATTAAAAAGATCTTGATCTTTAAGCCAATCATTGATTCCGTCAGTGTTTTCAGTCAAAAGCTTGCAAAGAATACCAGCATCATTGTTCTTAGCATCGGCCAAGAAGGGTCCAATCACATCCAAAATATAGCCATCAGTTGTTGTTATCATCATTGGCTTTACAAGGGGCCTGCCTTTGTGAATACTGAAACAACGGCGCTGTTGAGCATATGAGGCGCTTTTCTCAATATAGATGTAAGTTCCGTCCATTACCAATATGGCAGTATTGTCCATCCAATCTGAAAATAACACTTTTGCGAATGTGGTCGTGTGATGTTCAATAACATGATTACGAGAAATATGGGTAAAACCTAGGTGCAAAGGAACAAAATCCGTCATCAATGCTTTACGGGCATCTGCCAATGCGCGAGAAACTTGGATTTCTGTCAAACCAAATAAAGTTGATAAAATACCATGTGACAAACCAGTCCGGAGTTTAGTTTAAAGTGAGCATATGGCATTTCGTACAGACCAAAGAGAAGTGGTCTTCATTGAAATTACAACAGCGACAAGATTATCAAACTGAGAAGCCGTTAAACCAGTAAGATTCATATAAGAGTCCGGTGTCAGACTTTGGGGTATATCGAAATCCAATTTTTTAACTGACGCACTTAACAGACGTACACGGATGTCATTCAGAATCTCACAGACACTATCACAGTCTAATGCAGATGAAATCTTTCTAAGTTTAGATGCATCAATGTGCTGGCCTGACTTGAGGTTATTGCCCTGTAAATGGGAACGACAACATTTCACACCACAAGGTACCATAATGCCCTGCAAAATAAAGATGTCGAGTCTGGCATCTTTAGGCACTGTACGCAAATGTTTTGTTTGTAATCTACATATTACACATACACGTTTTGTTTTTCCAATACTTATTATTGGAATGTTCATACATTGTGGGTCTGTGGTACTTTTAGCGGCACCACCATTGCGCGATAAACGTCTCCTACATTTATCACATTCATATGACTGACAACTGTCAACTGATATTTCAGAAACATTTTCAATTCGTTTTTGTAATTTTAAACCAACCCGACAGCCATTTTTTGATGATACTCTTTTGTTGCAAATACAACAACAAGCACGTTGTTGAGACGACATGTTTTATACGAGACTTTCACTTTGCTTTGCCTTATGATATACATATGTATCAATGCTAATACAACTTACTTTAATTTAATAATAATATTAACACTTCAGTCGAAAAATTAGATTATAACTCACAATTGAGTTAAATAATTGAAATAACGTTTTGAAGATACGAAAAAAGACTAAAATTCCAAAACAAAATAACGTGCAAAATGTTTGGGATTCGAACCCGCACATTAAAATAATAGCATTTGGTTATATATCAATAGACCGCATACTTAACCACTGAGCTATCGAAGCTTAGATAATGTGTGTATACGCTTTAATATATGAGTGACGGATAAGGGTCGCGGTTTAGTTTTTAAGCGTTTTTTAATTTTTTACCATGATGGCAGGCATGCCCGTGGATATTCTTTAAGTCACTGAAAATTTAATAAATTACCTATATTTTAATGTCCGTTTCGTTCACGGGCAGGCCTGCCATCATTATGGAATCGCTATATATATCCGGTAAAATGTATGAAAAATGACCATTTCTGAATAGAATCACTATTTTCATATAGAAAAGGTAATATTTCTCTGTTATCAGGGATATTTTTATTGACATGACATTTTAAAATGAATCTTATTCTATACATAAAAAAGTTATTTTAACCAATATTTCAATGATGTAAGTTTTGACTCGCATGAATTTTTCCTATGGGTCATTTCCTTATATTTTCCGAAGACATCCAAATTTGGTATGCGACACATCGCGCTACATTGGTTTACATTAGTTCCAAGTATTATTAAAATTGATTCAAAAACATGGAAGATATGGAGTTGACATTGGGACTGATGGCTAGGTAGACAGACAAACAGACGGACAAGGTCATTTCTATATACAACCCTAATAGGACGTTTCTGGGTTACTTAATATCCTGTCCGGTTCTGTATTTTATAATACACTTCCGGGAAAAATTTTAGGCATACCTACTTCCGGTTTTTGTTGTGAAGGACGCATAGTTGCAAATACCGGGAAATTTGGATGATTGTCAATTGATTGTAGAAGCCAAAGTATCGGTGTGCGATACCGGGATGCAATTCCCATGATAGGAAAGGTCCCAGAAAATATCCTTTTATGGAAGATATTAATTTTTTACTGTTTCCAACCAGAGACATATAAAACCCGAGATTGGCAACTTCACGAAATCCCGTAATAAATCGCGGCCACTTTTGATATGCAAATTAGCATCGAGATCACAAGGAGATCCGCCAGGGCATGTGTATATAGTACATGCCGACATGTAAACTTTGAAGTGACCTCGCGTATGTAAATAGGTGGTAATTGACTTAGATATCATTATTTTGTTTAAAAAAACCGCAAAGTTGCGTTTAATTAAAAGTATGATAATTTCACATTGATATTTTTCATTACTTCTGCATCTTGATTTTAAAACTTTTACGTTAATGACAAATATCCTTCTACAAAATTCTGAAAATTGGCATGATTTACGGATAACGATTTTTTGCAGAGATTTATATAGAAAATAGTTGGATTTTTTTTCTTAACTTACATATACAGCTAATTTTATAGAAACTGTTACACTATTTTAACAACCTTTATTTTCACAGGCATTAAATAAAGAAACGTTATTTTATTTCTAATTATGTGTCTGGAAATAAAATCTCTAAAGTACTTATATTGCAAACATATCAGTACGATTTTTTATATATACATATGAAAGTGACAATTCAAATAAATAAATAAATAAATAAATAAATAAATAAATAAATAAATAAAATAAAGTGTTTATTTGCATGTGGTTCTAATATTAATTTAGCGAATGTGAGAATATTATTTCTGTGCCGATTGTCATGGACTGGATAAAAATATAATTCTTTTATTACAAAAAAAAAAAACTGTCACGAGTATATAGTCAATTGAAACGATTTATTTATTAATTTTAATTGCAGTTTTGCTTGTTTATTGGACATTCCTCATTGAGAGAATCCCCTCGTCACTAATCCCTTTGCAGATTCGAAGTGTATCCATCCTCAGTATCGGTAGTGATTACATGAGCTATCGATGTTCATTAATTACCCGTAAACCGGATATCACTAATTAAATTCCTAATTCCCTAATACCTTATCGTGTACACAAGTTTTTTCTTCACAGAGAGAGAGAGAGAGAGAGAGAGAGAGAGAGAGAAGAGACGAAGCGCACGAAAATTGAAAATAATAAAATTCTTTATCATAGTTGGAAGTATACCCCCAACCCGTCAAAAGATTAAAATTTCCATTTTCTCTCATTTTTAAATTCATTAAAGACTAATTAATTTATTCCAAATTTGTATGCAATTTTCTTCTTACAATGGGTATAAGTATTATAAACATGTTGCAATTAGAATTTTAGTAAAAAATTGAAAATTATCAAATCCTTTATCAAAGTGGCAAGTATACCCCCAACCCGTCAAAAGATGAAAATTTCAATTTTTCTCTCATTTTTAAATTCAATAAAAACCAATTAATTTATTTCAAATTTGTATGCAACTTGTTTCTTACAATGGGTATAAGTATTATAAACATGTTGCAATTAGAATTTTAGTAAAACATGATTGAAAATTAGCAAATCCTTTATCAAAGTGGCAAGTATACTCCCAACCCGTCAAAAGATGAAAATTTCAATTTTTCTCTCATTTTTAAATTCAATAAAAACCAATTAATTTATTTCATATTTGTATGCAACTTGTTTCTTACAATGGGTATAAGTATTATAAACATGTTGCAATTAGAATTTTAGTAAAAAATTGAAAATTAACAAATCCTTTATCAAAGTGGCAAGTATACCCCCAACCCGTCAAAGGATGAAAATTTCATTTTTTCTCTCATTTTTAAATTCAATAAAAACCAATTAATTTGTTTCAAATTTGTATGCAACTTGTTTCTTACAATGGGTATAAGTATTATAAACATGTTGCAATTAGAATTTTAGTGAAAAATTGAAAATTAACAAATCCTTTATCAAAGTGGCAAGTATACCCCCGAACCGCGATAGTTCGCTGCGGGCTAATAGCGGTATATAGGAGTTGCCAATCTCGGGTTTTATATGTCTCTGTTCCAACTAAGAAAGACACAAGAAAAAGGAGGAAATGGTTAAATGCCATTAGACACCCTCTTGACTACGATCCAAAACCCTGGCACAGGATGTGTAGTCGGCATTTCAGTGAGTCTGATTATCCAGAACTATTCCCATGGAATAATTACGGTGATGATACACCGACCAGGGCCGCCACTTCAATTTTAAATTGAAACCACCAGGAGCCCATGCAAAGACATGGATGATGGGTACGGCATGCAATTGTTGTAAGATCAACTTAAATTTATCAGCAAATTTCTAATCAAACTTTTAAGTAAGACAATTACAAGTCTCTTTAATTCTGGAACTTAAGAGTTGACGAAATGCCATGATAAAATGATAATTTGAAGAAAGCTTTCGAAATCGTGTAAACACGGAAGTAAACCGGAAGTACGGATGCCTAAAATTTTGACCACGTGACCCGATATTATACTACACAAAATGGGATTCCGGACTATCCCAGAAACGGGCTAATAGCCTTTAATAATAAACTTTGTTTGTTGGGGTGGAGGTTTTCTAATACAATGTATTCATAATAGCATAATTTTTTTGTACTATCGATACTTGTAGTACTGATACATTCTATTATCATATATATAGGAAAGCATCGGATATAGTCAAAAACTTTTCAAGTTTTGTTTTAAATAAAATATTGTTTAAATGAAATCATACCCCGAATCTTTATCATGCGTGATAAACCAAAAATAAGCAATGTATTAACTTTAATTTTATTATCAATCACATTGTTGGACGGAATCAAAGATGTGCTTGTAATATCAAGACTTGGAAATATATAAAATACATTATGGTACATTATAGTACATATCAAAAACCATATCAAAATAGATATAAAAATATTTAACATTATGGACTTAAAATAAATAACATAGATACTTGTAGAACATAAAGTAATAAAAAGTGTTAGTCAAATAACTCAGACGCTGTAATATATATCATACACTGCCATTCATATTCTAAAAAGGTTATATCATTACAAAATAAAATTTTTAACAAACTTTATTCATTGAAATTCCATTCCGTGTTAATGTTGAATCTTTTTTTCAACTAAAATGTTTTTTTTTATCGTGAAAAAAAATATTTTTCCATCATTTTGTATTTTTCTCTACAATAAAAAAACAAATACAAGAAAATGTTTTTTTTAAGAAAAACAACTTTGTTGCATAAATTTAGATAAGATATAAAGTTCAAATACAGTAAAAACTTCAATATTTCAATTCTATAAATGAAAGACAGATGATTATAATATACTTATGGTAAAGTTATTATACAAGATCTATACTTTTAGTTTTACCATGAGGCATTTTGAATTCTTTATCTTTGGTTGTCGGCGTTTAACGTCTACATGTGGCCAGTCAGCCCTTGTACAGACTGTTAAGTAAATATTTTCGTATTTGTTGAAGTAAGTACACAAATCTTGGCCTTTTTTGTGAAGTCGACAAACAATGGAAAAGTCTCGCGTAAAACAATGAATATATGGATATGTATACCCATTTCTAGATTACTAGTACACAGTACTAGATTATTAAAGGTACAGTCCAGACCTGTCGAACGTTAAACACTGAAAATAAGTGCAATCTCGGTTACATTTCCAGTGTCCAAGGTTTATATGTTACCTAGTGGCTAGAAATTAAAAGGTGTCGAGAAATATATAGAAGCTGTCGACAGTTGTCGAGCTTACAAATGGCAGAATGGAGCCGCCAATTCGGCACCAAATCATCAGCTTATTGTTTATCTTTCGACAGTTCTGCACTGTAATTTATTTTGACCATACATTATGTCAGTCATACATCGATTGCAACTTTGAACCAATAATGAATCATTTAGTTCTGTATAAGTTAGAAAACAGAGTTCACATAGATTCTTATTTAAGTGTCAAATTCTTTATCGGAAGTCCAAGCGTTTTATGCTAATCTTCATTTAAACAATTTTCAGTTTGGAACCTCTCCTTAACTCAGTCTGTTGTATCGTCCAAGTTCCTGCTTACAGTTTGGACAACTGTGTTTTACATCTTTAAGAGACTTGATGCAAAACGGGATACAACAGATAAACCATGTAAATAGAACTGCAAAACTGAAAATAAATAAACAAATAAATAAATAAACAAATAAATAAATAAATAAAAGCTAGGCATACTAAACATGCGGGAATCATGTATTTATAAATGACTGGCACTTTTTATATTTGAGGCAGACTGTATAAATTATACAAAAAGTATACTACATCAAATGTGCCGATAGTTATGGTAATAACCTATAAAACAACTTGAAACGAGATAAAACCACAAGTTGGATATCACCATACGTTACACAACCTACAACTGTGGCACCTGAAACATTGGCGGGTGTACCTAGCTATACAGAATGTGCTTGCCCTTCCGGAGCACCCGGCCTCACTTCCCTGGTGGAAGTTCACGTGTTTAACCTTATTTGTCAGTTTCAAAGTTTTTGCTTTGCGTTTGGATTTTGATTTGTGTTTGGTTTTGATTAATGATATTGGGTTGTTTGGTTTATGTACCTAGGTAAAGCTTGTCCTGTTCTTGTGTGCTATCCAGTTCAGGTCAGGATATACGGTTTCAGTGACGTGAAGTGACTGAGATTACAGTAGCCCCCCCCCCCCTTTTTTGGTATGACGGCAGCCCATTACAAATTCAAACCCGTCGTATTTTCTTTATTCTTTGTTCAATAAATCGCAGCCACTTAACATACAGTAGGTACATTTAGGTATATTCATTTGACAGATAGGTTGACTCGTTGGACTCGATCTATACCAACTAAAATGATTGCTTTAGAGCATATCCAGCAGCCCGGTTTTGAATCGAACCCGATAATCATTGAACAATTAGTCCACAAACTTAGGTTACTTATCTCTGGTTCAAGTCATTTGATAAAGCCTCCGTCATACAGTTAAACTTCCACTATTTTATCTTCATGATGACAATTTATAAAATCTTTATCTTTCTGAAACGACTATACATACCCAAATCCGAAAAGAGTTAAACAGATAACCCAAGCCATCATTCCAGTTTCATATGATGTTGTCGTTACAATGTCTTTATTACAGGCAAAACATTCCATCCTAACCGGAGTGTCCCGGAATCGAACAACGTTAGCCCCAGGCATGGGAACAACAACGTTACTTGAAGGGTTATATACCGCTGCAGCCGCTGAAGATACAGAATATAATATAACTAATTAGTCATAGCTTATATTTACTTTATCTTTAATACAAAATATGAAAAACCACACCAATCGATGTCCAAATGACAATCCCAAAGCAAAATAAAAACATTGGAAATTGGCAAATTAAATTAAGCACGAGACCTTCAAGCAGGCAGGGAAGTAAGACCGGGTGTTCCGGAAGGGTAAGCACCTTTTATTTATTGTGACTATTTCCTGTCCATTTACAGCCACAAATATTAAAACCAATGTTATCACGTTGTGTTTGTCGTGACTGTGGTTTCTTAATATTTCGATAGATTGTTGCGAGCGTATTCTTGCTGTAGCTTTTGTCAAGTGTATGTTAAGTTGTTCAAACTCTCAACCTTAACGATGGTACGTAACATCTTTGATATTCCTACCATAGTTGTTATTAGAAATACAATGTATTATCATATCATTGTAGCAATATACAAACGTAACTTATTATCCACCGTGTACAACCCTTTTCAAGATAGAATCGCTGAAGAGCCCGTGTGACTCGCATGTAAGGCATGGTAGAATCGCTGAGAATCGCTCGACAGTCTGGTCAAAGATGTGAGTATCGCAATAAAATATTCACTACAGCCTGTAGACAAGCTGGTAATTAAATTTTTTTTTTGCGTTTTATAATTATATTACACTTATATCAGTTAATATGTTAGTTTTTTCGCCTTTAACTTACCTAGTGTTTGTATTTGAAGCGAGGCTGTGCGATTTGACCATGCCTTATATGCGAGTCACACGGGCGCTTCATCGATTCTATTTTGGAAAGGGTTGTACACGGTGTTATCGTTGCATTATCAAATACTAGTAGTTAATGCAGATAACTTGGGCTCGTTATTTAGCGGTAAGTATGTGTACATGTAATTCTATCTGACATGGTGTAGGAAAAAAAAGCAGAATTGACCAAAGAAACACATAGCTACCACGAAAACTCACAGACATTGGTTTTATTGACGTTAGTTATCTAGCCATTCGCGTATAAAACTTAAATGGCCGTACGTGCACTAAAAATAATCAATGCAATTTCGGATACCTTTGCATGATAAACAGACATGTTCTTTATAATTCTTATACATGTCTTCCACGTGGTTACTTTTAATGAATAAGTAGCTGAATGTGCCTCATCCAGATTGGACTGTGATAAAACTTATTTGTAAGTAATGACTAAACAAGGAAGTACTACCTATTGTATGTAATCAAACACCATACCTAAATCTAGCGATTCCGTTGAATCAAATGTATCACACACGATGACTTTCTTTATGTTTGCACAATGTTATGCAATATGCAGAATTTCAAAGGCGCTGTCATGTCACTGTTTCAAGTTTGAAGTTCTTTTATTTATCATATTAAAGTTACTCTAAATTGGTTTTTCTGAAAGCACGTTATTCATGTTATTTCGCGATGTACGTAAAAAGTAAGCGCAATTTAAATTATTATGTAATAGATGGTGAATGTTGAACTATAGATTTTAAAATCGCGAAAGTTGATTTTATGCCCACTCACGAATAGTCATAAAGACAAACTGAGAAATGTTAGCATCAAAATCAAAGCGATATATAATATTTTTTGATATGATCTATATTTACAAATAACCGTATACATCGATCGATTTGTGTTTAAAAACAGAAAGTTGGTTTAAAATACGTAACGGCCAGACTTTGATTTTCATTTTCTTTCCCGAGGTTAATATTTGGAACAGCATGTTAGTTTAAAGTGGTACATGGTCGTCTATGATTCATGTAATACAATGTCAATATTAAATTTTAAAAGAGAGATCGATCAATTAGTAAACCAGTATTGTCTACTTGTTGAAAAAACCTGTAAAAATGTTTAATGGGACAGACAGATCATGCCCGGGTACATAAAGTACAGACGTGTCGAAAATTTAACGCCAAGCTACCAAAAAGGAGTCGAAACGCGGATGCTAATTGGCCGAAATGATGGTAGCTAGAGACAAAGGGGCTCTCGAGAGACAGATGGCAGTTGCCAATAACTGTCATTAATGATGGACAGAGATGACATGCCGATTTGGCTGTAATTTGTTAACTTAGTGTTAAACTTTCGACAGTACTGTAGTTTCATATCCAAACTGTAGTGAAAGAATCACATTCAAAATTCAGAATTGGTCTTTATAGTAGAGATGTGCTGTAGGTTGTGCCGTATTTTAATTAAACATCAATATATATATGTATAACCTCATTTAGTTGCACACAGCCTCGGTGACCTAATGGTCTAAAGGGCTCTCGTTACGGATCACGGCACCTTTTTACACCAAGGTTCGAATTTCATTCGGAAAGATACTACCATGAGAACGTTTGTCAATCCGATTGCCACAGATTGGTAATTTCTTCGGGTACTGCAATTTCCCTCAACATCCCAGAACTGACCATCTCGGTATAAGTGAAAGAATTTTTACTTGGATATAAACACCATTACGTCACTCCTTTCAACATTACCCCGATATACATCTGTAGATGATACATACATACATGTATATACAATGTACATGTATACTGATATTAACTATTTCAATTGGAATTATTTTAGAATAATTAAAATATTCTTACGTGCTCCATAGGCAGGGGGATTTCCGTCATAGGTCGGAGGAGGTTGTTGTTGTACCGGATAGGACATGTTATCAAACCTGAAAAATAAATAAATAAATAAATAAATAAATAAATAAATAAATAAATAAATAAATAAATAAATAAATAAATGTATGCTGATTGATTAATAAATGGAAATTAAAAAAAATTAAAACAGAAATATTTTCAATTTGCCAGGATATGGAGGGGTTAAAGAATTCAAACCAATATGCTGTGTAATTTGCATATTTATACTTAAATATAATTTATTTTACGATGTTTTGTGTTTGAGAGAGAGAGAGAGAGATTGCCTTAGTCCGTAATATTTCAGCTGTTAACAACTAGAAAATTTTCAATAGTATCTAACCGTATCAAACTATCAATGATTAAACTAATATAATATAAAATAAAATATGATAAGATAAGAATCAGTTATGTCCGGCACGGCATGTTATGTATTAAACACCGGTTGATTTTATTAAAAAAAGTGTATTTCCCGAAGAAAGTTTAAAATCTGCTGTCCACCGCCATTACTAAAAATTAAAGATCCTAAGGAGAGAGAGAGAGCGAGAGAGAGAGAGAGAGAGAGAGAGATAGCGAGAGAGAGAGAGAGAGCAAGGAAGTTTAAAATCTGCTGTCCATCGCCATTGCTAAAATTTAAAGATCCTGTGGGACCCCTATATGTAGTAACTACCACAAATGTAGTAACGGTCACAAATGTAATAAAATTGTGTCACATATG
This sequence comes from Anadara kagoshimensis, assembly GCA_021292105.1. Lineage (NCBI taxonomy): Eukaryota > Metazoa > Mollusca > Bivalvia > Arcoida > Arcidae > Anadara > Anadara kagoshimensis. The sequence goes on from CM037869.1 coordinate 9,296,378, forward strand.
TAGTAACGAACCTCAGATGTAGGAACGACCGTTACCACAAATGTAGTAACAATTTTTGTTACCACAAATGTAGTAAATGAAAACCGCTATATGTAGTAACGAAAATTTTGAAATCTGAACGTTAGAAACCAACATTTAAGGTGCGTTCTAACCCGATAGAAGCGACTGTTGTTCCGATAGAAGTGACTTTTAACGCGTTAGAAGTGACTTTTAACCCGATAGAAGGGAATTCTATCCCGATAGAAGTGGCTCTGATTCCGATAAAATACCAAACTACCAAAGAAAAATATATGTATAAATTGTTAATTTTGCTAGGTGTTTTTTCTATTTACTTGAAAACTATTAGTGTCACATAAATCGGCACATTACAAAATGATTTACGTAGAGGGGAAAGTCCGAATAACTCTCCATTCCTTAAAAATAATGGAGCCGAGACCCCGAAGGGGTCGAGGCCCATTGTTTTTAAGGAATGGAGAGTATGAGGATTTTCACCTACTTAAAATACACCTTAATTTTAAGCAGTTGATTAGGAAACAAGAACTCTCCATTTCTTGGAAAAGTGTTCTATAACAATAGATTGAATACTACCCACTTCATGTAACTGATTGGCATACAATAACCATAAGGGTGACAGTTTGAGTATAATAACTCTCCCTTCCTTACCTAGTTATAGGCCAGTGTATTACAATAGGGCTTAAACTTAACAGAATGGACAGTTATTGTTTCACTTATTAAGCCAAAGGTGAAAAGCATGCAAGTTATGCTTCTTTCTTTTTGAATCAGTTAATATTGGCTCATTCTTCAAAATGTCTCCGAGTGATGAGGACAGTGTATTTGTTACACAGAGTACATTTTGTACAAACAGTGATGATAATAATGACACCGACGATACCATTGATGGAATTTGGGATATGGATGAAAAAATGACAATTTTCCAAAGGCACAACCAGTTTATGTCCATGATAGCATGTTCACAGACATCAGTGATGGCGAATTTTGGATCTTGTGAACATGTAGACCTTCAAGATTCGATGTTTCAAAAACGTGATGTTGAAATTAACAACTTACAGTCAAAAAGGTATATTTACTTTATATTGAGAGAGAGAGATAAGTCCGTCATCTCAGTGACAAGTCAGTTTTAAGGTCACCATAAAGTGTGTAAGACTGTCTTGTATGCCTATCAGTCCATTTATAAAGTACACGTCAGTTGATTCATTAAAAAAAATATGTAAAAAGAGTTAATTTAAGGTATTGGATATACATTAAAAAAATAAACAAACAAATAAATAAATGAAAAAATGAATAATAAGTCAGCAATGTTCGTTAGTTATCATATGTCTAGGTAGATTTCAGAATTAGTCACAGCTGTAAAAAAAAAAAAAAAAAAAAAAAAAAAAAAAAAACCTCATTTTACAATTTTTAATGAGCTCTTGTATGTCATTTATTATTTTTCAGATTTTCTGACAGCACTCTAAATAAAATTCAGTGGGCAGACAAGACGCATGGCAGTGCCATAGAAACAATAACTGAAAAGATAAAAGGATCGCCGTAACTGTTTATATACATTTAAAATGATTTTCTGTGCAAATGGATTATTACTTACTGTGACACGTTCAATGTTGATATCAGGATTTAATTAAAAAGAAATTCCATTGTGATCAATTGGATTATTCGTACCTTGGAAGTGAACTATTTCTTTTACAAGCAATTTTTTCAGTTGGATTATTCATTACGCATTGTTCAAAATGATTAAAATTTAGTCTAAAAACATGTTGTTACTTTTTTTTCCATTTGTTAATTAATCACTTCTATTTTTAGGAATGGAGAGTTATTCATATTAACTCTCCATTCCTGAAAAATAATGGAGTCTTAAGACAAAGGGTGACGTCATGGGTGTATTTTAAATAACATAGTAATTCGGATACCAGTATACTACTAGTATCTTATAATCTTTGTAGGGGTGTTACCCCTGTGCGTATGTTATGTATTATGCGATTAGCGATAATGCCATACGGCCTCTTATTTTCATTATACTTCGGTTTGTAAAGTACATGTAAAATTCAGCTTTTAAATTTAAGTTTCTGGGTTTTCTGTATTTTGGCAGATTTTAGTAGGGTACATGTATTTATTATTATACTCCACGAAACTTAAGATGTAGGAAGTATAATGATGTTGGTCGGTCCCTCCGTCCGTTCATCAGTCAATTATAAGTTTTCCGCATTGTTTCCTAAACACTTTCAGATACTAGACTGAGTTTTTAAATGCGAGTCAACCACATGAGTTGCAGATAAAGTTAACGTTTTGTTTTGCTACAAATCCGATCCTTTGCAATTGTCTTTGATAATTTGATTAAAATAACAGCTTTCTGCAGTTTTTTCGTAAGCTTTCACATATTGAACTGATTTGGCATGTAGATCTACCACAATGTGTTACAGATCAAGTTCACGTTTCATTTTGCTTCGCTGAAATTTACGTTTTTACGATGACTACACTTAATTTGGTCCAATATGTGGGAGCAACCTCACAAAGGTTTTTGTAATACTATTTCTGTAATAGTATTTGCTTATTTTTATTCTCTCTCTCTCTCTCTCTTTCTCTCTCTCTCTGTGTGTGTGTTTGTGTGTGTGTTGCATTTACAATACTTTGTAAGTATATGAACTGCATTTTATAAGATGTGTTAGTCTGTAAAATAGAACGTCTGTAATCTTATATGGTGTATCTTGTTCTTTCGCCAAACCCTCGGCATAACGAAATGAAAGTCACGGTTCTTTCGGATGGGAACTTAAAAAAACGAGGTCCCGTGTCACGGTGGGCATGGCACGCTAAAGAACCCTGCTGTATAATGCCATCAGCACAACGCACAACAAATTTCTGCACCTTCGCCTATAGCTGGCGATAAGTGAAATATTCTTGACTGGGACGTTTAACACCATTACTAAACTCTCAACTCCTGTACCCTGCTTAGTGTTCAAGTGCATTTCTCACAGGCTAGTTGCGTACTCAATCCGCTAGAAACAGATCATAGCGTGGTACTTGTTTAAGGTTTTCTCTTTTGTCTGCGGTTTAAATTAAACGGAAGTGTTCAAAAATTCAAGATTGTTTTATTTTGTAACTAAATTTTTAGCCTATTATTTTTAATTTGCATTCTATGGGTGGGTGTCCAGTTGCCTGCTGAATAATGCAATTTGACCAACTAGATGAACAATGCACCCCCCACCCCCCCCCTAAAAAAACGGACATAATAAGCAATTTGGCGTTTTCAAAGTTTTAAGTGATGGTTCTCATACTTTAGCCATTATCAGAATTTTTTAGTTTGTTATTGTCTAGTTATGTACGCATCTAACCCCCCACTTTACCCCCACCATCACACGCACACGAAGTCATCTGATCACTCTGTATTAATTGAAGCACTACACACTGTCTATTTTGATTTGTACAAAGGTTACACGTTTTTAAGACTTTTGATAAATATACAAATCTCAATGTCGATCCGACGCCATATGCATGTGTAATTTGCAAGAGTATCGATCCGTTAATTGAATGAATGTTCCACTTATATCAAGACTTCACCAGCTATATGCGAAGTGGTAGAAAGTTTGACCCATGGAGTGCAATGGAATGCGCTAGGGTTCTTTAACGCGTTACACCTGGTTTTAGTGTCTTTTCCAAATTACCCTAATGGCTTTCATTTTAAAATACCATTTTTAAGTCTTGGTCAGACCCTGCCATGGTTGCGAACCCACGAACCTTCCTGGAAGTGGAATAATAAACAAACCATAACAAATAAATAGAACTCAACCCATCAAAGATGGGGGTGTGACCAAAAAAAAATCCTTCAAAACGGACGACTATAAATGTACTGGGGACGTGAAATTCGTCTCGGGACTTCCTTGTTGTAGCCTTGTCAGAGCTGAAAATGACTGTCCACATGAACATGAACCATGACATTCCACATCGTTATGAGTAGCTTTGTACTTGCATTTGACTTTGGCTAAACATGGTTGAAACCGAGGCATAATATGGGTTTGGGGTTTCATTCCTTAAATTACCCGACAGATATACCTTTCAATTACATGACAGAGAAACCACAGTGCTTGTCATTGATTAACACTAGCCTAGATATTTTATATTACCCATATCGAAAAAAAATATTTTATCATTTTTTAAATTTTACTACATTTGTGGTAAAATTAAGTTGTTACATTTGTGGTAAAATTTTGTTGCTACATTTGTGGTAAAATTTTGCTACATTTGTGACCAACATTTACTACATATGTGACAAACCTTACTACATTTGTGGTCCGTTACTACATATGTGACACAATTTTATTACATTTGTGACAGTTACTACATTTGTGGTAGTTACTACATATAGGGGTCCCACAGATCCTAAGAAGAGAGAGAGAGAGGGAGATAGACCAAGGAAGTTTAAAATCTGCTGTCCACCGTCATTGCTAAAAGATCTGAGAGAGAGAGAGAGAGAGAGAGAGTACTTGCCTGTTGATAAGTGTGCTGTAAATATAAAATTATCTGAATTTTGTTCCCCTTTACTACTCAATCCCGGGTATATATTGATCTCCCGACGTCGTGCTTTTATATATTATTTAAACCTTATTTCGATATACCCGTTTTACCTACACAGATTAAATATATCGGGTACTACATATAATGGATTTAGTATTGGCATGTATTTAAAATTAAACAATAAATTATTGTAAACCACGTGATTCTTAGTACATGTATTGGCTTATTGTGAAATATCCTTCAGTTTTAATGGTGTTGTAAGTCTATTTAGATTTAGGACATTAAAATATCTTTTAATTGTTTTATGTATTTTCTACATGAGGTCGTTTTTTTTTAAATTCGATACTGAAGGCATGGCAAACACATGAATGTCTTACATTTTGGCTGGCAAGTTGATCAACCGTTTTTATAAATAATAAAATAATAATATAATAATAATAATAATAATAATAATAATATATAAAACCACATGGGTGTTTTACATTTAAGCTAGCAAGTTGATCAGTCGTTTTCACACACAAAAAAGTATATTTCAGTTTCTTAGGATTGGGGGGGGCTCAACAAAGATGTCGTAAAACGGCCTGACTTTATAAATTGGAAATTTTCGGTATATGATATTATTATTTTTCTGAATGAAATATTCAAAATTTTATTTTGTGAAAATTTTGAGAAATTTAAGATAAAATATAATATTTTTATACGTTTTACGTCCTAGCTATTAGTGAAGTGACAGAACTTTAGATTTTGACAAGTTGCAGTGCGCCAGGGCAATGTGCAAGGTGGGTTCTTTAACGTGCCACGCCTGCCGTGACACTGGACGTCGGGTTTTAAGATCTCCTCCGAAGGACCCGTTGACTTTTATTTCTAATGCCGAGTGTTTGACTAAAAAGTCATTACCTACTTTAATCAAAAATGTAATTAATGAAATACAAAAGTTTATCTCAGTATTTAAAATTCTTTCAGATTTAAAAAAAGAGAATATTCATATATTTTGCAATGACATCATGAAAATTTATACTTATTGGGGGTTTCATTGAATAACGCATCTGAGTGACGTATCAAGTCATCGGATTTCTGAGTGACGTATCAAGTCATCGGATTTCTGAGTGACGTATCAAGTCATCGGATTTCTGAGTGACGTATCAAGTCATCGGATTTCTGAGTGACGTATCAAGTCATCGGATTTCTGAGAGACGTATCAAGTCATCGGATTTCTGAGTGACGTATCAAGTCATCGGATTTCTGAGTGACGTATCAAGTCATCGGATTTCTGAGTGACGTATCAAGTCATCGGATTTCTGAGTGACGTATCAAGTCATCGGATTTCTGAGTGACGTATCAAGTCATCGGATTTCTGAGTGACGTATCAAGTCATCGGATTTCTGAGTGACGTATCAAGTCATCGGATTTCTGAGTGACGTATCAAGTCATCGGATTTCTGAGTGACGTATCAAGTTTCTATAGGCTTCATTCCCTTTTTTCATCATTGTTTTTTTTTTCTATACAAATGCAGAAACATTGAATATTGAGGTAAAATTGTCGACATTAACTTACAAGGTTTGTGTTCTTAAGGCCAAGTGGTACAAATGGATGCTGACGTTACGCAAGGCGTGTACAAATCTATGCACTTTGATGGTATTATTCTAAGTCCTAACTTAAAGGGACTAATAATTTTGATAAATATCTTCCAGGGAATAAAATACATAATATGTATCGATTAAAAATATTAATGAAAATATACAACAAAAGTATCATAAATACGATACACGAAAAAATTCAACAGATCTAGATACCAGTGATTCACTGAAGATTTGCCTTTTTTAACCTTCAATTGATAAAGACGTTTTTTTCACAAAATTTAATTGATGATATCTTGTTTAATATTGTATCGATTTTTAAAATTCTTTCAGATTTTAAAAATTAAAGATTTTCATATTTTTCTTACACTATGACTTTTAAAATTTATTTGCAATGACGTCATGAAAATTTATACCGAAATACAGGGTATATCTGCAGATGATTGCGTACGGATTTTCTGAGTGACGTATTTTTGAGCTCGGTGGTTTTTGAACAGTAACTCACTTTGGCCAAGTAATAATATAAAATGATTTGAATTAAATTGATTTCTTCACTCTAGTCAAGATTTTGTCTCAATAGTTCAATATCTTTCTCATGTTTCAAATGTAGCCATTGATAATGAATGGCCCTTGTTCTTGCATTTTCGAAGTATCATCATTGACTCTTATTTCGGATGATAAGGCATTGTTCTTCCGCTATTCGAAGTAATAAATGTTTCTGAATATTATTATTTCTGTCATAATTATTATTCCACAGTGACTGGGAATATAAAATAATCTAATTGATGAAGTAATTTGTATACAAATAATAAAATTAATATATTTACTATAACAGCGAGAAGCACAAACACAACACTCCTAGTTTACGACACGATAACGTTAAATTTTGCAAGTTTGCCGATCTTTTAGCAATATCGTCAAAAATCATGACGTTATTGTTAATTTTGGTCATATTTTCGCATCAAATTTCGTCTTTAAAGTTTTATACCAAAAAATCAAGCAAGGTGACATATGTATTTCTTTATATTTTCAGAAAATTGAAATTCAGAACTACATTATGTTAGTTTTTCAAAAACTTGTAGGACAATCTGTTATTTTTCTACACTTTTCCCAATTTTTCAGAGCCTGAAAAAAATGCAATTTCCCATTAATCCTATGTTAAAATCCCGATTTTTGACGCTTTATAGCTAAAAAAGTAAAAAGGTGACCCCTATATTTTTTTTACATTTTCAGATGCGCCTCAAAAAGTTTTACATATATGGAAAAAATCAGAAACTTGTAGGATAGTGCCCATTTGTACCACTTGGCCTTAATGACATGATGAAACACAGCAACAGTATTACCTCACAGTAAACTGGTTCTTTACCGAAGTACCGATATCACAGTGTGGGAACGGAAGTTGAGTCAAACTGTACAGTTTTCGGTAGCTCTGTTCATCGAAGCGAGAGACGAAATAAAAACAATATGTCTGAAACGGTTGGTGGGTACTTTTTAACTTGTATTAAGCATATAATGCAAGATCTGGATAGAAATTTAAATGGAGAAATTTGACGATGAAAATTATTTACCATTTTAAGAATTCGTTGTCATTTATATCTTTATACACTCGACAATAATAACACTTGAACACGAGACAGTTAGATAAAATACATCGACTTGTAGCGAAAAATGCGTAAATTCTCTAGCGTGATGGATTTTCTAGTGTAACAAACAATACTTAAGACAACTTTTAATATAAAGTTACACATATATTAAGATGACATCACCCTCCTTTAAATGGTTATTGTTATACATAAGATTTTTCTTCGCACCTTGGAGATTGTTTACTGTACAGGTAGCTCGAAAAATACTGTACAGGTAGCTCTAAATATCTGTAATTTTTCTGTACAGGTAGCTCAAAATTAAAACAAAATAATTCAAGGTTTAATGCATTATTATACCCCCGCAAACGAAGTTCAGGGGGTATATAGAAATCACCCTGTCTGTCCGTCAGTCTATTCGCCCGTTCGTGCATCCGTCTGGTTGTCTGTCTCAATATCGTGTCCTCTCCATATCTTCCATGTCTATCGATGGATTTTCTTAATTTCAAATGTTAAAAGAACACCGAAACGATTCCATTGTTTATACTGCAAAAGTAAAGCAAAATTAATTTTTTCTGAGATTGTCGACCATTGTATAATATTTCACAAGGATTTGGAATTGAAATTTAATAAAACAGACCTCAATCAAGCAGATATTCCAATAAAAAAATTTCCACATCATCCCAAGGGAATACGAGAAAGACAACACAATTCTTATACCAAACGAATCAACTGAGGTATATGTTCTGGACTCGATCATTAAGGGATTAACAGGTTTCAGCAGAGAAAAAAATTCCTTAATATTTTCATATATAAAACTATTTTGGAACTAGACATTGCGTTTGAGCAGGGTTCAATCGCTGGGTGGCAAACGTTTACATTAGAAAATAATTGATAGTGTTAATAGTTGCAATGATGGATGTATTTGAATGAAGATGAAAGTGTAACAACTTCCGGAAATGCACAGATGCTATATAATTATGACCTTTTTCATTTGCACATTAATAACCAGACGTGTTAAATGTTTTACTATTTACTACAGGCAACATAAATAACTTTAATTGATAACATTATTGTTACATGTAGAAGACTTTGACATTCATCCTCTGCAACTTTATAAATTTCTTTGACTTGATATGCGATCAATGTTGATCAAAATCATCAAACTACTATAAAAGTTATCTAACAAAATCACATGACCATGAAAAACTAGGTCACAAAGACCAACTTTGTGTTGTCATATGTAAAGCATCCCAAATTGTACCTAAAATCAGGTTTCATAAGAATTGTTTTATTACTTTAAAAATCATCTAAAAGTCACTGGGTCATAAAAATTTGTCACAATGAATTGCTTTGTGTTGAAATACATAAAGCATCTAAAAGTTGTACTTGCAAATCAAGTTTCAGCAAAATTGTCCTGTTAAACTTTATATTATCAAAGAAAATTACTGGACCATGAGATTAAGTTACAATGGCCTTTTCTGTGTTGCATCATTATGAAAGATGTAAAATACCATGGGTTCCATAGCGGAAAAACAGGTTTAGGTATGAAAGCTGAACGATATTTACCAATCAATGGCCAAATAAACAGTCTAGAACGTAACATTGTTTATTTTGTTTTAAACAAATTTGAGGCTTTATGATATTTAGACAATTTATGCCATAGAGCCTTCTAAAACTGCGTTACCCAGGCGTGATTCTTCACATTCTATGATTATATCTATATCCTTTTACTATTTTAGAGACATAATAGTATTCAGTTGTATATTGTTCATAATAAACAATATTAGCCTTAATTTACATAGAACAGTATTGTCTGACCATGTCCTTTTTATGACTTGATGTATTTTAGATCGTTGATGACCTTAGAATATGAATGTCACGCCTGATACACGCATTTTAGATAGCAACCCTACGTTTATACCCCTGAAACCCAAATACAAAAAATCAAACCTTGTTTTTTTTTAAAAAAATAATCGATTAATACATGCATTTCTATTAAATGAAAGCGTTCCTTATACTTTCTATACTTTGAATTTGAATGCCAGTTGCGAGCTACCTGTACAGTACAATTTCATAAAATGTGAGCTACCTGTACAGTAAACAGAAAACCACACAGTCCAATAAAATCGTGTTTTGAAGTTTTCTCCAAACTTCTAAGTACTGTAATAAGCCACAAGTTGTTTTTAACATTCATAGCTTGCAAACTGTCTTCAGAATGGTATTAAATAGAATAGTAATATAGAGAAAATTGAGAATGAATCCTGAATTCATGAAAATTCCGCTGTGATCTATCATGTTCAACAAACGAATACAAGTTTTAGGCTTGATTTTTCACAAAATGTGTTGGATAATTAAAAATTGCATTAACATAGTGATATTCATGTACCTATGAAAAATCTCACAACACTTCATAACAACAATAATTTTACATATTTTTACTAACGTTTGACTCCACTGTTTTCATTCCTCGCTTCGATAAACAGAGCTACCGACAACTGTACAGTTTGACTCAACTTCCGTTCCCACACTGTGGATATACAGAGATTACACAAGAACAGAATTGATAACAGGTGTCACATATGTGACGTTTTGATATTTACCACTAGATGTCGTGAATTGAATGAAATGGGTGACCATGAGTATCTGTAAATATATGTCATCTGTCAGTTTTTGATAGAAGAGGAAACCAGAGTGGATAATCGAAAGCAAACTAACAAACTTTCTCACATCTGGCAAAAAATAGAATCATGGAAAGGTACATAAACGTACTACCACAGAACTTACTGTATACAATGTAGTAGTAAAAGAGTTATGTCCCTTTCATTGTAAAACTTGTGAAATTCTACTTGGCAACGACCAATTGCAATGCAACTACAGTGAACAAAACAGCAAGTGCGTGTGCTTTATTCTATCATTCGTGAGGTTATTTATTTATTTATTTATTTATTTATTTATTGTTTTAATTGTAAAAAAAAAGATACGTGGAACCTTTCTCTATTACTCAAAGAAGAAGACAATTTTCAAATATTCCACAAATGGGGCCTATATGACAGTCAACTAATTAGCTAACTTACTTACAGACAGTACTAGTAGTTACACTACCAAAACACCTTTTACATAGGAATGTACATGTATAGCAATTTAAATTTAAATATTTAGTTTTGGTTTCAATTCTAAAAATTCAAACTGCTTTAGTACTAACCCCATTCCCTTTTTGTATATAGTAGATCTTCCGGTTGTGAATTATATTTGATCACGCTGCAGGTAAGTGCCCGGCCAAAATGTCAGCCGGAAATAGGTATCTATTCCATTATGAATGTGAAATTTGAATTTTTTTTTATTATAATACTTTTAGTTAAGTCTCTAAAAATAAATATTGTTCATGATTATCTATACAATTAGTCGTTATTAAAAAGCTGTATACAGTACTCAAATTTTAATATAGAATGTTACCACAGTAGTTGCTAGATCACCATTTTGTCACTGAAACCGATTTTCATAGTAGACTATTTCAATGTCTCAACCTGAATTATAAACACTGGATTTTCTAGCGATATTTTACTTCTCCTCGATAAATATATCTTAATCCCGTACATTCATCAGTTTGCTTACAACGGTACAATTATAAGCAAGTTTATCTGGAAACGGACAGTAAATGAAGCAATCAAACGCTATGAAACTACTCAGTGGAACCAAAGAACAGAACAAGACCACACTTTACATCCATTTCGCAACTTACATCCTTCTATCTCTCCGGTTGTGGTATGGAGTCAAAGAACTTTTGTTATGACGATTTATTGCAAAACTTTGGACAGTCACACCAACGTTGTAATATATGGCAGTTATGCTACACAGATTTACTTCAGCACATTCTCTGCCTATATTCTCTTATTCTCATATACATTTCATACTCGCGTTAATAATAAAAGTAGCGGTAATGAATTGGGGAGGACATTTACAGATGCTCGAATTGAAGTAAAGCACGGGTAATGATGTATGGGAACGCCATGCACACTTTTATAGAATTTTATTTTTGCATAGAAGATACCTGCCCATTTTGGTATACATAAAATGGTGCCAAGCGCAAATGAATGTATTGAACTTTAAATACACGTGCAAAATGTTATTTGCCTTTAAAAGACTCTAAGGCTGCTTTCAATATAAACCAATTCTCTGTTAAATAATCGAACAATAACCTTAAATTTGATAAAAAAGGTAACCAAAGTGGTAATTAAATGGAAAGTAGACTGGGAGAAAATTACAATTGATTTTCAATTGGTACAATTTCTGATGCATATTTTACTGAACACAAAACAACTGTGTGAGTTACTGTGCTCATAACACAGCGGTAACATTTTGTCCGTAAAATAAATGTAATCAGGGTAATTTTTCGTTTTTATGAAATTTTGGTCGATTGGGGATTGTTGAAATGATGTGTTCTTTAACTATCTCAAAATTGTCATCATATTTTTATCTTGATACAAAGATCACTTAAGATAGAGTATCTTCTATTTTTTCGAAGTGAGAAGGAATTACATTATATAATAACAGAACAATCTGAACTTCTCAATAGCTAACGTAACCAAGAACACAGCATGATGTAAGGTAATGACTGCTAAACTGCAAAACCACACAAGACAAACGCATATGAGGATAACTGATGACTCCCGACTCAGCATATTTTGTCATCTCGAGGAAGCATATCATACGCATATAGTCCGGTTTGATAGAATATATACACTATAAGTGTCTAGACATCATCTAGCGTTTTCAACGTTACAATTGAAGATAATTAAAATAAACTGGGTTAAATCTACTTGTTATCAATAAGTTTGTCTTTCAGAATGAGGTTTGATTTCGTCATGTGCTTTTTACCGTTTTTTTAAATAACACATTTAAAAATTAGTTTTTATATGTGATTTCAAATGCATTATTTTAATATTTTAACAAAAGTCTAAAAAAGTGGACCATGGGCCTTAACGCTCACCTGAGGGTGTGTACATATCTAATGCAGGGGTTCAATGGTCACTTACGTTAATTAAAGAGAATGCCGCATATATGCATCGTTTTGGTCGTATCTCTAGTAAGCATATAAGCGTGTCCTCTTTATTCGGACCTAAGGGAGGAACTCGTCAGGAAATTTTATAATATGGAGGAAGAAGACCTACTACAAACTATACTTCTGGATATAACAAACTTTATAATATGGAGGAAGAAGACCTACTACAATCTATACTTCTGGATATAACAAACTTTATAATATGGAGGAAGAAGACCTACTACAATCTATACTTCTGGATATAACAAACTTTAAATCTTTTGCAAATTTTTTAATCCTCTGTTTAGAAAAACGTTCGCGTGGACGCGTGTAAAATCAATGACATTGTCTCGTTCGAAATTGTTAGTGCATCATAAGCCTATTATAGGCTGGCCGATTACTAGTATGTAATTCGCGTTAATTACTTTCTGTACAATGAACTTATCGGGTTGCACTTTAAAATAAAATTATTATTATTATTATTATTATTATTATTATTATTATTATTATAGATATCGAAACGTCACCAGCAAAATAATGAATGCGTTGGCTAAGATTTAACCGTACGTTTAATGTGGCTAGATAGAAAAATGAATTATTTTGAAGGACAATAATAATAAACATGTATATAGCTTAATAGGGGGTTTCATATTTGAATGAATTCTTTGATTGACTGTATTATCGACATAAATAAATAAATAAATAAATAAATGCCATAGAAACGCACCAACCAATCAATAAAGCATGTGTGTGACCTTTTTAAGTACGACCACGTTTATCTATATTTAAATATACATGTAGTACTTTATTATACATTTAAACTCCAGGAAATACCTCGGTTGTTTTTGAATGTAGTTTTATGGGGGTAGAGTTGACATGTCACGTGGCTGTTATCAGTCTTGGCTGTTTCAGGTGCATTCAGGACAGCAGTGTGTGGATACAGGTGTGAAATGTTTTAATTCAGGTTGATTCAATACTGCTAATTTATAACGTGTACATAATTTTGAATAATGTAATAATAATAATAATAAGTACATATCACGGACGTTGACAACTTGCTGAGGCAGAATTTGGGATTTTTAAAAGCGAGATAATTGGGAATATGTCCTAGTGAGATAACGTAATAAGATAGAATCATATAATTTATTTTCTGGTAAGTAATAGTTATTATTAAATTTTAAAAAATAATGTTAATACAGAATTATATAAACAAATCAAATAAAGATAGAGGGGCTGAAATATGAGCTGCCGATTTGGCAATAATTTGTAAGCTGTGACCGGCCTGTACTGTAAATGTATTACATACAAAATCATGTACGTGTATATTATAAACAACCCTGGGGGACCGAAGCTCTCAGTTATAACTCTCATAAATCAAATTTGTATTTGTACTGATAATTGTCATAAACAGTTTGACCTTATTCAAAGATAATTTGAAAAAATAGTATTATTTGATTGATTCAAATTTTATCTAAAACTTAATACGGTAACTCGGTAATGTTCAGCCTTCATGTCTTTAATATGTTAACATATACATGTATATCAGATGTGGTGTGTATTGGGTCGTTATACACAGGTGCCAATGATAAAGATGTGAACACTTTATAAGGTTCAATAGAGTTATGATTTGCACATTTCCACGTAAATTGCAAAATAAATCGCCTTATTAACATGTCTGTTGTCGATATTATATTAGTGACATGACTATTTTGATGTTTACTTAAACCAGGAACAAGATTGTACCATGACCCATAAATATACATAGAAAGACTACTGTACATTTCTACATAACATTTAGTCATGCATTTCGTAACTCTGAATGCTACTAGGGCGTTCGGTTAGAATCATATTCAAATTGTATCACTTCTGTATCTTCGTTACTCCGATTTAAACACGAAATTCCGATGGCTACTCCTCTGATGAGTTTGCATTTTTTCATATCGTATTTGAGGACAGGCCTTTTAGACTTTTCAACGTGTTTAAATCGAAAGAGGAATAAACTGATTATTGATATTTGATCCTTATTGAACACCATACTTTTGTAATGTTTACATCGTGATTTTAAATTAAAGTCAAATTATCCGGCTCAACGGGATATTGCTGGTATAACACACATGCATGTAATTAAAAACCAGGAGTCGGTATCTCTGCTGGTGGATGTTTACCGAAAATACCACAAACTCGGTTGGCAAAAATTGTGTATTATTGTCAAAAATATACTATTGTATAAATTTAATTTGCTGCTAGTTACAAAATTAAATTCTTCAAAAACTAAGGTATACTCCCTCATGCAAAGTATTTCCTTAGCAAAATTTGGTAAAATATATTTTGGTCCTTTGGGTACCTTTTCTTGAAAACATCTTAAAAATAATTTTGATTTCACAATTTTGGTCCAATCACTTCTGATAAGGAATTGTATTCCGAGCTGTAAAATTAATACTGGTATAATATGTAATTATATTATGTTTACTTGATGAAGCAACTTTATCACCATACACGTTTAAATCATCGACAGTGTTCACATTCGAGTTAAGTTACATGTATAATAGAACAGGAAATGGTGATATTGGCTTTCTAGATTACGTCACATACTTTATTGTTCTTGTCTGAACCATCAGTTATCAGTAGCACCCAATCTCACTTCCTTGGTGGAAGTTCACGTGCTTAACTTAATTTGTCAGATTCATTTTTTTTTACTTTGTTTTGTGATTTGGACAGGAATTAGTATGTTGATTTTTTATTTAAAACATTTTATTGTTCAAAGTTTATACAAGATGCTGCCACTGAAGAATGGGTGCTGGAAATAGTAGAAAAGTTCGCATCATACAAGTACGATCAGGTACGTAACAGTATAATATCACTACTAGAACTTTATACAACGAAACAATAGCAAGCTGTGCTGACCCAGGGATATTGTAAGAACAAGCTTATCAGGGTTCTAAAATGAACTGTCATTACACACTTTTTGGAAAGTTTGATGTCTCTAGATCTGTATTCAAAATTACCTTGAATATATTTGACGACCTCGTGTTCCATGTTCCTTTCATTCTGTTATGTACATACGTGGCGGGTGTACCTAGAAAGAAGAGCTGCTTACCCTTGCGTAACACCCGATCTCACCTGTTTACATGTTCAATTTTTTTTTAGTTCCAAAAGTTTTTATTTTTATTTTTCTTGTGATTTCAACATTGATTGGTATGTTTGTTTCTGCACGCTATATAAATTTCCAAACCGTGTAGGTCGCGCGGTTACGGATAACAACGGATCTTTTCGCCTGGTTCGAATCCCACATGTAAGATCCTGAGAAACTTTATGATTTCGTAATGACACACCGTTATCATAAAATAAGACGGATACGAATCTCTCTGCTTTAATTCTACCATGTATACCATGATTCTAAAAGATGTCAAGAACATGATGGACTTATGTTCTGTAGGATAGAATGCAATCTAAAATAAATATATACATGTATAGTGGCAACACGGGATGCAACTAAAACACTGAACAATAAAAGAAACCAAATAAAAAGAAATACACAAAATAAACTAACGACTATTGTCGACCACTGCATTTAAGTTTGGTTAAAGTACTGTTTGAAAACCCAAACCCATCCCTAATTAAAATGACCAACATAAATACGCAAAATACTTGTCCATGTCCGAATTACACTCCAGAAACTTTGAAACTGACAAGTTAGGTTAAACACGCGAACTTCCACCTGGGTAGTGAGGCTACATGCTCCGGAAGGGTAAGCACCTCCTGTTTAGCTAGCGTGTGTAATAAATTATATTTTCATTCTTATGAAACTTTGGGACGTCAAATATATTTAGGGGAATCCTGGACACAGAAACACAAAACTTATCAACAATACTGTGATGACGGCCATAAAACTTTTTGAGCGCCCCGATAAGCCTAGGCTTGCAATATTCCTGGGGCAACAATTTACTTGTAAACAGCTAATAAAAAATAAGCCAACTTGTATCTAAAGTCCTGCTTTTAAAATTTCACCCTGGTATGAAAGTATTTGTGGAAGCGAGTTTATTAAGAATTTGGCCTTGTTCTCGAATTAATTTCACATTATATATGCATGCTATTGTATCATTTATTGTATGCTATCTTTGTGTGAATAATATATTTTTAAAAATAAACTATGGAAAATAACAAAAGTGTTGTACATCGTATAATTATATAATGTTATCAGCTAGGTCATTGGACGTGGGGTTTTATTTCATTGATTAAAATTAAATAACAGCGGATAAACGTTGTTTTCATTCTAGCAACATCAAGAAGAGGCCAGTCGCCTTCTACATCAACTACCGGTACATACCATGCCAGGGAAGAACCAAGGAACGTCAACAGTGAGTTAATCCTTTTGTTTGTAGAATTTTTTTTTAAGAAACCGGGTTGTTTGAACAACACATAATAATACGTTTCAATCCCATTAAGTTACAGACGTGCCGAAATTTTAACACTAAGCTATGGAATTGGTGCCGAACCGACAGATCACCTTTCTATTATATCTCGCGATGTTGGTCAGCTTTTTGTCTACCTTTTGTCAGCTATTTGTTCAGTAGCTATCCGAATCTCAATCACTCTGCAGTGGCACTTCTACTTTTTTCGTCAGCTCAGTGTTAAACATTCGATATATGTTGTCTGTTGTGTATTTACATAGCTCTAGTTAATCTCAAGTTCAATGTACGTAGGGGGGCATCGGTTTTAATCAAGTTCTCATTTCTGAATACCGAGTGTTTGGCGAAAGAACAGTAGCTTCCTATTTTCAAGTCTTGGTCGGAACCCGGACAAGAATCGAATCTCCTACCTCGAACATACGGAACGAGCACGCCACCAACTGAGCTACTACAGCGTATTTTTTTAATTGATGTTAATTGCGTAAATCAATTACTTTTTATTATACGAAAACACGGTTATTTAAAAGTTAACAAATAAATCCGCATTGCAAAATAAGATAACACAAAGTTTAAAGTGGATATAAAGTTAGTTTTGTTACTAAAATATTTACTTTTCAAAAAGAGACAACACCTAACATAATTGTTATGTACCCTTCAAATGTGTCCCATATATTGGCATATCATTAACATTTAGGAAGTCAGTAATATGATCAGGTCAATATTACATATCCCAGTCAAGACTCTTGTGTATAAAGGCCAACAATCCTGAATGATGGGGGAAACATAAGTCATTAGAAAACCACTGAACTTCGGAAAGCGACTGGAATCTTTCTCATAATAGGATCTTTCCGAACCAAGGCGATAAGGGACGATGTATTGTCGAAACGTGCGCTTCAGGCCACTACATTTGTAGATCACCAAGAACCAGAAATGGAAGCTTTTTATTCTGTATCTAGATTTATCCACAGTAATTTTATTCGTCGACATATTTCTTATTTGTTTCTTTGTCATGTCAGGGATTCCATGCTGGATGTAGGTATTCTGTTTAAATTTCTTGTATAGCAACCAGAAAATTATAACCCGTATTTAGGGGCCCAGTGGCCGAGTGATAGAAAGTCATCATCTTACAGAACACACTGTCTCTTGCCGCTACTTACCTCGCTTTAAAGTCCCATTCGGGTTGATCCTACATGTTGGAAACTTATTCAGTTTGCAGCCGAAAGTAAAGTCCATTTACGATCCTTTAGTCTCTCGGTTTTTCGTAAAATTCTCTAAAACGAAACTTTTTATTGTAAAAGTAAAATCGTACATTTATTATACAATTCATGCCGTAATTAATTTTTAATATTTCTATCCTTAAACTTTTCTTAGTTTTGCCCCATATTCCGTAAATTTTGGTCAATATTGAGCAACGGCTATTTTGTCTAAGTTCTACATTTCGGTCGAAACCATTTCGGACAGGGAAATACTGATCTAATTTGCATAAGAAATACGTATCGACAATATGTTGATACGCAACACTACACATGATTGACAAGGACGGATATTGTTTTTATAAATTTGTTTATAAAATTACTCAAAATTGTTTTAAATTAATCAATAGTTGGTGTTATAATGCTGCACGTACGAGTACGTTATGTACTAAAAATTTTTGTTTACAAGATTTTTGTCCGAAATAGCATTCTTGCCACAATTCACGTGCAAATCATTATTTGAGACAACGCTCTCTCTCTCTCTCTCTCTCTCTCTCTCTCTCATCCGTTGTACCATATTTCTTACTGAAATTCATTTAAGAACGGTGATACTTAACCTTGACAAACTTCAAACATTTCACGTGCAAATCATTTTTAGAGACAATGTTCTCTCTCTCTCTCTCTCTCTCTCTCTCTCTCTCTCTCTCTCTCTCTCTCTCTCTCTTGTTGTACCATTATTCATAAATGGTAAATTATGGTAACTAATTAAACTTATAAATTGTGTGAAGACTGCAAGAACTTTGTCATATCTACTTGGAGGTTGGCAAGAAATACCGTATTCATGATCAGGTGTACACGTGTTGTAAAAGTCGGTCAACTTTGACTTTAGCAGTTTTGTCATGTGCTGTTTTTGAATTTTTATTAAAATAATGCATTCAAAAACAGGACATGACAAGTTGTCATGTGCTGTTTTTGAATGCATTATTTTAATAGAAATTCAAAAACAGCACATGACAGTTTGGTAACCGGATTATAATTAGAGGCGTATGTTAACAAATATTTCTGATCGATGTAGCAGAAAATATGAATTAAATAATAACGATAAATCAACAACTGTATAGATCTTTAGAGACATTCGCTTAAAAAAAGTTTCAGGAAAACTGATGGTGATATTAATATACACGTGATTGGGGCTGTGGGAGTGAGTTGAAGAAGCTAAGATTGTGTTAATGACCCGTAACAGAAACTGAAGCATATGGAAAACCCTCTCACTCCTGTTTTTGGTATCGCCGCAAAGGTTAGGAAAATGGCGCTAAAACAATTTAAGTAAAGAGAGTAGATTAGATACCGGTTACAACACGCCACATTACGGCATAGGCTTGTTTTCACGATGCAAAAAGCTACGATTTTTATTCACACGTTAACCCTATGAAAAAGGACAAAAAACCAAGAGACTAATTGGTTGTAAACAGACTTTAGGTAATTTTCTGCGTTAAATCTGGATTACTGTATCATATCAGAATTGAACACCTCGATAACAAGGAACAAACCTTGACACAGGGTCACTGCATTGCGGCACCCACTGACCATAAACGTCTGTTTTAACTGTGTTTTGTTTCTTGGCGAGATACATGTGCATGTTCTTCCATTGTTTGTCCTATATAGATTTATTTCCAGGTACTTGATGCTATTTTTGTCTAATGCTGTTATATTTATTACTCAGTGTTTGTCTACTGACAAATCTTACATTTCTTTATATGAAACATAAATACAGTTTTATATTTCAAAATTGGCACATTGTGCACATAATACCCTCACATAAAATCTAGTGTACCTTCACCTCACCTTACTAATGGTATGAAGTTTAAAGACGTTACTACACGAGTACTTTGGTACTCGATAGATGTGCAGATAAAATTGTATTTGAAGTTAAAACGATGTATGCGAGACCAAATCAGAATAATTACAATGTGCTTGGCTTCTATAAATATACTATTACATATTACAATATTAAGGGAAAACCACATAATATGCAAAAAGTTCTTTTTGCAAATGTTTAACATGAATAGTCACCATTATTCTCGACTATGACGTCAATATATAAGTAATCATTTCTGTAAAATAACTTTTAGTACTGCCAGAAAAGTACATGGATGGAATCTAAAGAGTTAAGATTTGTATCTACATTTATTCCACCCCATCTAGGTGTCTGTAGTAACTAAGTTGGAATTTCCATGACCTTGTTGTAAAGCAAAATACTGCACATTCGAGGCCTAATTTTATGTTCCACACATGATTGGTTTGAAATAAAAAATACGTATTTTAAAAAGAATGCTTTAAAAAAGTAAATATTCTTAAATTCAGGAATAATTCAAAACAAAAGTAATCAAATTTAAAATTCTTGTACAACCCCCTGTTACTAGGTGTTGATAATATGTACGACATAATGGTGGTAACATAAGTTTAATTTACATTAAAACTTCTGTGCTGTTTCAAACTTTATTTGTTTACATATGGTACATAATAACACGACGACATTTTTACTGACGTCACAGTTTTATCAATCATGATATCACCTTACCCTGGAATTTTTGACAACTTTAAATGACTTCCCTGTAACATTATTATCTGTCCGAATGAAGTTCTCTTGTTATTGCGGCGTGTTTAGGATTGGCTATAATTTCTACAGATGGACACACATTAAAATTTGCAACCACATTCCAGGCATTACATTTACATCTTTTAATCAATATACACACATATTTAATCAATATACACACATATTTAACATGTTTCCGAAGAAGGAAGTACAAATAAAATTAATCACATCCTAGAGACATGTCCAAATATATCCCGGTAATGTCACCATTTTCAACTGAATAAACCGAAACGTTGGTAGGTTTTCTCGGCGGTGTTTGTATTGAATTGCTTTGGTGGCAAGGATTTGGGCTAAATTTTGTTGAAACTTGAAATTGGTTGTTTCTTCCACTTGTATGTGGAGGCGGCGAGTTCAGGGATATTGGAGGAAGCCGGAGTGCCAGAGAGCATTACCGATCTTCTGCTGACTGGCAAGCTTTCAAATACTAGAGTGGGTGTCGAACTTAATCAGTGACACACTTACATTGTTAAGAGCGCACGAAACACTTGGAAAAAAGTAGATGTGCCTGTGGCTAATTTGCTTTGGTGTGACCCAAATATTTTTATTTATAAGTGTAACAAAAATTACTGCATGACATCTAGAACAAAAAATGAAAATTTATATAATTTCTCAAGTTTCAAGTTTCTTTATTTCTCATATTGCTCCATACAAGTATGTTTTTGTTAGACTACTTATTTATGGTTTGTTCCAATGTCCGTTCATGTTCGCGAATTTGACTATTAAAGATGGTCTATGAAAACAGTGTTCCTATTCACCCTCGTGCTTTAACAGTAAATATGTGATGTAGTTTATCGGTTCCAGCAAAGCGTGACAATAAGAGCACACACACAAACGCATGCAAAACATTAAATGGTTTTAAAAATATCGGTGTACTCCATAAAACAATATAAAACTAGAAAAACTGTGAGCCACAAGCTCACAAAAATACCCCCTCCCCCCGCTCCCAAAATTCATCGAATCAAATTTTTAAATAGGAGGTGCACATCTACATGACATCACAAATATTGTGTAAGTTTCAGGTTTAGGAGGAGTTGCGGATAAGAGATAGATACCCTAAGGTGTAACGGAAGGACGGACGGACACCCCATATTACTATATACCCCCCACTTTTTAAGTGAGGGTTTTTTTTTTTTTTTTTTTTATAAAAATCAACATTCATGCTCAGATGGTTTTGTTTGTAAAATGTAGACATGCTTGAAGTTCGTGGAAGTTTTTACACCGCATACTACATGTACATGTAAGTTCAATTCTGAACAGAACTGTCATGTGTACAATGTATAATAACCATAATAACAGAACTGTCATGTGTACAATGTATAATAACCATAATAACAGAACTGTCATGTGTACAATGTATAATAACCATAATAACAGGACTGTCATGTGTACAATGTATAATAACCATAATAACAGAACTGTCATGTGTACAATGTATAATAACCATAATAACAGGACTGTCATGTGTACAATGTATAATAACCATAATAACAGAACTGTCATGTGTACAATGTATAATAACCATAATAACAGGACTGTCATGTGTACAATGTATAATAACCATAATAACAGAACTGTCATGTGTACAATGTATAATAACCATAATAACAGGACTGTCATGTGTACAATGTATAATAACCATAATAACAGAACTGTCATGTGTACAATGTATAATAACCATAATAACAGGACTGTCATGTGTACAATGTATAATAACCATAATAACAGAACTGTCATGTGTACAATGTATAATAACCATAATAACAGAACTGTCATGTGTACAATGTATAATAACCATAATAACAGGACAGTATCACCTGTCAATATCTAGTGACATTTTTAAACATTATCTAATCACGGACTGATTTTAAA
This sequence comes from Anadara kagoshimensis, assembly GCA_021292105.1. Taxonomy (NCBI): domain Eukaryota; kingdom Metazoa; phylum Mollusca; class Bivalvia; order Arcoida; family Arcidae; genus Anadara; species Anadara kagoshimensis. The sequence continues at coordinate 9,319,230 of CM037869.1, forward strand.
ACGATTAAAATTCATTCATCCAGGTCAAAGAAATGTTTAAACATTATGTGTAATGATATATTACTTACTTGTGTCAAAAAATACATATTAACTTCAATATTTGTTAAGTAAAGAGTAAAATGTAAAATATTCCTCATGCCAAATGTGTCATAGGTTCAGAAGTTTATAAATACAATTTATTGAATTAAAACTTTGATTTCAAATTTATATCCTGGACAATATATGTTAATAAATTGAATTGTATATTACTTTAACAGCAGTATATGTAACATAAATTTAAAAGTCAAATTTAAAAAAAAATAAAATTTTGTATTGACGCAAAAAATGCAACATTTTAATCGCATTCAGCATGTTATTGTGTATAAGTTTACCAAATTTACATTTGTATAACGTGCATATTTAAGGATCACTGGTTGTAAATGAATTGGGATTGTTGAGGGTATCCGATAATCAAATTTCTTTTCTCGTTTGTCTGTTTCAACAAACGTTTTAATGTCGTGTTTTGGTTACCAAGTAAGAATTCCTATATAATATCTTATATTTTTTACCTATTTTAATGGTTATCTTGTGATAATTTGTATTTAAGTTTTTGTAATAAAATGTAAAATTCATGCAATTAAAAAGCAACATGAAAACATAAGTAAAAAACGTTAATGATGGACTGTTAACGTTGTTTTATAACATTTTAGGTAAATATTGTTACTACTGTGAAGTGTTTTAAACCCCTAAAATGTAATACCGAAACCGGATCTAAAGATTTAAAAATAAACTAAATCATATAAACATTGGTTTTCAAAGATACTTTTTTTTTTTAGAAATGTCAACATTTTCAGTGTAATTTGTTTGTACTAAGTTCAAAACTAAAACACAAATGACACCGAATCTTCCTTGTAAAGTTCAGCAAGTGTGTATCCCAATATAGGACAGCGGGTTAAACTTTGTCCTTCTTACGTTTGATTGTAGATAAGTCAGTTAATCCATTCAACAGTTTATCTGTATGACTTTCTATTTTTTGATTTATGTCTAGGCATGCGCTTTTATTTTGATATATTTTTATTAGTTTGTTACGAATGTTTCTGATAATATTTTCTCCTTTCTTTGTCAATTAGGAGACCTCAGCTTACGGTTGGTCAAAACGCGCGCTAATGGACCACAGCAGTCCTTACCATGCCTAAACACAAATATTACTTGGGAAAACCTTAGTTTGACAGTTGGCTTGTCGAAGGGCGGGTATTTTGGATTTCTGTACCCCTGGTCTGACAACATCGATATAAAAGAAAGCCACTTAGCTGAGCGAGAATAACCATATCCTAACTTTTTCCACTTGATTAGGTGTTAATCCTCTAAAATAAAGAGTCTGACCCAAGACCTGAAAGTGGATAGTAACTGTTCTTTCGCCAAGCACTCGGTATTAAGAAATGAAAGCCACGGTTCTTTCGAATGAGAACATTAAATAAAAGAGGTCCCGTATCACGGTGATCTTGGCACGCCAAAGAACCCTGCTGTATGATACCATCAGCGCAACGCACAGGCAAAATTTCCGCACCTTCACCTATAGCTGAATACGTCTCGATATAAGTGAAATATTCTTGACTGGGACGTTAAACACCATTTCTCAACTCTCTCTAAAATGAAGAAACTATTACTTGTTCCAATGTATGTAATTCATGCGGATAGCATACACATACCGGTTGTTGATTTAACCACATCACTGGATATTGTGTTACCATTACATACAGCGCACATCCACAATCCTGAGTGTTCTGGTCGAATCGTTTGAGGGCTGGGAAATTAAAATCATAAAAGACTCTTCACTCATACTGTATGTATGCATCAGGACAAACCCTGAGATTTTATTCAGTTCACTCTTCTATTCGAATTATCTCATTACAACTTTTCTCTCACATCCATTCATATAGAATACAAAGTTAAAAATAGCAACGTTAAATACTCAGGGTCAACAATTATTTTTAAATATAATTTGTCGCTAGTGGTAACAAAGTTCGAAAATTAAAATAAATTCGTGAGCGGCAGAATATTTAGATCTACAGGAGCTTTATTTTCAGTAAGAGGTTTAGTCTTGGCTTGTGCCGGCTATCGTAGTTTTTACTGTCATATCTCCAGTATTCTTTGTAAAGTTGATAAAACTTAAATATGTAGTTTAAGTCAATTGAAATTCTTTGTAAACCATGTTTATCAAGTGGTCATAAATAATAAGGGAAGGCTTTATAATAGATTTTCTGTCTCATACAACTTTCTGATACGAAAGCCTATTAGGCTCATGAATAAAAAAAATAAAAGTCGTTATTACGCAAAAAAGGCGTAATAACGCGAATTGAGAGGCGTTATAACGCAAAATAAAGGCTTAATAACGCGAAATAAAAGCGTTATAATGCTAAATAAAGGCGTTATAACGCGACATAAAGGCGTAAAAATGCGAAGTGAAAGACGTTATGATGCCTTTTTGTCTATATATAGAGCAGTCACTTCCCTAGAGAAATGTTTCTCGCCATTGGTTAACAACCCTCACCACAAACAGATTGGGTTTAGTTTAAACTCTTTTAGACAGCATAAGGCAACTGCAAATGATTAAACCTTGATCTATTCATACTAAGATTACACAAATGTCATTTTGTCATTGTTAAAAGTTAGCGATTGACAATTGGACAGGAACTTTTTAATAAATAGCCATGTGTATATTGCCAATGTTTATACATGTATTTCAGATTACTTAAAAGATTTCCATCACCATATATAAAATGATACTCTTTATGAAAAAACTTTAACATTGAAAAGTAATCTTTCTTTATGTTTTACTGAAATAATATGTTCATTTCAACGCAGGATCGGATGATGTGCAGTTTCTGAATTTTTATAAAAAACAGCTTATTACATTACATATAGTTGTACAGGAAACACACATACACACACATATACACACGCTCTCTCTCTCTCTTTTAATTTGTGGCCACTGCGGTAGCTAAGTTGGTAGAGTGCTCGCTCCGTAAGTGGAAGGTAATGGGTTCGATCCCCGGCCGGGTCTGACCCAAGACTTGAAAGTGGGTAGTGACTGTTCTTTCGCCAAGCAACGCAAAATTTCTGCACCTTCGCCTATAGCTGGCGACGTCTCGATATTAGTGAAATATTCTTGACTGGGACGTTAAACTCTTTTAATATGTATGTAAAGGGGGGAGATAGCGATTAAACCCCAGGACCTCCACATCATTACGGTAGGCATCTTAATTTCGCCTTTAGATTCGCGTTATTATGCCTTTATTTCGCGTTATTACGCCTTTTAATTCGCGTTAATACGCCGTTAAATTCGCGTTATTACGCCTTTTTAAAGGCGTTATTATGCCCTTATTTTGCATTATAACGCCTTTATTTCACGTTATTCCGCCTTTATTTCGCGTTGTAATGCCTTCCAATTCGCGTTATTACGCCTTTCTAAAGGCGTTATTACGCCTTTATTTTGCATTATAATGCATTTATTTCACGTTATTACGCTTTTATTTCGCGTTATAACGCCTTCCAATTCGCGTTATAACGCCTTCATTTAGTGTTATTACGCCTTTATTTTGCCTTATTACTTATTTCGCATTATAACGCCTTTATTTCGCGTTATAACGCCTTTATTACGCATTATAACGCCTTTATTTCGCGTTATAACGCCGTTTAATTTTTTTATTCATGAGCCTAATAGGCTTCCGTAATACGACATAGGTAAAAGAAGTAACAAAAGTTCAAATGTCTAGTATAGATAAACAGTATGTCAAATTTTATTCTGCTGAGGAAATATACGACTTCATGGCCACCAATTGGAATTTTACATCAAAAGCCTGTGTATGTATTCATTAGTGCATTTACACAGATTCGTTGACCTATATATTTCATTGATACTGAATACAAATAACGAGTATTGCATTTTGACATTTTATTTTAGTAGTTGAAATAGTAATGCACGCTAACACTTTTGACATCTAACAAATTATTTAGTAATCTTACAAGATGTCAACTCTTCCGAACAGATTAGCAGCTTTACAAAATAATAATAATAATAATAATAATAATAATAATAATAATGATAAATAAATAAATAAATGTCCATAAAAACATGTATTCGGTGTGTTTTGCTCGGTTTAACGTTATAATTAATATACCTGGTAATAAACAGTTGATACAGGACAAAGTTGTCATATTCGCTCATCTATCGGCCGAAATCTACTTTCAGGGACACCTTTATCACACACTGCTTTTGCATATGTGTGGACCACTGGTTTTGCATACTTGCAATAGGTTAAGTCCCTCAATTAATACTATAGCCCAATATATCGACTGGTCATTTACGCCAGTTGACGCCAATCCAAAGACGGGAGCTTATATATACTCAATGATTGTTCATTCTTGTCTTATTTGGCTGATTTTATCAATAATTTGTAACACGTTACTCTTTGCAGTTTATTGAATTGGTCAAATACATTTTTTTGTTCTTATTTTAACGTCTTTTTACTATTCAGACAGAAATACACATGTTTATGTGCAAATAACAATCGTTAAAGAAAATACAAGATTGGAAAACTATGAAATTTTAACAAGTGAACATCCACCCGGGAATTGTCGGAGACCGGGTGCTCTGGAGTGAAAGTACCTCCTATCGAGCTATCTATAACCGCAACATGTGGTTACAGACACAGCATACACATGTACTTAACAAAAATATCGTGATGACGACCATAACACCTTTTGAGCTCCTAACTATGACAATACCAAATTGCTTATTCAGTGTTCCCACTAGCTTTGGGGTCCAAAAAATATATGGAAAATATGAATATGGGGTCAAAATTACAGGAGTATTATAGGAAAACTATAAATGCACTAAGATTATAGGAATGTTTTTAAATAGTATACAGTTCAGTCCACAAAGTAATAATGTCACCCCCTAATCTCCATAAAAAAACGTCACCCCTCATACAATAGTAAGTACAAAAATACAAATACATATCATTTAGAAATGATTTAATTAGAATCAGTTACAGTTTTAGTATCAACACAAGCTAATTAACAGGTAGTATTTACTAGAAGCACGTCCTGCTTGAATAACAGCTCTAACTCGATGAGGTAGTGTTCGATACAAATTTTGACATTCTGATATCTTGATCTGATACCAGGGCTTTTTACTTTTACTGACTGCCAGGTCTGTTGACCATTTCAGACCACATTTAGCTAATTTCTAACCCTAACCATGTTTCGACAACAAAAAAGATTTGGTGTTAGATGTCAAAAATATGATTGATTCCTTGCTTCTTAAGATCTTGTACGCAATTCACAGTGACAAATCATTCTAAAATTCATGATTGGTAAACTATGTCATATAATGGTGTAGGTGTACTAAAGAGGTTACTAACCTTAAATAGTCAACGCTACCAAACTTTACAAATTCAGTGTGAATGTTTGCCTTTCATCGAAAATATTGCTCCTGCTCATGCATCTAAATCGACTAAACAGTTTCTTGAAACAATGAATATTTCTATGCTTGACTGGTCCGGAAAATCTTCTGATACGAGTCCAAAAAGTTTTTGGGACTCCCTTAAAAAGAAAGTACCTGGAGAAAGTCTGAATGTGTCAACAAAGCTTTGATAGTCTTAAAGGCTTTGGTATCAGACTAAGAAATCAGAATGTCAAAATTTGTTTTTTGTATTTGCAAGACGTGGTTTTGTTTTTACAAAATACTAGCTGTAAATTAGCTTGTGTTGATACCAAACAATATCACTGATTAGCTTGTGTTGATACCAAACAATCACCGATTCTAAGCAAATAAATTCAACTGCATAAATTAATTTTTATCTGTATGTTTGTTCTTACTGTTATTGTATTTGGTTTGACGTTTCTTTATGGATATAGGGGGTGACGTTTCTTTATGGAAAGAACTGTATATAAAAGATATACATCCATGGCCTCCTTTTATTCCCTTTCATTCTTTCCCTTTCCTTCTTTTACTAACAAACATAAATTTTTGGCAACTGCAGCTATAGAAATACATAAAATGTTAATCGTGCTGCAGATATGTACTAACTGCGGGGGTGGGGGGTGGGGTGGGGGGGGGGGGGAATGTTCCAATTCTGAGTTCCTGAAGCTACCAGTAACAATATAGGAAAATATAGGTTTTTCACATTATTTAGGAAAATATAGGTAAAATGTAGTACATATATGTATATATATTGGTAAAACAATTCTTTACAATGATAGTCCCCTGTGATCATCCAGATTAATTGTCATTCCTAAAAGAAGGATAAATCTGGATGCCAACATACCAAAGGTCTATTAGGTTTTTACTAAACCATGGTAAAGCTTCTCTCTCCGTTTCCATCAAAATTTTTGCAGTATTTTCGTTGAGTAGCCTTTTTGCGTATTCTTGCATCTTTTTCATGTACAATTTATTACAGAATAGCTATCATTGTTATTGTTTACCTAACAACAACATAGTTCCGCGCGAGTTACTCCCTTATACCTGGTTGGCTCTCACACGCTGACAGTAACTATTTGTAATATGTCATGTGAATAGAAAACATAAATGTGTTAATATAACATATGGAATGATTTACATCATATTTTACTCTTCATATAGATACAACCCAGCAATTGACTGTTGATCATCAAACAGCTGTTAAATCTAGTGGACCTGAACGAGAATCGAAGGAACCATGTGAGAACGAAGAAGATACCGAACTCCTTAAACCGGATAATTCAAAAACAAAATGTACAGAGAAAGAAAATACCGAGGTACTCAAGTTTGGGAACTCAACAGAAACCAGACCGGAACCAACAGAAGATGAAGAGGATACGGAAGTCCTAAAAATCGGAAAAGGTAGTAAAACAGTCCAGTATCTATATAACTAAATACCATTAAAAATCTTGAGGGTTTCTTGTATACTATGTAATACAAATATTATCTTTATTCTATGTTAATGTTTCTCTTTCATAAATCAAACACAAACGGTCCATATCAAAATCAGGATGACAAAGTTAAAAACATTGAATACAATAATAAAAAATACTAAACAAGAACAATACTGGCCTGCTACTTCTTTTGATAAAAATAAAAATAATGACGGAGTTTCTATTTTGATGTTAAAAAAACTTTTGCCATCATCTGCAGACCTGACTGTAGTAATTTATTAATTGCACTAATTGAAAACATAACTTTACCACCCCCCCCCCCCAATGATTTAGTTTTCAAATATTTTGTATTTTCAAAAATACATTTTTTAAACATAAATAATTATTTTTACATTCATTTTTTCTCATTTTCAATATCCTAACATGCATCCTTTTAAAACGTTTTTGTCATTAATGCCAATGCATACAAATATACCCAGATAACACGTTTTCAGCAGAATCAGAAACACAAAGTCATACAAGGGCAAACTTAGTTTTATATCCAGACAAAGACACTGTCAGCATTTAACTTTATTTTGTTATAATGGTATTTTCTTTTTATCAGAATCTGAATATCGTCACTTTAACATTCAGCATCAACAGAATATTACTATGTAATTATAGACAAGGGACATAATGGCCAGACGATATTATCATAACCGATTTATAGTTTGGTGTCGCAAATGAGACATTACTACACACAAAAACTGAATCACTATTACTACTACTATTAATAATAATAATAATACTAGTGATGTTGATGTTGAGCGTCTTTATAGAAGTTTCAACAAAGTATCTTTTTCTCTATTCATAACATTTCCATAACAAGCCATTTTCAGATTCACATTATCAAAAGATGTAATTATGATCAAGACATAATATCTTGGTTTGCAACATTCACGAATCAAGCTATTTGTATTCTGCTTGCTATATTGTATAAAATTCCAGTAGTAGGAACAAGCTATACCTGTGAAACAAATCCACCATATGCAGAGAAGTAGGTTTATTGCTAAAATTGAAAAAATGAAGTCATCACGTTTGTCAAATAGCTTCAAACGCAGCCTTTCGTTTGTGTCACAACAACAACGAAATAGATATATAGCAGGCAAACGCGTTTTCTTATTACACACATGACGGTTGTAGCTAGCTAAACAAAAGGTGCTTACCCTACCGGAACACCCAGCCTCACTTCCCTGATGGACGTTTACCCAAAATTTCCAGCTTCAAAGTTTTACTACGCTTTGGGCAGTCGAAAGGCCAGCTTCCAATATGGCTGATTTTTAATCACTTTAGTCACGTGATTTCCAGTTTAAATTTTGGTACGCAATCGGAAATGGTAGTAGGTCTCGAAAATTTAAGTATACTTTTAAATGGGATCGTTATTACTTAAAATCATCAAATATTTTGAACAATAAATATTTTTTCCTTCAATTTATGTAAAAAAGAACCAATTATATACAGAAAATTACGAGTAATACGTCTTGAAAGTGGAGGTTGTGTCACAGCTGTCGGCCGACGATCTCGCTTCAGACACATTTTTTGAAAATATTAGGGCGAGTGATGGGTTCTAATAATTATTTTCTAAAAATTTATTCATTTCTGAACACATCCATATGAAAGACATGTCCGAAATCGGTGTGGGATGCGATTCTGAGTTGAGAAAACGGCAGGTGTGGCTCCTTTTGCGGGGTTTGGTTCACATCTGTCGGCCGACATTCGTGCTTCAGACACAAATTATTAAATATTAGGACAAGTGATGGGTTCTAATAATTCAATTCTGAAATTATATTCATTTCTGAACATATTCATATGAAAGACATGTCCGAAATCGATGCGGGATGCGATACTGTCAGTTAAGAAATCAGCAGGTGTTGCTTCTGTTTTGTTTTGTTTTTCGTATGATGATTATCTCCCTTGTTTACACTGTCTCTCGCATGTATGCGAATAAAAATAAAGTGATTTTACTGTCTTATTGATTGATATTTGTTTTAATGTAGGGAAAAAAATAATAAAATAAAAAAATAAATAAAATCTAAAAAAAATTGGCTTCATTTAACATTTTAATCTTAATCAAATAAAATTATTTTCCATGGGAAATATTTCTTCAAATTTGATACACAAGAGAAAGTTATATAATTTTCTTTTCAGTGGTGTCAATTGCTGATTTAAAATTTTTATTAAAATAATGAATTTAAAATCAGCATATGACAACTAGTTGCTATGTGCTGATTTTGAATGCAGTATTTAAATAAAAATTCAACAGCAGCACCATGACAGTGGAACAGGAAGAAATACTGTTTCCACACCCCAAGTTAATAACTAGAAATTAAAATCTCTTTCTATAAGATGGTCAGGTCAGTTTTACCGGGTGTAACAGTTAATTCTTTAGTATCTGTGGTTCATTTTTTCACAGATCAAGTGCTGCTGGTAGACTTTTTGCAGCTAAAGTACTAATGCACAGATGCAATATTAATCTAATTCTGACTGTCTCCAAAATGACATGGATCAAGTTCATGTATCTACCTTCAGTCCAGAGGATGCTTCATGTTTTTTAGGGTAAGGAGTAGAGTAAAAGTCAAGATTCTTTCACTATCAAACATACTTAGAGATGGGGAGAAAACTGTAGAGCCCAAAGAAAACCAACGACATTCCACAACAAACTGACTAACTTTCTCACACAAAAACTGTTCTGAATGAGATTCAAACCTATACAGTAAGAGGCCATGCCCCTACCAATATTTCAAATGTTATGTTGGACAGGTGCCAGTGTAATGCACAAAAATAATTATGCATTTATTATGTCAATTAGCATTTATTTTTCCTTAAAGTAATGATAATTTTAAAATGCAAGCAAAACATCTTTATTGACATTGTACTGCGTGTTGACCATGTAATGTTATCTGCAATATAAAAAACAAACAAACATAGTCATTGTTTATTCTGTAGTCTCTGTCTTGTTTTTAGCATATATAGCAATAGCATTAATAATATTTAATCTACAAATAAAAATGTCATCTATGAATAATCTGAAAATACAATGTTGGCAAATTTGTAAATAAAATTTGAAATATGCATTTCACCTGTCAATAAATATAAAAAAAGTATCTGTAAATAAAATGAACTAAAAATTAACTTGTAGGAATGCATAATCTGAAAATAAACTGTATAGGTATTGGTAATCTGAAAATCAATTGAAATGATTATACATGTATGATGTCTATGTTTCCATTCCTGGTAGCCAAAATTGCCATTGGCTACTAATTTCTGAGGAATTCTTTCAAAAAGTAACCTATTTTAGCAAATCTGTGGAGAGATACTTTAAAAAGGACTATATTTTCACAAATTTTGAAAATTTGGCTACTAATTATTTCAAATTTATGGAAACCTAGTGATGTATCATATAATCATATGAAAATAAACTACACATATTCTGCATTCTTGAAAATAAAAAAGAAATTAATTAAAACAGAATAATTTAATGTAGTACCAGTATAACATCATTCACCACACAAGAATGATACTGTGGGACTGTCAGAACTAGCCATGATGTGTGCAGCAATGATCCATGATTTAAAGTTTGGCTCAAATTAAAATATGGTAAAAGATATTTACATAGATTCTTGCACAATAAAAGTGAATGGGTTATATTGTGATAAATTTCATAAAAAGCTCAAATACATGTACATGTATCAACTTTAAAAATATGAAATGTTTGAACAGTAAATCTTATACATGTAGTACAAGAATCTTAGTGATCCATTTCTGAATTTTCTGTGTTATCAAGTATGTTTTCTGCTGGTACATCCATACTTGCTGTGGTTACTGTGGAGAGAAAACATTCAAAATTAGCACCAATGTTTTAAAAACCTATTCATAGGTATTTGTAGCTGTGGAATCATCAGCAACAGTAGCAGTAGTGATAGCTGAAGGATCTAGAATTGCATTAATTACAACATTTTTGCAATTTGTGCATTTGCAACCTGTACCTCAATATCTGCCAACACCATCACCAGTTTCTGAATAACTAAACTGAACTTTGGCATTTAAGATCCATCTTCAACCCCTTGAAGTGGCAAAACTTTTCAAATTACTAAAAAAAAATAAAAAAAAATAAAGTTATATTCAGTCTGAAAAGTGTAATTGAAAACATTTTATGTAATTTTCCATATTATGACTTCTCCTCTTCTGCAAACTTTCTGAAATTTAACAAACTATAATTATGCTCTTTGTCAGCCTGCCTACATGTACATATGTGATACAACTGCCAACTTCTGATCTGAAACATTAAAATTACAGTTTTAAAATTTGCATGCACTGCAGCAGTTAAATCAACACCAGATAATTGTTGTTCAGATGGTTTTCTAGCAAACTGTCCCTCTTGTGACTCTAAATGAAATGAAAGTGTAAAAAAAATCCAATATCAGCTGATTTCCGAGTCACATAGTGACTACATGGGGCCAGCTGGGCGATCTGGATGTTTGATTTTCGTAGGATTTTTCTACAAAGTTGAACTAAAATTAAACAAAATGTTTAAAGGTTATATTAAAAACACACCAACAAATATCTAGAGTAAAAATAAACAAATTAGAAGATGTCTAGACGCAATAAATAGCAAGTTTTGTTTTCCAAATCATCGGCACGCAGGGTCAACTTGACAATCTTTCTGTGCAATAACCGGTGCGAGTGATGGTTTCTATCCGGTATCAAAATGACCGGTGTTCTAAATGCTACCGATTACGACTATAATTTTTAACCCAATCGGTGTGGGATGCGATTCTGTCAATTCAATTTACCGGGCATAAACTCCGAATGCACCGCCCACTTGATTTTGACCCTTCACGATACCGCAGTTTATGTCTATGATTCCAGCATTTTAATTAGTTATAAGGAGTGTTTAATTGTTGTGATCGTCTAGAAAAATCAATTTTCTATCAAACGGATACAAAAATATATATAGTTTAAGTTAAAAACACCATTTAATTAATGATTCATTGCGTCAACCCTAAAATGCAAATTCTTCGAGGTGACGACAAAGCGCCATCTGCCGACCAAATTTGAATTACCCCCCTTGAACGGCCCTGAAGATTAAATCGCGGGTTTAACGGAAAAAATCGAAGCTGGCCTTTCAACTGTTGGGATTATGGTTTGGACATAGATTGGTTTGTCCAACTGGTTTGTATAAGTAAGATGTGGATATAAACGTGTCATTCCTAGAAATTGAAACTAATCCAGTCCACCTAAAGGCAATAATGGGCTTTATCAATATTGTGTTCTTACGCAATCGCGTTATCGAAATAGAATAAATACTTTTCAGTAATATAAATAAAACAACCTACGACTGCCTTTTATTTCCTGGTTAAAAGAGGGCATTTTGATAGCACCCGGCCTCACTTCCCTGGTGGAAGTTCATGTGTCTAATCTCACTTGTCAGTTCCAAAGGAAACGCACAACTATTAATAATTAAATGCTGTGTTCATTCAAGCACATAAATTATCCCAACGAATACAGCAAGTATACAGTATTGATACCGATTATTATACCGGTATAAGTCTCGAGTTTAAGTAATAATGACAATTACAGTAATGTTGACAAGTTTTATGTCTCTGTGTCTATGGTTGCCCCGGATATATATTACGTTCCTATTCCTTTCATCCAATTTTGATTACACACGTGGCGGGTGTAGCTAGCCTAACAGGAGGTGCTTACCCTTTCGGAGAACATGGCCTCACTGTCCTGGTGGAAGTTCACGTGCTTAACCTAACTTGTCAGTTTCACAAAGTTTTTAATTTGCTTCTGGATTGTGATTTGTACATGGATTAGTATGTTTGGTTTTGATTAGAATACCTTTCCCACTTTTACCAGCATTTTGTTTTCATAATTAACAGAAAGTGTTATTATTTATCTATCAATCATTTTGTTTTTAGAACATACTTATAAACATGACATTACTACTTATATAACATATTTCAGGTAATAGTTTACGTACTGAAGATTTAGATGTTGAAGAGCTAGTTAAACCAAAGTGTGAAGATTCAAGAGTTTATTCAGAAGAAACATCATTAAAACGTAAGTGTTTTCTAATCAAAAACAAACATACTTATCCATTTCCGAATCACAATCCAGAAGCAAAGTAAAAACTTTGGAACTGACAAGTTAGGTTAGACACGTGAACTTCCACCAGGGAAGTGAGGCCGGGTGCTCCGGAAGGGTAAGCACCTCCTGTTTAGCTAGCTACACCCGTCACGTGTGTAATCAAAATTGTGTGAAAGGAACATGGAACTATGAGACGTCAAATATATCCAAGGCAATCCTGGACACAGAGACATCAAACTTATCAACAATACTGTGATGACGGCCATAAAACTTTTTGAGGACCTTGATAAGCCTAGGCTTGCAATATCCCTGAGTCAACAATTTATTTGCAAGCAGCCTACTTCGTTGTACAAAGTCCCCGTAGTGGGAACAAGCTCTACCATAGCGTATTAATTGGGAAACAAATACACCATAAGCAGGAGAAGCAGGTATATTGCTGCATAAAAAGGAAAGTTGACAATAGAAAAATTGAAGTCATCACGTTTGTCATAAAGTTTCAAATGTAGCCTTTCTTGTGCGTCATAATTTAGGTATAAGTCTAAATATGAAGCAGAACTTGAGGAATCAGTCGTGTCTTTTATTTCAAGCTCACTAGGATAGATGACATTTACATAGTCTCCAAATTTAGGATTGTTAAGAGACAGAACGTCATCTATGTATCTGTATGTTGAGTTGAATGATTTGGCGACAGTTTTCTCTCCAGATTTAACAAGGTTCTGCATAAATTCTGCTTCGTAAGAATAAAGAAACAAACCAGCAAGCAATGGTGCACAGTTTGTACCCATTGGTATACCGATTGTTTGCTGAAATACTATATTACCAAACACAACAAATATGTTATCTATCAAAAACTCCAACATTTTGTTGATGGTATCTTCAGTATATTTTTGTTTGGAATCCGTATGATGCTTGACAAAATAACCAGAATCCCTGTTCAGCACCAGATATTTGTATCTTGGCTTACCGTTTTTGTAGAAGAAAGACAAGTGAATAATTTCTTTAAGACGTTCTTTCAATTTAGAATGAGGGATTGTGGTGTATAGTGTAGAAAAATCAAATGTTTTTATACTTTTTACATGAGATAAAGTATTGGAAGCAAGATGTTCAAGTAATTCTTTAGAATTTTTTAGAATCCACATTTGGTTGATTCCAGATGTAGAATATACTTTTTCTGAATAAGACTGAAGACCATCTTTGACGATTGTCAAAATTTGTGTTAGAGTTACCGATAATGATTTAGTAGTACATTTAGATGAGCCTGCTATATATCTTTCCTTGTATGGATTTTTATGAAGTTTAGGAATCCAATACAAGTAAGGAAGATCAAGATTTTCCTCTTTAAGATTGATACCAAAAGACTCGAGAACTCCCCTATGGTTGGAAAGAACTTCATCTTTGGTAAAATTAGTTCTAGAATATGCAGGGTTATTTGATATACTATCTAAACCAAGCTCCTTAATAAGACATTCAAGGTAGAATCTCTTACAAACGAGAATAATGTTGTTGGAAGCCTTATCAGCTGGGACAACAACATACTTGTTGTGTATGTCTGTAAGGATTGCCTTGATTTCTGGATCCTTGAGTACTGAAGACGGTTTAGTAATCATAGACCCTTTAAGTTTGGCAATCCTAGTTTTAACGAAAGATCTAACAACCTTTATCCAGTCGGATAAGGTATCAAGCTCAACATCTTCTAACTTAGCCCAACGTCTGGCGTACTCTTCAACGGAATCCATGACAAGTCGGAAATTCTGTCCCCAAGTAAAAGGTTGAGCTTCTCTATATTTAGGACCTTTTGAAAGTAAAAATCTTAATTTGATGTTCTCAATTATATTGAGATCACCAGTTATTACATGTCCAGCCGGTCCATAAATATAGGGAGAAGACGAGCAAGAGCAAGTAGGTGGAGTAAAATTGTGAAAGTTTAAACACTGCAATGTTTGTTTATAATTAAATATTTTGGATGCAATAGGTTTATTGTTAGAGTAGGAAACTAGAGGTGGAGAATTAATTTTGAAATAAGCAGGAATTTTAGATTGGACTTGTTTATTTTGAAGAATATTGGAAATGTTTATAGCATCTATGAAGTTATACAATACTAATTTACCACAATGCTTAAAAAAGTAAAACTCAGAAATCTTAAATTAAGAGTTTTGTATCATGTATATACATGCATAACTGATAAAGCTTTCACAAGAGATATGATTAAACACAAAATGTTTTATGAATTTAATCGATCTTATTAATGAATTCTCACAAACCATGATCTTAAAACAAAAAAGCCCGCATGACGTCTTCTTAATTTATATTAACATTTTACAAACGATTATGGAACGCATCGCAAATTTAAATTACAATGAAAAATAAAGATTGCATTTATTTTTTGCCATTTACACAAGTTTATTATTATTATTATTATCATTTTGTTAAGTGTTTATATGTATTACTTATTATATATAGTAAATGCAGTTACACCTTCCGTAATTTAGAACAGGTTATATGGAGGGAATATATATGGTTTTTTTTCTGTGTAAATTCTAAATGATTTATTTTCTCTTAAAACTACCGACATTTCTTCACGAGATTTTATAATAAATTGCAATACAAAAGCATCAATAATTCTAAACAAATTATCTTTAACATGCAACAATATGCATGAAAATATAAAATGCGTTGCATTTACTAATTTCCAACTATGAGTTCTCAGCGTACTTAACTAAAACTTTCCAGTTGGCGCATTTTTAAGAACACGATGCAATAATAATATTTGCACTTGTTTTGAATGTTATCTTTGTTTATCGTTGATATATTATTGAGGAATATAATGTATTTGATAAAACTATAAATAAAAAGGATTTATGTTATGTGTTTTAAGATTACTTACAAAATAAAAAAGCAGTACAAACATACCACATTATGTCCAAATAAAACAACAGTATAAATCAAAAACAAACATACTTATCCATTTCCGAATCACAATCCAGAAGCAAAGTAAAAACTTTGGAACTGACAAGTTAGGTTAGACACGTGAACTTCCACCAGGGAAGTGAGGCCGGGTGCTCCAGAAGGGTAAGCACCTCCTGTTTAGCTAGCTACACCCGTCACGTGTGTAATCAAAATTGTGTGAAAGGAACATGGAACTATGAGACGTCAAATGTATCCAAGGCAATCTTGGACACAGAGACATCAAACTTATCAACAATACTGTGATGACGACCATAAAACTTCTTGAGGGCATTGATAAGCCTAGGCTTGCAATATTCCTGAGTCAACAATTTATTTGCAAGCAGCCTACTGCGTTGTACAAAGTCCCCGTAGTGGGAACAAGCTCTACCATAGCGTATTAATTGGGAAACAAATACACCATAAGCAGGAAAAGCAGGTATATTGCTGCATAAAAAAGGAAAGTTGACAATAGAAAAATTGAAGTCATCACGTTTGTCATAAAGTTTCAAATGTAGCCTTTCTTGTACGTCATAATTCAGGTATAAGTCTAAATATGAAGCAGAACTTGAGGAATCAGTCGTGTCTTTTATTTCAAGCTCACTAGGATAGATGGCATTTACATAGTCTCCAAATTTAGGATTGTTAAGAGACTTTGAAGCTGGCAAATAAAGTAAAACATGTGAACGTCGTCTTATGCGATTCGATTTCTATTGGAAATGATAGTTCCGCATAAATGTTAGAAGGTTTCACGATGTACAAGGGCAAATCCCATTCCATCATAGTCCCGTTCTATTTCTTGTTGCATACGCAGTGCCGGACATCAATAGAGAGATTGGTTGATGATACAAAAAATTATCCATTTCCAAAATCACACATTACTGTTGACTAAAGATCTTTTGTAAGCATTTTAATCCGAATATTTTCTTCCTACATTATTTAGCAAGTCACAATTATTTAAGCATGACGTATCAAAAACAAACATACTAATCCATTTCCGAATCACAATCCAGAAGCTAAAAACTTTGGAACTGACAAGTTAGGTGAGACACGTGAACTTCCACCAGGGAAGTGAGACCGATGCTCCGGAAGGGTAAGCACCTCCTGTTTAGTTTGTCTACCCGCCACATGTGTAATCAAAATTGTGTGAAAGGAACATGGAACTATGAGACGTCAAATATATCCATGACAATCCTGGACACAGAGACATCAAACATATCAACAATACTGTGACGACGGCCATAAAACTTTTTGAGGGCCTTGATAAGCCTAGGCTTGCAATATCCCTGAGTTTATACTCTAACATTTTGAAATGCCCCTTCATCTTGGCAGAGGAAACATATCCTCCCTTAAAAACTGGTAAACAAACATTTTTGTGCAAAACAAAAGTTCTACTAATGTTGTCTAAGATCAAACAGATTGCAAACAAAAGATACCATCAATAAAATATTTTAGTACAAAAAATATTTTATATATTATACTCTTCATTCCTCAAAAACTAAGGAAAACCCACGATGCAAAGTATTGCCGTCCAGTGCTGTAAAATTAAAACTGGTATAATAATTAAAACCACCGAGCAGGTATTTCTGCTAGTGGACGTTTCTCCGAGGATAGGTAGGAAATAAATGTGTAGTAATATCAGAAATATACTTTAAAAAAAATACTGATGATAGTTAAAATCTTAGATTCCTCAAAAACTAAGAAATACTCCTTCATGCAAAGTATTGGCTAAATTTGGTAAAATATATTTTTGGCCTTTGGGTATTTTTTCAACAACTTGGAAAATAAATTTTGGTTTCACAATTTTGGTACAAACACTACTGATGTGGAATTGTATTTCGAAACGACCGTCTAGTGCTTTAAAATTAAAACTGGTATAATATGTAATTGCAATATAATCTTCGAAATGTAACCGGTTAACCAATGAGATACAAACTGTGCATAACATTCTTTAGATATTATCTGGTTTGATTGAAGATGTTTAATTAGTAAATTATGATGACGTCATCAACACTAAGCAAACTGGACTTCATTAAAATTTACCAGACAACATCTAGAATTATAATTTCTGAAGACTACCGTATAATAAATTGTCGGCAAGCTTGACACAAAAACTATTTCTTAAAACATTGTTATGACGTCATTCTTTGTTTTTGTATGTGTATTAACTAGCCTAATGGCCAGTTATATTCTGTAAGTGATACAACTGTAAATTAACTAATTGAATGGGCAGTTCGAATGTAACGCTAGATAAACTTATTGGATGGTTACAGGTGAATTGATTATCGATCCGAAACTGCTAAAGTGTCCAATAGCAACAGAAAAACAAAACAGAAACTAAAATGGACAAATTGTTATTTTTCACATTTCTAGCTCATTGCACTGTTTTCACATCATACTTAATAGTTTAATTTAATTCCAGAAGAATTATCTTCGCAGATTTATTTTACTTTGGATTTAGAAAATGAACAGGCTCTTCACTTGATCTATCTACTATTGCAGAAACATTTACTGTCTCATTTTGTACTACTTATAAGTTAAATTTACTCCCACATAAGAAGATTCACATAGTAAAATAATCCTTACATTTATAATGAATAAAACACAGTTATATTATGGTCGTGTGGCATCAGAACAATGCTCTGTTTTTGGCAATCATTTGTTTATTTAAACATTATTTAAAATTTTAGTTGCTGTTGTTGTGCACAGTAATTAGTATAAACTCATTTAATCTGGCATTTTTTCACAACATTTAGAAACAAAACATCTTTCTAAATGATTATTATTTGTATATGGCGCAAATCAGATCCAGTAAAATGTGTCTATTTGATGACATTTTTAAAAATGATCTGAGCAGATAAACTATTTAGTCACCTTGTAAGTACAACTCACAAAATTCATTATTTTTACCTCACTCTGTATGACTGTTCTGTACTGTTCAATAAAAACACTGTGAAGTTACCTACTATCCATTTAGTTGTGAATTGTGATTCCCATTGACCTGTTGACAAAATTCATTTTCACCTACAACTGTCCATTTTTTAATGAAATAGAGATTTAAAGCTGTATTTTATTTACACAAAAAGTGCAATGTTTTATGTTTGAGAGAAGCCTCAAACTGTTCATTCTGTGAGAGAACGATTTATATCGGCGCTAACGCGCCTCTATTAATTCTTGCTCTCACAGAATGATCAATTTTCGGCTTCTCTCTATAACAGAAAATACTAAAATGTCAAATTTCAGATCCACCCAGAGGCTCTAATAACTCAGAAGATTTACCACCAAATCGCAATATCGTAGAGGCTGAATCGAATCCTGACAACATAAACTATGTTACGTCTGGAGACTACGACAGCAGGTATGATCCGTCCAGCAGCAGTGGATTACATCGTCAACCTAGTGATACCCTCACATTACTAGACTTAGACAATGGAAACGAAGCCCATCAAATTAATAGAAGAGGTAAAAGTCAATTAACTAGTTGATTGTAATTAATAGCTGAATTGAAAAATTATATAGAAACGTAGACTGATCATTTAAAATTGTTCGATATGACCATCTGTAAAATTCTGTATCAAAATGGTTATGACAATCAGGTGGGAGGGTTATTGCTACAACTATAGTATTAGATGGTATCAAGATTTCAGTTTTATCTTAGTAGTTACATTGCATGACAATTATAGTCACTACATTGTATTCATGTCAATGCCGGTATCATGCCCGTGTTCAGACACATATTAGGCGTGATGTTAAAGAAGGCGGTGTACAATGACGTTAGCAAAATACAGGCTCAGTTAAAAAACTAACGTGACCCCTACATTTCCAAATAGAAACGCTAGCCCCTTGTTTCTTTATTGAAGAAAAACTAAAGAGTTAAAATGACTTTTGAAATAAAAAGCAGCGTTTATGCATTCAAAATACGTAACTAAGAGTTATTATTCAGTTGATGATCTTCTTACTTTGATGACGGCCATTATTTGTGTTGGTATAATCTTAAACAGATACTTTCAACATTGCTTTTGTTATCTTATACCAATGACTTTGCATGGAATTCCAGAGTAAAACTTGAACTAGGATTATCCTTAGCTACTTCGACATTATTCTACAGATTTTCTATGGGAATCATATCCGGAAAATTACCAGGCCATTCTACAATGGGTATATTTTGAGTTTGTATTAAATTTGGTGCCAACTTTGACGAATATACTAGTAACTAGTTTAACCAGATATAGAACAGGACAATGAACC
Organism: Anadara kagoshimensis; assembly: GCA_021292105.1. Taxonomy (NCBI): domain Eukaryota; kingdom Metazoa; phylum Mollusca; class Bivalvia; order Arcoida; family Arcidae; genus Anadara; species Anadara kagoshimensis. The sequence goes on from CM037869.1 coordinate 9,339,450, forward strand.
AAAAATACACGATGGAAAATACACAAAATACACAATAGAAAATACACAAAATACAGCATAGAAAATATACAAAATACAGCATAGAAAATACACAAAATACAGCAAATTCATTATTAATATTTAAAATCTTCAAATTCTTCTTATGATACTGCGAACGAGCTTTTGTAGTTTGAAATATTATTTCAAAATCAAATTTCAACCCAACAATTTTCATAAAATTTGCATCATAGATCAAGTATTTATAACATGTTAGCTTTGAATTTAGAAATATATTTGATTTTACTTGTTTTACTATTTATAGAAAATAGTTTTATTGACATTTAAACAGTTCTTATGTAAAAACTCAATTGGCATTATGGCATTTTTGTCAACAAGTGGATAAAACGATGTGTATACGTAAATTGGTGTCTTAATCAAAGGTTTATCTTAATTTGTAATACCTATTGCAGTAAAGTAATGAAACAAATGGTTTTAGATTCTACACAAGAAGATGACGTTTCCTTTTTGGAAGTTTAGGGGCGACGTTACCGTTATGATTGCCGAAACATGAAAATGGTTTTAATGGAAAAGGCTTTTTGTATCATGCCATATGTCCTACAAATAAGATAATAATAATAATAATAATAATAATAACACATTTATATCTCTTCCTAATTCATTGTTATATATAGTTTTTAAATCTTAATCTGATTTCAAATGGAAAAAATTAAAACGTGAAATAAATGATAATGTAAAAGGCCAGATTCATATATTAAAAACTAATAAATTCAATTGTAATTATTATTTTACGGTTTCCTTAGTTTCTTTAGGTTTAGTTAATTCTTGGTTTATTAGAAAACAGTAAGGTATATACCTTTTAGATATCCTTAACATGGACTGAAATGTCTGATTTTGATTTAAACAAATTTGACTGTTATTACTGCACTACATTAAGTCTGGCTTTCCGTCTAGCGTTTATCAGATAGTATATATTACATAAACATTAGACACACACAAACAAAGCCAACACTAGTCTATTGAAAAAGTTTGATGTTTGTTATTTTCTGAAGTTCTTTATCTGGCTGAATCGTTCAGTCAGTATTGGGATATTCAGTGTATATTAAATTAAATAAAGTGGATTCACTGGAGCATTTTACTCTAGAAACAGTATAGAAAAGTTAACAACCTCCAACCAACGAAAATCTTATCGTATTTAATATTAGTTAAATTGTACCAAATTTCGTAGTGTAAGCTACTTATATTTAAAAAATCTTTTGATTTGATTTTCTTGATGAAATTAGTTCAACATAAAAAACGTAGTTTATTCAGTCTAAAATGTTTAGCTGGAAACCAGCTTAAGTTATTATGAAAACAACCAAGAGCAGGAAGCAACCAACAATTAAAAATACAAGACTTGATATAGCCAGATTGAATACATGGAACATTAATATAAAGTTAATAATAAGACGAGCAAAACATCTTTGCTTCATATAGATAAAATTGCTATGAATTCTCTTTTGGATAAACTATAACACTCATTACCAAAACACTATAATAAAAATTACAATTGCCTCTGGAAATAAAAGATTTACATTGGATGTAAACAATTTTGCCTGCTTCACAATATAAATGGGATATATATAATTTAAATACTTTTGCAAATTTGGTGTTATTGTGAAGGTGAATTTAAAACGTTGGCATACGAGAAAATCAATTTTAGAAGCTGGATATTATATGAAATCTAATTTGATAAAATAATTTCAAAGACAGTTTTCTGTTAGCCTGTTTACAAAAATCTATCACTTTTTAAATTATCTGATAATGATTAGGCGCGTTACAAAATTACCAGATATGTACAGAACAAAGAGAAAATAGTTTTGTATATTGCTGTAGGCTCTTTATCTTGTCGAAATTTGTAGATTTTGATTAGTTTGGATATTAAATTATAACTATTTTCTTATTAAACTGTATGAGATAACCAAATTCATCCAGATAAGTGCTACTCAAAGGAAATAATTTCAATTTCAGGCGCTGAAGTGCAATATGTAAAATACAGTTTTAGTAATTTGATATCATCTTTATTTCGACAGAGCATCAGAATGTCGTTATAGATCCAGTACATCGTTATCAGAATGGTGTACAAGGAGTGACGCCTCGGGGGGACAGAAACGTACAGACAATAACAAACATAACCAATATTACGACAAGTACTCGGAATATTGAGCCATCTATTAAACGTAAGTGCAGTGATTTCCCTAAAATTTGTAACAGGAGGTAGTTTGATCTATCAAACAGGCCAGGGGTCAAAGGGGCTTAGGGGCTTCTTAAGTCCAAAACAATTTTCAGGTCTTCTGAAGGCAATTTTATGAATTCTAACCGGCCAATTTGGCATTTAAGGTGGTCATATCAGCCTGCTGCGCCTCTTAAGGAAAACACTAATTGTTGAAATGAAGCAGTAAAATAATTATCTGATGTAAATAATACTTACCAGAGAAATGTGGTGAAAATTTCATAATGTCTGAAACAATTGATGTGGTTAAATGTTTCTTGTTTCTGGTCTAGAGACTGTTGAAGATAAATTGCATTGTTGCTGAATGTAGATATGACGGTAAATGCAAAAGCTTTGCGAATTATATATATCCAGTCAGATTAATAAATGCATGCATTGCGCTCTGACAGTCATCGTTAAATTATACAATTTTGATTATACATGTGGTGGGTGAGCTAGCTAAGCAGAAGGTGCTTACACTTTAGGAGCACCCGTCCTCACTTCTCTGGTGGAGGTTCACGTGTCTAACCTAATTTGTCAGTTCCAAATTTTTTACTTTGCTTCTGGAATGTGTTCCGAACATGGAATAGTATGTTTGTTTTTGGTAAATATGTAAATTACTACATTTGTTATTATACTGCACTTTCCCAAAACAACCAGATACTCGCTTCCGCTCCAATTGTAGAAAAGATGAAAAATACAGTGTATCAAAGTTTGCTATTTCATAAATTACAATAATTCAATGCAGTATTGAATCAGAAGTATTTTTATAACTGTGCCTGTATGTTTGACATGGACCGATATGTATGTTTTGGACATGGATTAGTATGTTTGTTTTTGATGATTTATTTTCAGCATTTAAATATGGTTAGATCACAAATTATTTCTTTACCGTTCACATAATTTAGTGAACGAAGAACAAATATACAATAAAATGTCACCAATGCAGCTAGCCAATATTTGAGACTTAATATTGAAAATTGATGTTAATACGTATTGACGTGAATTGTTGCACGGACTAATTATATAGGCATTTATATAGCCTAAAGTAGGTTTCTGTATTACGTATATTACAAAGATTTATCTTCATTTATTTTGTACAGAGCAATTTCAGCAAGTGATAAAGTCTTACAAAGAAGAAGATTCTGTCTTTGTAGAAACTGAAGCATACAAACGAGCAAGAAAATTGCTGGTTAATAATCACTTTCTGACATTAATTGGAAAACCTGGATCAGGGAAAACATCAATAGCCAGACATCTTCTCATTAGCTTCTTAGATGACAAAACTTGTGAGGAATCCGTACTCGTCACATCACCAGATGACTGGAAGAAATTAGTAGATGTTAAGACAAAACAATTCGTGCTTATTGAAAATATATTTGGTTTTACAAATCTCTCGCAGGAACGTCTTGATCTTTGGGGTCCTATGTTAGACATTATTCATAGAGTTTTACTGCCACGGAACAGTCAATTGTTTGTTGTATTCACTTGCAGATATCATATTTTAATGGATGCTATGAAATTTCTCGAAGATAACAATCTATTTGTTCCGATGAACGTCATTAACTTAACAGATCACGATCTTCTGTTAACAATGCAGGAAAAACGAGAAATTTTACTCAAACACGTACACGATTTACGTGAGGATGAAATTCGAACCATTGTTAAGTGTCCATTACCTCATGGTTATCCATATTGCTGCAGGATGTTTGCCACCAATATTTCTTTTCGAAAAAGAGGACCAGAATTCTTTGAAAAACCAAAAGAATATATCAAAGAAGAAATCAATCTGTTACGCATGACGGACAAGGTTAAATTCTGTGTACTTGTTCTGTGTATGTTAAATGATGGACACGTCTCTAAAACTGAACTTGATTTCTCACGATTGAAGAAACATGAAATCACACGACTGAAAGAGGTGTTGAGGGTAGTAGAAGTACCGGCCGAAATCTCATCATTTAGTTTAATAGAGGCATTAGAAAATCTAACGTCGCTGTATCTATTGAAAACGGAAACAAGTTATTCTTTTTTACATCCGTGTCTATTGGAAACAGTTGCAGATATTATGTCGAAATATGTGGCAGGGGAGGTAATCAACTTGTGTTCATGGACATTCATACACGAGAAAGTACGAACTAACAAGTTGGACTTGAACCCTGATAGCTTTACTATACTACTGGAACAAGATGATTACGAACCGTTGGCTATCAGATTATCACAAGAAGTGTTGAATGGTAGAATAAAAAGTGTTGTACATCACCAAGCATGCAAAGATGAAAACTTCATCAAAGCATGGATAAAATCTGCTACTGACAATGACATAATAACTGACCTTTGTCTTAACGTTGACGACCATAAACGATCTTTGTTGTACTGGGCAGTTTGGTCTAAGAACATGACGTTATTCAAATACTTTTTCATGTGCTGTAGACCAAATATTGAAAGACAGAAGGAATATGATGAACAGAAATCAATGATTTTATTAGCAGCTTCGTTCTTTCGGTTATGCAACATCGTCGATATTATATTGAATTCTGTTGTTGAGATTAATTACCAAGATATTATAGAACCAAGATACGCTTTGGAAAAATATACCGTGTACGGGTTTAAATTTGGTCGTCTGCTATCTGTTGGTCCTTCCATTCTTCACGCGGCTGTATGTGGAGGCAATGTTGACATCGTTAAACAGTTAATAGATTACAAAGCACCGATAAATGTGAAAGACATGAGTGGTGGCACGCCCTTACACGCTGCAGCTTGTGCTTGTGTACCTGAAACAGTTGAACTCTTAATAAATGCAGGCGCGGTGGTAAATGCGCAAGACATCAATGGTTGGACTCCTTTGCATATTATTGCCGGTGCGGGGTATGTGAAAGATAGCGGTAATTCTTTGGAGAAAATGTTTAATATGTCCAAAACGGAATGTTTAAAGAGTGGTTCGTTTAATCATGGGCATGACAGTATTCCTTACAAACAGACGGCAATTTTAGAAATCTTCAAGCGGCATGGAGCATTATTGCACGTTAGAGACCACGAAAAGGACACACTTTTGCACGTGGCTTGCGTTAATGGTCGTATACACGTCGTTCAGTGGCTTTTAAAGCAAGAATGGGATGTAAATGAGCAGACAGGCTGTTATCTTACACCATTACATTTGTCGGCAGAAAAGGGAAACGTAGATATCTGTAAATTGTTATTAGACCATGGTGCTGAGGTAAATGCGTCTCAGCTCAAGTTTTGTAACAGGCCGATTCATTATGCGGCTTGTTCTGGGAGTGTTGATGTAGTGAAGTTGTTAGTTTCATCGGTGCTAACACGCAGGTCCGTAATGATCAAAATAAAACAGCATTAGACTTGGCCAAAGAAAAGAATTTTCACCACATAGTCAAATATTTACAAGTTTTCAGTTCAAATGACACGTAATTGTTAGATAATTGTTGATGATAATCATTAAATAAAAATTTAATATATTTTTCAATTTAGCATCTTATTTTTTTAAAGTTCATATTTCAAACTCATGTAAGAAACTTTTGATGAAATTGAATTGTTAGATAATTGTTGATGATAATCATTAAATATAAATTTAATATATTTTTCAATTTAGCATCTTATTTTTTTTTAAGTTCATATTCCAAACTCAAGTAAGAAACTTTTGATGAAATTGAATTTAAGCTTACCTGACTTTTGCTTCTATTTAAGTTATTTTTGATCACATTTTAATTTAAATTTTAGTTTTTGACTTTATGAATCGTTGTTTTTCTAAATGATATCAACAACAAAATTCATGTACATGACCTTATTACGAAACAAGTTTGAATTTGCTAAGTTCGGTGTAAAGATTTAGCCATTGGATTTTCAATCTTTAGCGTTTTCGTTACCAGGGCTTTCAAAATCAGATCAATGTCAAACGTTATGACCTATTGTTTTAATTTGTACTTCTGCTACAATTTTTGAGAAATATTTCATAACAGACATTATTTCTTTAGTATCGTCGATAGTATTGATGGAAATATTGCTATAACTGGACTATATTTAAAGGTTTTGACATGATGGTTCAGTTTTGAAATTTTTCTAAAGCATTTTAACTTGCCATTAAATTTGAGAGGAAAGTATCGGGCGTTTTCGTTACCAGGGCTTTCAAAATCAGATCAATGTCAAACGTTATGACCTATTGTTTTAATTTGTACTTCTGCTACAATTTTTGAGAAATATTTCATAACAGACATTATTTCTTTAGTATCGTCGATAGTATTGATGGAAATATTGCTATAACTGGACTATATTTAAAGGTTTTGACATGATGGTTCAGTTTTGAAATTTTTCTAAAGCATTTTAACTTGCCATTAAATTTGAGAGGAAAGTATCGGGCTCATTCGGCCTCTTGTGATATTTATTGGTGCTTACTTACCTGAAGTATACACCAACGTTAGGTCAGTAGTAGATTCCTCGCTTCCTATGTGGGTGTTTGAACCCTGGCTAGGTCTGACCAAGAGTTGAATCTAGATACATGTAGTGACTGTTCTTTCGTTACACTCGGTATTTAGAGATGAAAGTCGCGGGTCCTTCGGAAGAAACATTAACAAAAATCTATGCCCCTTGTCACGTTAAAGAACCCTTCCTGCACATGTCTTATTGAAACATGTTTGACTGGGATGTAACACTCCTTTTAATCAAACAATCCTACCTCAATTACTCATGTCCTTGATAAAGCCTAAACACAGTAAGAATAAATATTTAAGCCAAAAATTGATCCACTTCATGGCTTTTGTGTTTACACATCATTAATGTTTGAGCAGAACAGAATTAAGGGGATGCTTTTTGAGCCGGGTAACAGCAGTTTATCAGCTATGTTAGTTTTGTTAGTCTGGTTCATTTTTCGTTGAAAGTAAATTCTCAAATTTTCCGAGTAACTAATTTTACAGTTGATATTTTCAGTTAAGCCGTGACATACGGTTAAATATTTTTATTATAAATATATAAAATACGAGTTTTGTTTGTTACCTAACAGACGAAAAGAAGTCCTAAAACAAAGTAACGTAACTCTCATTACAGAAAAATGGTTATCAAATTCTAAGATTGGTTTTCCTTTTCGCCCAAGTATCAAGTTGGCAACTCTTAATAATTGTTGAAAAATTGCAAAAAAATTTGAAAAATCTCAATAGTTAAGAAGAATAAAGTTCTTTTAACGCTATGGACATTTGCGAACATTGTGTACAGAAAATGTTTTCCTGAATCAACAACTCGCTATGCATACTTATTTATTAAAAACAGAATTGCGATTTTGTACCGGATTGTAAAAAGCGCCCCCCCCCCATTTGACACCAGGGGACACATATTCAACTTGACGTCATTAAACATGACAAAGATGAACCACTGGCTCAAGTTTAACTCTACAAGTGTTCTTGATAGTGTCATGCTTCAGTTTTTGATGCCAAAACCTGTTTTCAACTAGTGGATTGCCCCGGATGGAAAAGTCTGCACAGGTTAAAAGAGATTGCTTTCAAGGATTGACATGGAAGCTGCAACCAAAGTGATGTTTTTCTTATTCTGCGATTGATCATTTTCTAAAACAATTTCGTGATGGAATAAAATATTTTCAGCAGATAAAGTACATTTTATGTGCACATTGTAATAAAACTGCCTCTTTCTAGAAATCTAATGATTTAAAACATTATTATGGAAATTATTGTTTAAAAGGTGTGCAGTAATACTGGGAACAAATGTATTCTATTATTCGATATTAATGGTTTTAAAAAATATTTCAATTTGTAAAATTGATGAAGTAAAAATCCTGATGTATTTCAAAAACTCATTGATTTAATATTCGCATTACTCTTCTGCAAAAATCTATAATTCCCTTGTTGACGGCATAATACAAGAATGGTTTCTTAAAGAACAAACCTTAATAAGAATTGAAGGATAAATGAATTACATGTAAAATTGAAAATATGCATATTTTGTTCTTTAATCGACAGCACCAGAATGTAATTATTTAATTAGGAGTTCGAATTATTTTCCCTACAGACTTAACATAACTGGCTTTGTAAGACAAGACTGGCTTATTTTACATAAGACTGACTGGCTTTGTAAGACAAGACTGATTTTTATGACAAGATTGGCTTACTTGACATAAGATGACTGGCTTTATAAGACAAGACTGACTTTCTAAGACAAGACTGGATTTGATAGAAACGACTGACTTTGATAGAAACGACTGACTTTGTAAAACAAGACTGGCTTTGTTAGAAACGACTGACTTTGTAAAACAAGACTGGCTTTGTGAAACAAGAAAACTTTTACGATTTCTTCTAGAATGCAAACATAAACAATACAATCATAAAGAATTTGTATTTTTGTACTTGTTCTGCTTTGCTTTGTTATGATAAGTAGAACTGAGTAGGTAGAATAATGGTCTTTTATGCCCTACGCAAGATAATAGAATTGAAATCGAGGCCATCGGGTGTGACAAAAAAGGGGGAATCAATCGACATTCGGCAACCGAATTCTTTTCAAACTATGATGGGTCCATGCTGCTGTGAACCAAACACAAACATATTAGTCCCTATTACAATCAAATTTTCAAGAGTGAGGGAGTTGAATTGAGTAATAGTGTTTAACGTCCCAGTCAAGAATATTTCACCTATATCGAAACGGCGCCAGCTATAGGCGAAGGTGCAGAAATTTTGCCTGTGTGTTGTGCTGATGGCATTATGCAGCAGGGTTCTTTATCGTACCAAGCCCTCCGTGACACGGGACCTCGTTTAAGTTCCTATCCGAAAGAATCGTGGCGTTCATTTCGTAATTCCTAGTGATTGGCGAAAAAACAGTCACTACCCACTTTCAAGTCTTGCGAACCCACGACCTTCCACTTACAGAGAGAGCACTCTACCTTCTGAGTTACCGCAGAATCTCAAGCCAAGAGCAAAGTAAACTTTGAAAACTGATAAATTAAGTTAAGCACAAGAACTTTCACCAGGGAAGTGAGGCCGGATGCTCCTGAGGAGTTAGTCACCTCCTGTATAATGGAATTTATATATTTTGACTTTTGAGACACATAAATTGACATATTGAGATATTTGAAAATATATTAGTCAAAACGTTGGAAATATAATTTTTCGGTCAATCGTTTTGTTGAGTACGAAACAAGTAACGGCATGAACGGTAAACCAGAGTATGGTACGAATTGATAAGGTTTGAAATGTCCAATGGGAAAGAATGTAATTTTCCCATTGCAATGTTAAACAGGCAGATTCAGTTTTCAAGTAAGATAAAATAAGTGAAATAATTAAAAAATTAATAATTTTATTACATCTATTCATTATCCCTGACAAAAAAGAACAATTGAAATTTCACACATGTATCATCTGCAGCTATCATACATATAGTTACATATTAATTAACAACAAATGGAATTCAATCATAGATACATATGTATACATAACATACAAACCCTAGGAACATTACTGATATCTCAAACAATTTACTGTTAAACACTTTATTTTTGCGATATATTTTCGCGAGATTTCTATTGAACTCTTTTCGCGGCATTAAATTTTCGCAACATCCCATTACGGGTATGAATGAAATTTGAGTAAAATTGTTTCATCTTATTTTTTTTATTAAGAAATACTGGAATACTTCCAGATGTCACTTTCGCCACCCATTTGCATAAATATATTATACTATAATAACCAAAAACGTCCCATTTTCGTGTGTTGAATTTTATTTTTGCTTACAGTAATTTCGCGAGTTTTTACTAATTTGCGAATTACGCGAAAATAACATGCACACAAAATAATTCATCTTTCTATATGTTTTTAATTTAGAAATACTGAAATACCTCCAGATATCATTGTCAAAACTCATTTTGATAAATAAATTATACCCTAGTTACCAAGAACTCCCAATGCATTTTTGTGTCTTCAATTTTTCCCCCGCATATTAATTGTGCGTTTCTTTTAGTAACTCGTGAAATACGCGAAAATAGCATGCACGCCAAAATTTTGTGTTTTGACAGTAATCGAGAGGTACGGCAATAACAGATACTCAGACAAAATGTGTTAACTATCAGTCTATACATTTAACGTGCTTAGAATTTACAAACATTGAAGATTCTACAGTGACCAAATATAGCTGACATACATAGCTGGTACAATACAGACCTGTCGAAAGTTTAACATTTAGCTAACGAATAAGTGCCAACTAATTCTGTCCCCTCTTTGGTTATATCTCGATAACTTTTTAACAGTTCAAATATAATCTCCTGGCAGCATTTCGTCCACTAGCCACCAATGTCTTGGTCATTTGACAGTCGGTTCTCGACTCGTTTTCGTTAGCGCTGTGTTAAACTTTCGACAGACCTATACTGTCAGTGCAATATAAACTATAGCAATTACTTATGACATTTGAATAATATAACAGAGGTAATGGCTGGATGGTTGACAAAATGACTAAATTTGTTGAATAATTAACTAGTTATTGACGCATTTATCTAAGACTTTAGGGTTTATCATTAATTTAGACACATATTAATCTCCTGAAATATCAATCCTTGGTGGTCAAGTGGTTTAAAGCGTTGGTTTTAGACTTAAAAGTGAGCTCATAGCCAAAGTAAAGCACATATCCTACACGGGAAGCAGATTTTAGTGTCAGCGCGCTCGTCAAAAGTTGGTTGTTTCTACAGATACTCTGGTTGCATCTAACATTAAAAAACTGACAGCCTCCAAATGAGTGATTTAATTTTAATTGAGCATATACCAAAATTAGCTATATGTTTTTACTAAATACTCGAGAGCTAACTATACTACACAGTAGCAATTTAAGCTTTATTTTCGAGGCTGTTTAAAATACATTCCTCGAAAATGTTTAAAATGACAAAGAACATATCAATGGGTCAATAACAGGTAAAATGACAAATGAATATTACAGATATGTATTGACTTTTAAATCTCTTTCAAATCTCGAACCTACTCGTGGCAACCATGAAACACTCACGTGAAGCTGCAGATGATACAATGATGTCTAATACCATTCGGCACACCTCGGCTGAATTAGTATATATACAGATTTGACCAAAGTGTGCCGAATGATCAATCGCTACTCACACACTTTCACGCATTTTATTTACAAATATTTTGAATTAGAATAATTTACATTTTATTATGTACATTCGTCATGCTGAAAATGGATTTCAAACTAACTAATACAATAAATTAACAAACAAATAAATATTGTACATCCGGTTATTTTCGCGAATTCGTTTAAAGATTGGAAACTACTTTTGAATCTATTATTTAGTAGTTAGCAACCTGACGAGGACTTCCTTTGAATCCGCCCTTAGTTCAGTCATTTGTACCATAAACAGGATTTGCCAGTCTCGTTTTGAATATGTGATTTTATGTTAAAATGTCCCCGCCACTTTGTCTTTCGCGTTGCCTCGATTTCGTGTATAAGCGCTCTCACGAATAAATCCGGATCTGCAGTACGTTTGATAACCAAAAACACAATCTAAACAAAGTATTCAAATCACGTAACTACTTACTCTAGCTATGCAAGTTATAATGTGAAAACGCATACAAATAATCATCACCAAGCGCTATCACTGTGGTGAATCGAGCTAATTCAAAAGCCGTTTTATCTAAAAACCTAACAGTGGCCTAGAAAAAAGCACCTTATATTGTAAACAATTCTATTATTTATAAAACTGTTAATTTCTCATGAAATCTGGAAAGTGGCTATGATTTCAAAACCTTAAATGGCCTACAAGAGATGATTGCACTTATATTTTAGCTATGTCCGGTATATAATCTATATCTTGATAGTAAACATACTAAACTAAACGTCTAATAAACTGTACTGTTTTGAAGGTAATGTATCTATATAGGTTTTTGACAATATCTTTTTTTTAATTTTGTTATATAGAAATTAGTCAAAATTTAATTATTCAGTGGTAGTAAATATTAAGTCTTCTGAGAGAGGAGTAAACTCAAAACAATTGTTATAATAGCCACTTCTATATAAAGAGCACCGGTACCTGTCGCTAAAGATTTTATTTGACCTTTTTTCAATTAACATTAAGTCCTGATAAGGATAGTATTGTCTGTTCCCTTATATGACTTATTTCTTATATATATATACTGTATTGGTGTTTTCACATATTTTGATAAAGGGAAAAGTAAATTTTATGTTGGATAAATGACATCAGAGAAAAATGGAAACAATAGGTTGGTTTTGGGTACTGTGAACATGGAAATTCATACCTACCTTTTTGAAGATTAAAGATACCTGGTTCATGTTTCACAATCATTCTTTAACTAAGATTTTACCGGTACTTTATTTAAATTTTGGAAATTTAATACGTACGATAATGATTTTTGGGAAAATTTGAAATATCCTGAAATTCAATGTGTGATTTTAACAATCACATAAAACATATTTAGTTTTGTCAAAAAATGTTTATTCTAAGTTCCAAAGACTGCCAACATTTGTTAAGAAAAATCCTAGTTAAAGAATAACCGAGGACCTGGTAAAATGAAAACTGAAGCTTTATTTTGAATTCTCAAATTTCTTTTGCTTGTTTTTTTTAGAATTATGGCGATGACGCCCCTTACAGCTATTAGATATACATCTTTATCAGCAAACTTAATAAAAGATAATGGATGATAATGCATATATGCATATGTGATCACTAAAATCTGAAAATATGAAGCAAGATTCTATAAAACTACCAACACATCATTGTATGATTGATGGAATAATTAAATTAACTCAGTCTCAACATTAACAGAAATAATAAACGTTTTGTTGTTACAAGTGCTTTTAACACGTAATTATGAAAATAATCACTTAAATTTATGCAAATTTCAATTACTCCGCAATAAGATGTTTCTGCATAAAGCGTTATACTGCTATATAGAGATTGTAAGGTGTATTGGGAAATAGCAAGGTGTATTTGTGTGTGGTCTGAAAGAAAATAAATTGACTCTACCTTGCTTTGTACTGTAGACATCAATTTCTCAACTGAAGAGTTTATTTTATTTTCCAAATTCATCCCAAAGGTTGAGATTTTTATGTCTGCAGTATGAAACAGGAATTGATTCTTTTCTCTAATATGCAATTCATTACTGTTTTGTGAATCGTTTATGGTAAAATTATCCTGAAACTATGCTTGAAAGAACATTATTTGCATCTGCAATTAATGACGCCACAATCTCAATTGTTGACGATAAATATATTAGATTTTTTGGTTCTACGTGTATATAAAAATTTTGAATAAAAAACATGCGTGTTTGTAGTATTTAGTATGCGTTTTAGACTAAATAATTGAGTAAAAAAGTCTTAACAATCGGAATCAAAATGATAATTAAAAATTATCTAACTCTTGTAGAAATTCAAATTATAGAAATAATCAACACGGGTAACAATAAAGTGTTTTGGGATTAAACCGTGTTTGAATATGTAACAACAACGCGTTTATTCTTTCCTACCGAGACTATTTCATTGATGAACAACTTTACAAGTAAAAGTATTAATTATTACAAAATCTAGTAGAGGTCATATTTACAAACTTTTTGCTATACAATCGTTATTGCATTGTTTGAACTTTTGTGTTCTTTTGATGTAATTTGATTTAATTTGTCTTGTTTATATGTATTTCTATCTCTATCTGATGTTTTGGTGAAGGTCGATCTGGAGGTCGACCGGATATATCACCAAATGTACTTCCGGTTTTGAACGGTTGTGACGTTGAGTTACATTGTGTATGATGAGTCCTTTGTCTATGCATAGGTGATGATGAACTCGTTGGCACAGCGGTATAAGCATACGAAACAGTACAACTATCTTGTGGTTTTGATATAGCTGAATATATAGGATTATTTTGAATATCGGCTTTGTATTTACAATTTTAACAGGCGAAAGCTGATTTGGTTGCGACGAGTCCATTAATCCTGTTGTTTCGTGTCCGCCCGGATCCCGCCTTCTCGGTCCGATTTTCTACTATTCCTTAACTCTTCTTGATGATTTCTGTTAGTAGCTTTTAACTTTTTAATCCGTTCTCGTTGATAATAAACACCGGCAAATATTAGAATGTTCAAAAATAATAATGAACAGCCAACGGCAACAACAATACTCAAAGGGACGGAACTATGCGCTAATGACGCATCCTGTTGTGACGCCACATTAGCCGGAGCCGCAGTGGTCGTGTCGACTGGTTCTTCTTGCGTGACGTCAGAAGGTGAAACTGGCGGTCGATTCGTTGATCTTTGTGGAAATATCTTACCACTCCCCCCATCTGGTTCATTAATATGTGTGGACAGCCGTTCCATCCTTTTGAATAGGTGTCATTGGCGGAATCGGCGGCGGTGACGGAAATATCCGATGGAAGTTACTAAGAAGCCTATTGTAATCATCAAAAGATGACATATTATTAGATTGTTTTAACAAGTGCTCAAACGGGTCAGGATTCGTTCCCTTCTGTGTCGGATCCGGTTTGTTTATTTTTGGCAATAAATTCAGCCACACTGACAATTCTTTTCCACGATAATGATGCTTCAATGTTGGTTTTTTGCCTAAAAGAAACATGTTTTTGTGATTAATTTGGAATTACATCCCAATGAGTGATAAGAATATCATAATTTATACGATCAGATTTGTAATCTATATAAACAGATGGCGTCATAAAACACAAATTTTATCAATGTCTGACAAACATGAGGGCTAATTAATTCATCGGGGGTACTAATGATGCCTACATAATGTCATGTGCGCTGTAAACAAGTCTTAAGACTACTTGTATGATTAAAATATTGTTTTATATCCATACAGTGATACTGTTGGAAGCATATATTTTGTCATGTAATTTCTATATTATATGATCTCTTTTTGATGTATTAAACTTATTATTGCATATTGCTGCAGCCACTTTTCTCCTAATGTTTTGCCTTGACAGAACGGTAGTGTTCAGATTGCCGTTCAGACATTTTGTCACACGCACCAACAATATATCAGCCTTTTTTTGAATGTTTAAAATGACATATAGTGCATCTTTTAGTCAAATATGCAAATGCAAGTAGATATGCGATAAAAGTTCTTTACAATTTCATATGGAATTTTATTTTGTTTTTTTAAATTAAAAAAAAGGCCAAAGATTTAAAAAGATTCAGTGTGTAGTGTAAAGTGTAAAAGACTTTCTATTTAATTCGGGGCCCTGTAAATTTAGTAATTGTGAAGTCTAATAGTTTTGCCAAACATTTTGATAACACTTACTTCAGATATCCGATTTGAAAGCGAATATGATGTGAATTGTAAAACCAAAATTGATTTGTTTCTTTACATATAGTAACACAATTTTCCCCGTAATTATTTCGTGACACTTTTAAAAGAAATTGAGAATGATGTAATTATAGTGGCTGATTTGTGCCATTACGCTTTTTTGGCTTTGCATAAGCGATGATCAGACTCGGAAAAGCGCCGAAAACATAAATATTAAGCGCGACAAAGCGCAAAATGCTACACGAAAAACTGACACAAATTTCGGTGCTTTTCGCGTATTTGATGACGAAAAAGTGAAATGTCAATCAGCCACTATATGTAACTCTAGTCATTACTGATTGCTGCGCCATACTTACCAAATTGAAGATACTGTTGGAGTGACAAATCGTATTTTGGCCATTCCAAGTCAGAAAATTTATCGTTTTCCTTTGTTGGAGCCCTTTTTGGTAGGTTAGGGTTTCTGAAAATTTGAAGAAAAATACATCATTTAAACGAACTATATTCATATCATAATTACAACACAGGACATGTAGACTTCTGTTTTTTCCGTTCAAACCGAACAATCCTATTTGAATCTCATGTTGAGATTTTCACACTGTGAGGTATATATTCTGTCGCAAACGACATGTGCTTGAAGCCATTAGTCATTATCGAGTATTATAGTTTATCCAGTGTGATCACAGTATGTTACACCTATAATCTGTCTGAGATGGTAAAATTGGCATAGTAATATTCCTAACAAATCTCTTTAAGTCTAGAAAGTTTTAATTGGGTAACACATCCACAAGCAAAGCAATGTAATCAGAAAGTACATACAGTACAGGCCTGCCGAAATTAAACTTTAACACTTAGTTAAAACAAAAATCGTGCAAATCGGCAAATCATCTTGATCCCTCGTTAGCTATATGTCTTTACAGCATTACGACCACTACAAACAATCTCTTGTTCATTAGATATCCATATCTCGGCCACTCAACAGACGAGATTCGGCTAAGTTTCATTAACTTGTAGTTTAACTTTCGACAGACTTGTACTGTATTTCCTCTATTCTTTATTGGCAAATAAAACAAAACGCAATTTTGTACATCTTCAACCATTTGAATTGAGGAAATTAAACAGAAATTTTACTGAGTATACTGAGTATATTGCGTAATAAATATGAAGATTGTATAATGAAACGTCAAAATTTCTGAAAATAACAGGAATTGCAATAAAGCCATGAGTTATGTTGATTTATCTTAAAGATAAACGATTCAGTTTGGTATAACAAATATCTGTGATTGATTGAAATCCCTGAAATATTATAACCAAGTAATCTTTCATCAAACCAAGAAAATACTCTTTTTATTACATAATCCGTTTTACATGTGACTGATATAATTAAGTAATTAATTATAGTAATTATGATGACCGAAGTGTAATATCGTATTGTCATGTATGATCTATTAGCGGGAACATCAAAATAATGGATGATTTTTTTGTAATATTCCTCGACAGATAATCATGTCAAGATTGCCAGTAATTGATTTTTTAAAAGCCTTAAATGTTTCCTATTGCCGTTTATTTTCTGAAACCGCCATAAAATTGTTCTGTTTTATCGTTTTTCAGTTTTTCGCAAAAACCGTATGCAGAACTTTATGAAAATAATTGTGATTTTATTCTATTTCTCATTATACTGAATGGTGTTCAAGTGCTTTTAAGTTTCGGTGATAACCCCTTCTGTACTGACATTATAACCCATTCATTTAAGATAAGTATTTATGTGGATGTAAAACTGAAATTCTCACAGTTATGAATTTCCGGGAAAACCGTGTCAACCCATACTTGTCTAGAAAGTCGCGTGGAGACAAATAATAAAGACATAGAAACACAACAAGGAAATGGTGAAGAAACATTATAATAATCGGAAAAGGAGACAAAGGAATCAATAAGCTTCCCGGAACCAGAGTGAATTAGTCCATTATAAACACCGAGATAAATATGAGTCAGAGTGAATTAGTACATTATAAACACCGAGATAAATATATGTGAATTAAGTCATGGTGAGTTACGCCAAGTAAGTCATGTTTCATTTATACGAGGTTGAGATCCCGGAGTAAACACTTGCGTTTGAACTGACGGTTTCCAAAATTGAAAAAAATACCCGAGTGGGATTCAGTGTACCTTGGCAGTGAGATGTGTTTTGATTCGTAAACCAAAGCATTGACAACCATAATGTTGTCAAGACTCATGTTTTGCAGTTGATATTGAAAAAAAAGCTCCCAGTACCAATATAAGCCAGACTGAGAACTAAATATAAAATGTTCCAGTAGGTGAAGCCTTTCTTGTGGTCCGTTACCAATGGGAACAACTTCTTTTAATAAATCACTATTATCTTTCTAAATATTTTATACTTGGTCTAGTATATTGTACACATTTCCACCAGTTTTCGATATTTCAGAGAGAAAAGAAGATAAAACATTGACGTATCAGTAGGTAGAGTAGAGTGGGGTAATGTAGTTTTATACCAAGACAATATTTTTTTCATTTATAAAGAGGTATTAATTTAAGTTCAGGAATGGCGGAATGTCCAAGGAAAACCATCTACCTCGGTACTTCCTGAAGAAAAAATGGCTGTGAAATGTCACGTGGGATTTAAACTCAGACAGTCAGAGGCCCGCCCAATGATGTTTAAAGTTTTAGTAATCTGTTACAAAGAATGTGAGATTTATATTACGATGGCAATAACTATGATATTAATGCCACGTCCGAATCATATGAAACGCATTGAACCAACTCTGAAAGTAGAGAGTACTAAATTGCCTATGAATAGGCCTAATAACGGCTACTGTGTTTAGATTCGGAGCCAATGTTACCATTATCCGAAACATTTATCAATGATTTAAGCGACATATGTTATTAATAACAATAATTTGTAAATATTTATGCAAAATTAATGACCAGATTTTCTTAAGCAGAATCATAAAAAATAACAAACATATTATCTTACGCTTATTAATTGGAATTCGGCCATCGCAGCGTTCGCCAAACAAATAATCTTTAAACGCTAACGGTTTGTGCAAATTAACAACATATTAGCCATTAATATTTGCGCTCGGACAGTAATAAAAAGGACAATAATCGTATTGGAGAAGAACAAATATGTAAATGTAATGTAATTACCCAGTCTTAGCAAAATTCGTCCACAATCTCATCACTGCTTCACTTAATCGCTTCTCCTGCTTGTTGTACTTGTTAGGGAAAGGAGAGATTCCATCAACCAGAGGTGCTCCGAAAACGTAGGGCAGTTCATCTCCATGGACACCACTTGACCATTTTGGAAACTCCTCTGACTGTGTCGAGTAGGCAAAAGTGTATAAATATGTATCACCACGCATTGTCGCGTGTTGTTTGGCCATCTTCATCAGCGGAGCAACGTACTGACCATCGCTAAGCATTTTCATAACATTGTCCCTTCGGGTAGCATCGTCCTGTGTCTTATCCCATTCAGAATACTCGTGACTTAAGATATCAAAAACCTTTTGTTTATGATATTTAAATAAATTATGTACATATGTCCTAATTATTTGAGCTTTTCTCTCTTCACTAATTCCATTTTCTATTTCTTCTTGTTTTAAATATGAGTATGCTTCATTTTTAGTCACACCAAATATAATGTTAGCACTGGAGAATGTTCTAGAACGTTTAGTCATCAACTCCTCCACGGCACTTGGGAAGAGCCTTCCAGAACTTATCGGCGACGGCGCGAAACAGGAGTAATATTTTGGCGCCAAAGGGACATTGTTTACCAATTCCTCCGCGCTTTTATTCCGTAAACAATTGATTAAATGTCTTGAATTATTTAGGTATTGTGAACAGTTAACTTTTCTAGCTAGAAGCTGTGTACAAGCCACGGGGTCTACGGACGTAGCCCAGCTACTTAATGCAGATCCACTTTGTAGTATAGCTCTCTGAAACAATAATCCTGAAATACATAATGTAATATTCATATTATCTCAAAATACAAACATCAAAACCTTTATTGGCAAAGAGTTAAGTTGAGTAAGGTAATGTTGCTGTACGTCCCAGTCAAGAATATTTCACTTATATAGAGACGTCGCCAGCTTTAGGCAAAGGTGCAGAAATTTTGCCTATGCGTTGTGCTGATAGCATAATACAGCAGAGTTCTTTAGCGTGTTAAGCCCACCATGACACGGGACCTCGTTTATTTTAAGTCCCCATCAAACGAAGAGTCCAATAAAATATATAAGAAAAATAAGGTACATGATTTGATATAATAAACTCAAAAAGAGATATAGTATATACGATACGCAAGGCTTAGAGTCCCCTGTCCGATCTGTTTTAATTGGTTACTACATTATAAGGTACTCAGCACAATGTTCGATTATTACAAATAAAAATCAATTTTCTGTAAATGAAACAATTCAGTTAAAATGTTGCAGCGTAAGCCATAATGTAACTGCACATGTAATTAGTTACTGTAAGTCTATATCTAATCATCAATTAATAGACACAACAGAGGATTTTAATTAAAGTTCATCATCGTATATAAAACAACATCTTATTCGTTGCTTAGGGAAATTTTAATCAGATAATTAATGAGGAATTCATCATTTGTTTACATGGAAACATTGTTTGTTCAACCGATTACACTTTATCGCAAATTAATAGATATATTTTTGTGATTTGTGTATGAAAACTCTTGAGACAATTTAACCCATGCATTCAATCGTTGTTGTCTATAAATATAATTTAACGGTTTTCTTAATTACTGACAAATTGTCTTTTTAAGCAATCAGGGTTAATTATCCGTTAATATCTTGTCT
Source organism: Anadara kagoshimensis (assembly GCA_021292105.1). Classification (NCBI taxonomy): domain Eukaryota; kingdom Metazoa; phylum Mollusca; class Bivalvia; order Arcoida; family Arcidae; genus Anadara; species Anadara kagoshimensis. The sequence goes on from CM037869.1 coordinate 9,359,796, forward strand.
CTTTTGTTCTTCAGGTTGTGTTTTGTTCTTGATTATTTTTATTTTTTATTTTTCTCATCTGGAAATTTCTAAATAAAAAAACCTATGTCTATACACCGGTCTTACACACATCACTACACAGCTATCATTTGGAGAGTAAATCTATATTAACAATTCTAGACATGAATCTGGTTTTCCTGTTTTCTTTATTAATACCGACTTTCAGACATACCACCCGCAAAGATTCTATATGTAAGGTCTAATTAGGTTCTCTTGTTCTGTGTCTAATGATGATGTAGAAAAATTGTTTTAAACACAACTTTTGAAATATAGACTGACTTTCGGCTTTGTTGATAAATCGAGCTTTGCGAAGCGTTACATGTTAATTAATTTTCCAGTAAAATTCGGATGATATGCAATTATCTCCTGTTCATAAAATATAACTAACTACATGTCTTGGACATATCTGAATAAAGTATGTAATTTTATGCAAAAAACAAACTTTTTGAAATCATCGATACCGATTACTTCGCGATATTCTTTAAAATTGTATTCAAAGGTAAAGTGTTACGTAATAGTCGATACTGTTGGCTTTGGTCTGTGTTTGAGTCAGATGAATTCATACAGAAATGTTATTGTTATGCATACGTCATTGTACATCAATCAAAAACATGTTTTAGTTATGCCATATTCATATTCTAAGTTTTGGAAAAAATCAGGAAACCAAGTAATAAAGGTTTTAAAAACTGTATGTTTTGGCATAAATCAAATCTCAATTTTTTAGAAAGCTGTTTGATCATTCATATTTAATTTAAAACGCGTGATGTAAGCTTCTTAATATCTTGCATCTGTTTCATAATGCCCGTTGCACATAGGTAAGCACGCCAGAAACTCACCCCGCCCCTGTTGCTTTGAAAGAAAAGATTGAAACGTCCTATGAGGCTCATAAAATATCTGGAATATGTTTTAATGTGTCTATGGGGCAAGGTGAGAGAGTCAGAAGTTCTGTTCCCCTATTTCGTCAAGATAATGAAACTAAAATTGTTTCATATACCATGTTTTGAATTGAATGTTTTTATGATTAAATTTAAAAAAAGGTATATGACACCGTAGTACTGGGGTTCTTTGCCGCTGAAGTATAATGTTATTACAATCACACAGTAAGGATATTAATAACAGAATCAATCATTCTATAAATTGATTCCTATATCCGCTAATTAGATCAGTTAAAACTTAACTTAGTTATGTGTTCTTCCGAAGTGAAGCCTAAGGGGATGACAAAACACGGGCGATCAATATCGCTAATTTTCTAAATTCAACAATTTGTGTCATTAATAATACCGTTTGATATTGTTAATGGAATGCTGATTTGAACACTAATCATGACAGGAAGTTTACTAAAAGTCATATAATGGTTTCCGTGTCCTTGAGCCTTGTAATAAGCTGTAAGAGTAAATATTTTTGTTTCATTAATTTCTTCTTGTCTTTTATATTGACCTTTTACTAATTTCACTTTAACAAGCAATTAAAATTATTTTGTTGTGAGTTCCTTAAGTTTCAAAATCTTTGGAAAGACATTTCATGGATTTTACCGTCTCATTTAAGAATCTGTTATAACACTGCTCCAAGAACATTTTAAACAAGGAAAGTTTAATTTATTGTATTAAATCGGAAGTGTATGTCGTGTACAAAAAAGGAATGAAACGGTAGTTACAAATTACTTCAGAGCAAACTGTTAACACAACATAACTATATTAATGTGTAACTGTAGATAAAGAATCGCTTTTGAAATGCAAAAATGCTAAAGCACGGACAAAGTGCTAAATCATGGGGGAGGATAACACGTGAGTTTTAGTACAGTAGAGAGATATGTTAGCAAAATCAGCATAGCGTTTAGCTAAGTTATAAAAGTTTAATTATACATAGTGTTCAATTGACAGAGATGAATAGTATGCATGTTCATTCGGATGAGTTTATATTTGAAGTGCAGAAGCATCAGCTATGACGGGTTCAAACATTTCCGTTGTAAGTAGTTTTTCACTTAAGAAGGGTATTATACAAATATGGAAACATGCCAAAACAAGTTTTGATATGGGTGACAATTGAAACTGCTTACCACCAAAAGAACTTGCTGAAGAAAGCAAATATAATTGTGTAGTTACATTTCATATAAACTTTGAACATTATTTGTTTTACAATATTTTAACACATTTTAACTTCCAAATGTTCGGTCTCTGATTTTATTCGACTCGTGTATATGCTACCTTTTACGAATAGGTCATTTACAACTATCTCTGGGTCACATTTGGTACTTGTTTATGTTATATTGTGTCTGTCTTGCAAGCTATTTATTTTACATTGGTGTCCAGAATGCTAACAGTTTATTATACAGGTTAATTATAATTTTATCATTTTCAATACTTCCCAAACCTCAATATTAATGTGCTAGGTACCATCTATATATTCCTGTTTAAAAATATTTTGTTCTGTACTGAAGATTCATTTATCGCTGACAAAATGAACATCCCCAATTGGAGATGATAGTGCTAAGCACATTTTGCCAGGTCTTCTCATATCCCTTCCACACAATGTTGATTACACACGTCGCGGGTGTACCCAGCTAAACAGGACGTGCTTACCCTTCCGGATACCCGGCCTCACTTCACTGGTGGAAGTTCGCGTGTCTGACCTGGCTTGTCAGTTCCGAAGTTTTTACTTTGTTTCTGGATTGTGATTTTTCCATGGATTAGTATGTTTGTTTTCAATTTAAACTAAAAGATGCAATATGTTATATTAAACAGTAAAGAAACACACATCTAATACACTACTGGATTTGTCCGTGTAGTTTATATGTACTTATCGTCAGGGGTTGAATACATTGTCACTCAAACGACTTAACATGAAATATTTCAGTATTACATGTGACCGTTTGTAACAATGATATGTAGTTTCAATACATTGCACTCACCGAAAAAAATACTATTTGACCTTGATGAATACTATTTTTTCATTTATCATTTCGCTAACTAATAATCTTTTAGTGGTAATTTTAAATATTTATTTTTGGACTTGGGTTCAAATCAATATTTCAACCCCTGAATGGGTCATTTACATCACCGTTAATATTAGAATTTATAACTTGAATTATTTCTACAGCACAGACTTGTCTAACGTTTAACACTGAGTCAACGCTTTATGACAGCACATCTCAGGCTCTCGTTAGCTATATCTCGACAGCATGTCGGTCGATACTATCTGTTTCTTAAGGGGCTCTCCAGTCACGTGCTAACTTTATTTCGGCCACTCAGAAGCCGATCTTCACCTCCTCTTTGTTAAGTCAGTGTTCAACTTTCAACAGGTCTGTACTGTACACATGAAAGCTCAATAAACACGAAACGAAGAAATTTTCTCAAAGCAGAACGTGTTGTTAAACAAAACCTTAAGAGAAAAATTGAACCTAGTGTTCTTGTTGTACTAGGCACTGGAGAACTTGTAAAGGGTTCTGATGTACTTGGCAAGGGTTCTGATGGGTTCTAATGTACTTGTCAAGGGTTCTGATGGGTTCTGATGTACTTGTCAAGGGTTCTGATGTAATTGTCGAGGGTTCTGATGTACTTGACAAGGGTTCTTATGTACTTGTCAAGGGTTCTGATGTAGTTGTCAAGGGTTCTGATGTAGTTGTCAAGGGTTCTGATGTGCTTGACAAGGGTTCTGATGTACTTGTCCAGGGTTCTGATTTACTTGTCAAGGGTTCTGATGTACTTGTCAAGGGTTCTGATGTACTTGTCAAGGGTTCTGATGTACTTTACAAGGGTTCTGATGTACTTGTCAAAGGTTCTGATGTACTTGTCAGGGATTCTGATGTACTTGTCAAGGGTTTTGATGTACCTGTCAAGGGTTCTGATGTACTTGTCAAGGGTTCTGATGTACTTGTCAATGGTTCTGATGTACTTGTCAAGGGTTCTGATGTACTTTACAAGGGTTCTGATGTACTTGTCAAAGGTTCTGATGTACTTGTCAGGGATTCTGATGTACTTGTCAAGGGTTTTGATGTACCTGTCAAGGGTTCTGATGTACTTGTCAAGGGTTCTGATGATTCTGATGTACTTGTCTAATGTACTTGTCAAGGGTTCTAATGTACTTGTCAAGGGTTCTGATGTACTTATCAAGGTTACTGATGTACTTGTCAAGAGTTCTGATGTACTTGTCAGGGGTTCTGATGTACTTGTCAAGAGCTCTGATGTACTTGTCAAGGGTTCTGATGTACATGTCAAGGGTTCTGATGTACTTGTCAAGGGTTCTGATGTACTAACAGCGAACACTGACCCTGTAGACATGGTGTCTTATTTCAAAGGTTGAAAATGTCACTTCATATATACGATATATTCTGAACTAATTGGGGTTTGTGAAAAACTATGGAACATTTTATGCTGGAAGCCATGTAAAATTGTCTGACACAGTACTTGTAATTTGACAAGGCAAAGTACTCAAAACATTAGAGGTATCTCTAAAAAAAGATCCTTTGAAGAAACATGTACATATTCTGATTCTTATAAAATGTTATAATATATACTAGTGGTAATGACTTGAAGCCTTACAGAGTCCTTATTGTGTCTGCGTTAATGTACTTCAAATAAAGCCTTAAAACAACATATATATATAACATTTGCAGCTCTAATTGCGTGTAACTGGTGCTCTCGCTCTCGCTCTCTCTCTCTCTCTCTTTCTTTGCCTGTCTGTCTGTCTCTCTTTCTGTATATGTAATCATGCGGCAACCTTTTATACTCTTCCGTTATATAACAAAATTAAAGAATGTTTTTAAATGATTTCTTATATCATTACAACTGATTTTAGGATATTTAGTTCATCCAAGTCAAATATAGACCATCATGATAGAACTTTTACCATACCACTGGTCATATACGCCACTGCCCGTCCAAAGTAGGGATTTTTATGATTTTACAACCAGCGGTCTCAATGTATGTTTGTCATGTCTTGTTAAGTTTTACTTGTGTTGTTATGATTCACTATTCAACAAGCACCATTCATTATGTCCATCTATTCGATATTTTCTTCGTACGCCACTTGTTTTATCGCCAACACTTTTGTAAGGCCAAACTAAGAACTGAACAATAACTATTAATTGAGGTTTTACCGTACATCACAAAATTAAAATTGAATTTTGTTGATATATGCTGATGTTATAAAAAGAAAAAAATACAAAACCAATTAAAACCATTCGTAGTGTTCTGATTGTCATCACAAAAGACCTGTTAATACATCAAGTAATTATATACCGCAAAACCTAGAACTACAGAGTTTAATTGGATATAAATTTTGCAGACCATATGATTAAATTGTCATATCCGAGTTTTATTAAACACAGTCCTTTTTCAGGTTATTTACTACATCGTTCCTTTTATTGAACTAAGAGTTTTTTTTATATATTTTAGATAGAATAAAGTAAACAATATTCATTAAAATCTCCCTCAAGGAGTGCAATGGCGTAGGTTGCAAGTAAAGTGTCCCTTGTAAAGAAAACCAATCAAAGTACTGTAGCACTGATGATATATTAGATACATGTTTATGGTTTAGTCTAAGACAAATATTTCTGCAATATGCTTTCATTATAATAACATTTTCTTGTGTATATCTTAATATTTGCCCTTTTCCATTTGACATTTGACAATCGGTATTGCAGCGTTCCTTCTAGAAAGGGCCATGGGTCCATTGATCTGATAAAGCTTTATTGAGCCCTGTTTAACATTACATGAATATAAAAATATTGGTGTTTGACTTGTATTGTTTTCCGGGTTCATTTGGGTGAAATAAATGTTTATTTTTAAAATAATTACACAGCAACTTACAGCAAAGCAAAGCAATAATTGTTTATTTTAACGTTAAAATTTTGAATTTTTCAGGCCTAGAACAATGTATGCAAAAGCTATTTTACATTTTCTGTGTAATAACATTAAATTGTACAAACCTTCGCCGACTAGTGGCGACAGCATCAGAATATTCACAAGGGCAGCACCATGACCATGACCAAATAAGGTAACACGGTTTGTATCCCCTCCGAACTGTCCAATGTTTTCTCGTATCCATGTCAACACCGCCATTAAATCTAAAAGAGCGTAATTACCACTGGCTTCGGTATCTCCCGTACTCAGAAATCCTAAAATAAGAATAAAAGCAATAATAAAATGACATTACAAGTATCACGATCCAGTGTTTGTGGGCCAGTGTAATTATAACGTCCGAATTATTAACCTTAATTTAGGTGGTTGTGGCATGTAAGTTTATGCAAGGGTTTCTGATATGTTTTATACTAATATGCATATCACACGCCTTATAAATGTTGAAATGGCAGTATTTTACCGTGAGCATAATAACATTTCCATAGCCTGCAAGAACACTTCCGACATAGGCATTTTTGGTCCCGATCTCGTATGATTCGTCATGAACAAATACCATCACTGGTACTGGAGTCGTTCCACTCTATGGTACATAAGTTTGTGCAAATGTTTCTGGTTTGTTTTTTTACTAGTGCACATATATTTCATACCATACTGTTACACTTATTCGCGATGTTGCAGATGTAATATTGCAAGAGGTAACGAGCCAACCAGTAAAATATCCTCGATAAGGATGGTAAAGGGTATAAATAACTACATGTATATCTAATGCTATTTCGTGTAACGTTAATGGACTAGTTTATACCTCTTTAAGACAATGGACCTCGGTGATTGGAATAGAGCCCATAAAACACAAAGTTCTAACAGAAATTTAGTAAAATATTTACAAGTAACTGCTTTGTAAAAAGTTGACACGGTTGCTGTTTCATAAGCCAGGTTTATATGTGCACTTTAAGTCTACCATATTGCATTTAACTTTCTGAATTTGGTTGCCACATTAACAAAAGACATCTAAACTATTAGTTGATAAATATCTTTGTTTTTACTGACAAAAAGAAGTCTAAGTTTTGGTGCCAAGTGGCCGAAATATGGATAGCTATGCAGTGCAGACCTGTCGAAAGTGTAACACTGATCTAACGACAAAGAAGCTCGGCTTCCGAATGGCCGAGATACGGACAGCAAGTTACACATAAGCTGCCGAGAGTTGGATAGCCTGGCAACTGCAGTTAAGCGGTCAAGCTATAGCTGAAGAGGGGGCAACAGAATTAGGCAATTCAGTGTTAAACTTTCGGCAGACCTGTACTGTATATAGTGGTCGAAACTCTACAGAGGTATAGATTACAGCTATCGAGAGAAAGCTAACAAGGAGCGGAGTTGAGCTCCCGAAATCAGCATAGTGTTAAACGCTGACAGGTCTGTACTGTATCGAGAGAAAGCTAACAAGGAGCGGAGTTGAGCTCCCGAAATCAGCATAGTGTTAAACTTTGACAGGTCTGTACTGTATCGAGAGAAAGCTAACAAGGAGCGGAGTTGAGCTCCCGAAATCAGCATAGTGTTAAACTTTGACAGGTCTGTACTGTATCGAGAGAAAGCTAACAAGGAGCGGAGTTGAGCTCCCGAAATCAGCATAGTGTTAAACTTTGACAGGTCTGTACTGTATTGAGAGAAAGCTAACAAGGAGCGGAGTTGAGCTCCAGAAATCAGCATAGTGTTAAACGTTGACAGGTCTGTACTGTATATTTTATGAAATACCAAGAGTCCGTCAATTAATTTACAAAAAGTTCTATAAGTAATCCATCAACCTTACACAGCGAAGTGGCTATACAGTACAAACGCCCAAAGCCATGAAATAAGATACAGAGTCGGATACAAATTAAAATGACTTCAATGAAACATAACTCGAGGAGAAAATATAATTTTAGTTATCATTTATCATGTAAACAATTAGACTTGTGTATGATTAAGACTTCAATTCAAATTACGGAAATGTTTTAAGATAGAAGCTCTGGAGGCTAGACAGTTAGATGATAGACTTATTTTGAATGATGATTATAGACGTCACATTAGAACCAGGAAGAATCATATAATACACCAATATAATGATATATAGTCTTTAACAAATACACTGTAAAATTGATTAAAAATAATCATACATATGTAATCCTAGAGAGGTTTAAAAGCAGCATTGTTGTAGCGAGGTCTGTAATTTGTAACCTAGCAAAAATTGAAAGTTTGTCTGGTGTAGAATTTTGCGTTTTAATCATAAACACAAACATGTCATTCAATATGTCCTAATCGAAATCCCAAAGCAAAGTGAAACTTGGAAATTGGCAAATCAAGTTAAACACGTAAACTTCCACCAAGGAAGTGAGACCGGGTGCTCCGGAAAGATAAGCACCTCCTGTTCGACTAGCTACACCCGCCACGTGTCAAATATTAAAAAACTTTGCACAGGACAACTGTACTATACATGAATGTATTGGTTTATGTCTTGTTAGATATAACACTTTATCAGATCAGTCTTTTTATTTCAATATTAAAGATCAGATAACTCTCAAACAAATCATTAACTGAGAAATTAAGAATTGTAGGATTTAAACCATAAATGTTTTACCTAAAACTCCGAGGCGGTAGTTTACTGTGACCACAATAACATTTCCATAACTTGCTAGTACACTTCCGTCATAAGCATTTCCGGTTCCGATCTCGTATGATTCGCCGTGAACAAACACCATCACTGGTAATGGAGTCGTTTCGTTCCACTCTGTAAAAGATAAAATAAACATTATGTAATACACAGAATAGAAATCGTATCAACCGTCTGTTAATATCAGATTTAGAATAAAACTTGATTAATCGTCATCGTTACCATTTTAATGAGATCTGAAATGAAGAGAGGAACATCATTTTTCAATTTTTGCAATCAATTCAAACTTTTCAAAACTCATTTCCTTCAGAGATAAATATGATCTGATTCTTTACAAGACTGAGAGGATTTAATCTTGCAAGTAGAACAAATTTCTGTATAAGTTGTGAAATATATCAATTGATATTCATCCAAGTGTCCAAACTATGATTTATTAGATCCACAACTCTTAACTTGTAGCCAAGTTTGATCTAATGTTATTCAAAGGTTCGGTTCGTTTGTGATGCACAGAGTAATATAATATTTTTTTTAAAATAGGGTAAAAAAGTGAATTTTATGGATAAAAATTACATAAATAAATAATCAAATAAATATTCAAATAAATAAATAAATAAATAAATAAATAAATAAATAAATAAATATTTACAATATTTTGGTAAAAGTATTTCTTACAACTATTAATTAGGTTTCCACTACTTTAAAATTATTAGTAGCCAATTTGTAAAATTTGTGGAAATTTGGTCATTTTAAAGTATTTTTACACATTTGCTGATATAGGTTACTGTTGGATTTAGTAGCCAAATGACATTTCAGCTACCGGGAATGGAAATATAGTATTCAGGAATTCTCTCATTTAAAATAGTTTGCTCAAAAGCCTTTTTGGGTGTGTCTAAAATTGCGAGTGCGTACATGTGTATATAAAGTTGAAGTCAGTCAAAACAGCTCTTATATATCAGCTACAGGCTAGAACTAAAGTCGCAGTAATTAAATGCAATGGGCAATAAACAAACGAAGGACAATATCTGTTGTGCTACACCATCGAATGTTATATAACGTATCCTTGTATTTTGCATGAATTCTAAGAATTATTTTTTTGGATTCTATGATTTTGAAAAAAAACAACAACTACAAATATGAATACTTCTATAAGTGATTAGTAAATGTTATCGTTAGTTTTTTTTTAAAAAAGAAAGAACACTTTACTTTATTGTTAAATTTTTAGGAAAAAAGTTTCAAAAGAAATTCAAATTTACATTGTTATTTAGCTGTCCTTGAACTCAATTTCAAAAACGCATAATTTCATCTTTAATCTTACAAAAGCATTATAGATTGATGTGTTAACTGTATTATCGTGATTTAGGAATCCATTTAATAATGAGTTTAAACTTTATAGTACTGACAAAGTCATTTTGTGAACAAAATGAAATCAAATAAAAGTCAAAATTACTAGATTAAAAAATTGGAATACATGATAGTATTGAGCATTTTGTATTATACATTTACGTTTACTCATAAAAATGCCTGATTTTAAAACTGTAAAAACGTAAAGTTTTTTTTTTGTTAAGTAATGACAATTTTTATTAACCAAAGATGGTATTCCTTCAAAGTAATTATAATACAATTTTATTCCCTTTTTTTTAATGCTATGTTTCATTATTTGTTTTAAATCATAAAGACACAAAGACGAATAATGTTTGTAAAATAAGGGGGATCGTTGGGTACAAAAATATTGCCTTGTTCTTTTTTTAAAACTTTTTTATTCCATAAAACTAAAAAAGAAAAAATACATGACATAACTTATCGTTTCACAAAGAGATGGAAGCAATATATTCTTTAAGACATGGCTGGCGCTTTAAGCGATACATCTTTTCACTTTATATTTTCTGTATTTTTTTGTTTTCACTTCGATTTTGGGGTTGTGCTTTAACATAGATCGATATGTTTGTGGTCCATTTTTACAACAGTTGTTTACATGTATGCAATATCTAGATCTGTCGATATACTTAGGTCAGGTTTAATTCAAGGATTGGTTTTATTTTTTTCTAATTTTCGATTTTTTTCCCAATCGACATATTTGATTAAGATTTGTGAAGCAAGATTACATACCTGCATCAAATTCTCTTATACAGAATCATTCGTTGTATAACTGGAAAGAAACGCATCTGAAAACATGAGCTTAGCAGATCATGTTACAAAGCTAGTCATATGCGTCTTTCTAATATATATAGAAATGTTTAATTAAGAAATTGGGTTCGACAAAATTCTTGTGATTAACATATATTTATAACTTTTTAAAATAAAAAAACCCTGGTGGTTTAAAAATGATTCATTTACAAAAGTTAATAGAATCACTAAAATAACTTGGATTAGAAGAACTTTAATTAATAACGGAAAATATAGACAAAAATGAAAAAATCGTAAGTCCATGCATAACCTTAAGTTTAATCGAATTCTTATACATGTGAGTTTGTTTAGCAATCGTAAGATAGAATGCTTTTTGTATAATGAACAAAAACCCCTCTCGTTGCTCTTATATACTAGTAAATGGTTTTTTAAGCATTTAATGTGTACTCGAGGGTAATTCCTCCACGTCTGATCTATCACACGGGACTAGCCTTACTAACGATAAATGATCATTCTTCTTGTTTGACATAGCCATTTTTAATCCATTACAATCACCATACAATATTGTTAGCTCCATCGTTCTTTTGAAGACGGCCATTTTATCAATTTACCCCAGTGAGTGATCGTTCTGTAGGAGAAATCAATCTATATGTTTGATAATCGACTTTGAATTGCTGTTTTATCTCATGTTACATATATATTATAATTTAAACAAATATATAAGAAAAACCTGATCGATTGGATTGGTATTTATTTTTTGTATTCCATTATACTTGCATGTTTATCTTGTTAACTTATTTCTTTTATTAACTTTTTTTGTTTTATGCATGCATTAATAAGTTATCACAACAAAGTTGTTTTCAGTCACAAATTATTTTTGTTTCATTTTCGTTAATGGTGTACATACATGTACATATACACGTTACAAAGACAGGACATCTATTGCAGTTCATAAAAAAGAAATAATGATTAAATATAAAAAGATCAAGACACAGATTACAGCCTAAACCCCGACTTTGTATGAACACTAGAATATGACAGTTGTACTATGAAAAAGCTCAAATACAAATGTAAGTAAGCCATCTGTAAGAGGATCTGAAAAAAGTCGTAATACCCGTTGCAAAGTCCGAACTTCGATCTAGTTAGTATATACTAGCATAAACACCATAAATCCGAGAGGCTTCTAAAAGACAACTGACATTTTAGATTTTAAAATGTCTACTGGTACAATGTATACGAGGGGTCTTGGTGGACGAATGGTCTTAAGAGGCGATTTGTGGTTTGCCTAGCTATAGGTACGAAATCATCTTTTGATGATCAAAGATTATGTAAGAAAATTTCCTAGCCAGTGGTTGTTGTCTCTTTTTGGTACTCTGGTTTTCTCGACCATTCTAGGTATGGCCGTTACGGTGTGAGTAAATATGATATTGACTAAAGTGTAAAATAACTGTTCATTCACTAGTACTGCTATTTCAAAAATCAAAACTTTAAGATCGATAAGTTCCTGCTATTTTTCCTTACGATTTACGTCAAAAATTGGGATGGTTTTGAAAAGTATTCGTTATGTTTATTGTTTACTTTGAAATCAAACATCACGTACAATATAGGTATCTCAAATGCAAGATTTTGCATTTTTTTTTAGCTTAGTAATAGAATGATCGAATCTGATTGAGGATCGTATTTAATGTTCGTATTAGATTTTTTGTAAAGGTCATTATACTATTAATTAAATTTTCAATGGTAATTGCGAGTCCTTTTTCGAATGATTAGTATATTGCATGATTCTATGCAACGCATTGGTGATCTTCTAGTGAATTGATTTCATCGCTAAGGTTAAAAATCAAGTGGATGTATTCTGAGTTTTCTGTCAAGCAATTCATCACATACTACAAATAATACATTCAAATCCATGGGATATAGCATTCATGCGTTAACTGAAGTTATGAAATCGACAGCGAAGTTACAATTCCTTTTAATACATTAAATTTTAAAAAATATTAATAAAAATAATAAAATATAAAAATGTGAAAGAAATAACCTTTACAGATGTTAAGGAACCATTGAGTTTTGCTTTTGCTGCATATACAGCAATTTTTCATCTAATAATTACCAAACATAATTTATCAACATAGTGGCATACTCTGAAGCAAGAACGCACAAGCCAAATATACAAACCGTAAAAGGAGCACACTAACATTGGCCTTATAACCAACAGGAAAATTCAAACAAAAAGGGAGGAATTTAACACTTACTTTGTGACCAACAGAAAAATACAAACAAAAAGGGAGGAATTTAACACTTACTTTGTGACCAACAGAAAAATACAAACAAAAAGGGAGGAATTTAACACTTACTTTGTGACCAACAGAAAAATACAAACAAAAAGGGAGGAATTTAACACTTACTTTGTAACCAACAGAAAAATACAAACCGAAACAGGAGCACACTGACTGCATAACTGTATAACTAAGTGAAATATTGAAACCAACAATATTCTGGTTATAAAGGACGAAATGTTATGTAATAGTGAAGTCTTAACAAGGAAGTACTCTGCTAATGGTTGTATTGGACCAAGTAAATTGCATCAACAAAGAAGTAGATCACTAAGCTGACCGAAGCAAATACTGTATCATTAGCTGTATATGACAAGATCAAATGTACAACCAGACAGCTAAAGAGCGATTGAAGTGTGAATATGCACCCGTAACATTGAACGGAACATGCAAATCGGTTTACAAAATATGTAACACAGTTATAGTTTTCATAAAGCAATACCCTTAAGATGATTGAGTTCAAAGCTACACATTGCATACGGCCACGGAGATAAGCCTGATTTCAAGTATTTTGCCTACTCCTGCTTTCCTGGTGCAAACGATCTTTAATTCCCAAAGCAACCTCATAGTTGATATTCTAACCAAGCAAATAAAAAACATTGAAGGCTGTTTGATTACAAACCAAAATTCAATTTCCACTGGTGATGAAGCTAAAATGCCTCGCATCACCACATAATAATAGCCTCATCTTGATTTATATCCAAATTCCCTTAAGATTAGCCCCGTATATTTCAAAATCAAGACAATAATTTGGTTTTATTTGTGTTATTTAATCAATATAACGCTGTTTTTCATACACATATCTATGTTTATTTTTGTATTTAGTCTGGCTATGTCGGTTTTATGGCTGGTAATGTCATATCTAACTGGCTTTCTAGCGACTTAAGGACGACATTTTTATTTGACTTTGTCATGAAGGAGTTTTGTGATGATGTTCCTCCTGGAATTAAGTTTATATCTTCCATCATGTTCTAATTATTTTGTTTTTTATTCATGCCTTTTTCTATTGTTTTCATTAAGTTTATGTCGTTTCACACATATAGCTGACTCCTAAGACTGTATGTATGTCATCGCTATAGAAATAATATATTTATTATATTTTTAATCTGTTTATCGACGAGATAAATTAACGTATTACTTAAACACTAATAGGATTTAAAAACGATTTTGAACATAATTAGAAATTAATTATTTCATGTTAGTTCATTACATGTAACGTTTTGAAATTTAAAGTGCAATGAGATTAATTTAATTCCATTCCAGTATAGTCATGACCTATAAAGCCTACAAGGCAATTTTCAGAAGTATTCCTTCTATATTTATGACCTTTAAGTCTAAACAGCAAAACAAGCACAATACAAGTTTTGAATGGTTAAAAAGGCAATTTAATTTTCAATGCCGTCGTTCATGTCGGAAAAAATAAAGCATATGTACAAATTTTATTCTAGATTAGAAAATTGGTTAGAATTTTCAAAACCGTTTTTTCGGGTATCCGAGGTTCGGTATCCGCAACAATCACATCGTCTCATGTTTTTTTTCAAATTCTGTTCCACAATGCCTTATCCCAGCAGCGTTGTCACGATTAAATATTGTTAAGATAGAAAGAGAATTTAATATTTTATCCGAGGCTGGTTACTAACAGACAGAGGTGATTTGTTTAATCTGCTAACCTTCTCATTAAGTAAAGTGTTAGCTACAAACAGATTCAATTATCACATGGCCGGACTGCATCTTAAGTATAAATCGAATTGTATTCAGATAATAGAATATTTATCTTGGTTCCATACCCATTAAAGTCTCTCTCTTACATACTGATGACATCTACATCTGAGTAAGGACATTTGTCATGATGTAAAATACATCACATTAATCTCCGTAAGTTTTGCAGTTGGTCCTTTTTTCACCACACAATTGTTGGAGATCGGGTTAATTTAGAAGAAGTTATGTCTTTTTGACAAGAGAAAGAAGGGATAGTATATCAATTTTCAGATGTTTATTGCTTATTGTTGGAAATGTAAAAAGTTTACTTTCAAATATTTCAACATTTCAACAGCCAAGAACAGTCGAGTACAAGTAACAAACGTCAAGCAAAAGGCCAACATATTTTGGAACATCTGATTATAAATGACACGGCAAATATGGACACTGTATATTGTTTCAAATCAAGCCTAAATATGCAGTATGGAAAGATCATCCAACCAAATTCAACCCAGATTGTTTTCAACCAGACAAATTGTGTCACGACCAGGAACGGTACCAGAAAACAGAGATAAATATGCACTCATACAACCCCAAGGCTTACTAATACAATCGACTATAGTAAGAAATGGTAAGAAATAAAATTCCAGACTTTGAAGAAAACTGGACATATTCGGGGTTATTATAATTAATTATTCAAGTAATGAATAACAACACTGAAAATATATACATATTACATGATCACATGTTAACATATTTGATATGGTATTCTGTATAATGTATCAGAGTTAAGAAGATTCCAAGGTCACACATAACGTGTAAATTAATATTGGTAATGGATTAGATCTAAAACCAGCTTTGTCATGATGTGAATTGAAGAGGCATTTATTTTGATCTAAATATACTTCTACTACTGAAATGTTTTTTTAAGTTTTATAATTGTTTAATAAGTATATTGTAGAGTAGTTTGAGTAGCTATAAAATGCACCCCTTTTCTTTGCCAACCACAATCTACATTTTGAACATAAAATGATTTCTTAAATACACGAATTGGTTTACTTATTCTTTATTACAATGTAACATTACTAGAACAACAAATGGCGTTCCTCTGACCAGATGTAGCGTACTTAACCCTAACTTTGATGTTGGATAAAGTGGGACATAAAATTAATTCTATCAAAGGATGTTCCAATTATTTTGCACTAGTATTAGCAGTATTATTGTTGGACTAATACATCTTCGTGATATCCTATAATAACGATGCCTTGATGTATGGGGTTTTGAGGCAGTATTATGTTTTTAAAACAGCTTGTATTTTATAACTATTCATATAACTCAACCAAATCCTGTTTTATGGTAGAAGTATTAGCCTTTAAGAGACAAGATAATGTTGTTTGGCACATTAAAAATAGTGTGAGGAGTGGAGTGGAGTAATCGTGTTTTATGCCTTGTATAACACTCTTCCACTTATATCGAGACGGTAACTTTTAAGATGGTTGAGGAAACCGGGGTGCCAGTGAAAATCACCCACCTTTGATTACTGACAAACTTTATCCCAGTAAGATCTGTTTGATTGGATTTAATTAGGTGGCGTCACCCGTACTTTAGACCACTCGGCCATTTAATTAGGTGACGTCATCCGTACTTTAGACCACTCGGCCATTTAATTAGGTGACGTCACCCGTACTTTAGACCACTCGGCCATTTAATTAGGTGGTGTCACCGGTACTTTGACCACTCGGCCATTTAATTAGGTGGTGTCACCCGTACTTTAGACCACTCGGCCACCGAGGCTGCAATATGAAAACTTTATTAAAATATTTAATGCTAGTATCTTGCATAAAAACCAAATTATCGTGTTTCGCTATATTTGTGTAGGGTTTTGTATTAGTTATAAGATAGGAGTGTAGTATTTGTCATTTCCACTTCCTTGTTGTTACTTTATATACACTTGGCATTTCCGTTCAAATTGAAATAAATGATGTTTACAAATGAAGTTGACCCTTGCTTAATGACCAATACAATCTGCCATAAGCACTGATAGGGCGTCAAGTCATTGTTCTACAGCAATAAGATTATTCTTAATTCAGTATCTATTGTGCCAAATAACTAGTTCGGTTGTCATGGCAATTGTATTCATTTTAAATGTCTCATTTAGCACATCACAATTGAACAGTTTGAAAAAGTCGTCACTATTCAATATTACGTTTGACTTAATCGATGACAGAAGTTAATGCTACTCAAAAGCGAACACAACCAGACTGGGTTTTATAAAGAATTTACACACTTAATGAATTATCATACATTCAAACTACGGGCAAACCTGTTTAAGGACCACCTGCTCTTTATCCATGTTATTGGAACCCGTATGCAATGACTACCTATCCATCAAGGCCATTTTCAATGGTTGCCTTGGGTGCCCTTTAACGACATCTTTGTCTGTACTTTATAACAACAGAAGTAGTTCTATGAACGAGGTTCAAGAGTCCTAAGTTCATGACAGGAATGAAGTCAATACCTTACCGTTATGATAGCACTCTTTATAACTGTTTCATGATGATATCTGTCTAATATTTTCTTTATGGCATAAATGTCCTTAATATAGTAGTAGCTAGTTAATAGAATGAACGATCAACATTTAGATTGGAGTTAGTTTTTCTTTATATAACATGTAGTGACTTGTTCCTGGCTGAGAGTACAGATAGATCACGGACCAGATTAGATATGCTAAGCACTTGTCGCCATAAGTATCAACTAGAATCTGTAACAATGATAGGTTATCATCTCAGGGATCAACATTTACAGATACAGAGCCTACATCTTTGTACTTCAGTGTTGTCCATGGCTTAATTAGGCTCCTACATCCACATACAATAGTGTATAGATAAAACGATTCCAGAAAACAACTCACTGAAGCTTAGATATAAGTAACTCATCATGACATTTATACTTATTTGTTTGTTTGTGTTAAAGGTTGTCTACTTTTTTCTCTATCTCTTCTTGATTGACGTATTTATCGGAATCAATGGCCAAGAGGTCTTCTTATATAGACAAGATTTTGAATGGAACACACTACTAGTATTGATTTCATACTTCTACTAGATTAAAAAAGGCGAAATTACAATTAGGTGACGATGTTTTACGTCTCTTTCAGGACTCTCGCACTTATATTACGGACGTTAGTGCTAAGGTAGTGGAGGAAATCGGGAGCAAACCGGAGCAAACCGTAACAAACCACCGACTCTAATCACGCCTACTGACATACTTTTATGCATAGAATTTGCCACGAGTAAGGAAATATCGGCTCTGCTATTTAAAGTACATGTACAGCAGCATAGGTTAACGGTGAAAACGACACAAAATATTCTTGAAAGCAGTTAGCTCTTATATTGCTCGAGATATTTAAAGCAAGAACAACTGTACTAACATTAAAATTAACAATATGCAGCGTTAAAGACGTAAAACCGGCAATTTGTGCCTATTGGTCACAGACATACAACACAGACCTGTCTGAAGTTTAACACTAAGTTAACGAATTTGTGTCGAATCGTCAGCACACCTCGAACATTCGTCAGGTTTATCTTGACAACTGTTGTCTATCTCTCGACACCTTTTCGTCCACTTGCCATTTAAAGCTCGACCACTCGACATTCGAGCTTTGACTCCTTTCTCGTTAGCTAAGTGTTATAATTTTGACAGGCCTGAGCTGTATAAAATAATCGTTAGTCCAGAAAATAATAAAAATTGTAGATCTCCAGAGACGCATATAAACGGTACATTAAGTTACAATATCAATACTTATTTGTATTTATTCTATCCGTTATCACGAAAACCTTCCTGGAACTGCAACTCAATTAAACTCCCTAAAGGGATTCTTAATAGCTGTTTTATCTTTTACCCTTTATATGTTTTATGTCGTGATTTGACCTTTGAACTCAAGAGAATTGCTTTTATTTCAATAGACAGTTTAATCGGTAAATGTGTCCACCTTTTTTATGATCACCTGTTAATTAAGACCGCTATTTCAAGGTCCCTGTGTTTTATATTTCAATCAAAATAACGTCTATATGAAGACCACCTGGCTGTGGACCTATGATAATCTTTATAGACATTCTACACGTGACTGAAAACTGAAACAACGGAAAAATGTGTTATGCCGCTACAAGGGGTTGTTTTGTTGTTACTCCATGATTGTAAAATACGATAATATTGTTTTAATAATGAAGTCATTTTTTCTTGACAGCTGCTAGTAAAATAGGAAACCGCTATACAATATTGTTAACTACGCCATTCCCAAATCGATGTTTGGGCAACGGAAATGGTTAAAATTACAAAATATTTTTGTTTTTGATTCAATGCAAGTAACATAATGCTCACAGAGAGTCGCATTGCAAATAAGACATTTACTTTTCCTTTTCGCAGAATGATAAACTTTTAGTACGTTTGATGTTCTGGATAAGCTAAGAGTTTATCGAACTTGTTGACTATTGGGTACTTCTAGTACTGGTATAGGGTTGAAAGATTTCGTTATCAAAATATCATCACCTGTTAAGAATGAAAACTTCGAAACACAGTTCAACTCTCCTCCTCCCCTTTTTCACTCCAACAACGTAAGATCTGTACCAGATGGCAGGAGACCTTAATAAGAGAATTTAAAACTTAATTTCCATTTGGCGTACTTTAAATTAGGGATTAATGGATGCTTATTGCAAAATGACCCCAATTACCCTAACAAATTGAAGAACTAAAAATATCATAAATTTTACAATTTTCTCAAAGTTAGGACTTAAGTTAAGGATTTTGAGATAAGAAAAACAGCGAATTACCATGGTGATTAATAAACAGGTGCATTTATCGTAATTATACTATAAGTGATAAAGTCAGGTTGAAAGACAAGCTGAGTTTTATCTGGATAATGAGAATTAAACGTAAACGTTATCTAAGTCGTGCACTTACATCTGCACTTCCATTACTAAATGTACTATTAATTGAACCTAAACAAACCGTCTTGTTTATTTTTTCTGTCTATTTCTATTTCTCAATACACTCAATCACATAAATGTTTGAATATGCTCCTTGATTTTTTCTCCTTCCAACTGCCGTTTTCTGGTTGTGTTTGTAATTTGCTATGTCCCTGTCTTTCTCAACAGTTCAGAAAGAATGAGATGCAAGTGTGTATACTAAAGTAATTGATTAAATTAATTCCCTGATTAATTTGAGAGAGAGAGAGAGAGAGAGAGAGAGAGAGAGAGAGAGAGAGAGAGAGATGTAGAGAGAGAGAGAGAGAGAGAGAGAGAGAGATGTATAAGTAGTTAATTAAATAATAACATATTTTTATTGAATGCGTTTGGAGAGAGAGAGAGAGAGAGAGAGAGAGAGAGAGAGAGAGAGAGAGATACATTGGAATACATGAACGGTATCTAAGATATTGATCTATTTTGACTGGATTTTATCTTCAATAAATAGTGCTAATTTCATCCAATTATATCTCAAATTACGCATATTCATGATCAGTATTTGCCGGGATTTTCCTCCAAGGGAAGTCAAGATTAAGCATATTATGTTTATGATTCGCTGGAATAATAAAAAATGATTTCTATTGCAGAAAACAAGGAATGTCATTTTTAATTTCTTAGAGTTTGTATGAGAACGGGACATTAACCTCTGATTCCCCACGGCTCCATATATTATTCCATGTTCATATTATTTAAGATAAGTTGGCAAGGTTATTTCGTGTAGACACTGTGAGCAAAACATTTTGCACACACTGTAAATCGGTATATTTTAGCGTAATTTTACGACAGTATTAACACGCTAAAATAGAACTTTAGCGAATATCTAATTTTGGCATAATTCACTTAAATTTGCGCTGATCATCACCGGACGAGGCGAAAATAAGCATACGCCAATAAATCGAAATAACGACTTTTGCGAAAATTAATAACGTAGAAACTCCCCGTTCTTTAAAATTAAATGATGTTTAAAACTTTATTTTGCTAGGTTCTTGTACATATATATAAGAATCGTCTTCGTTCAAAATCCTTTATGATTCGAGTGAATCAAAAGTACTTATGTCCATCTTGTTGCTTACCAACACAATAACGTTGTGAATTAAGAAAACCTAATGTCTATTGTCAAGATTGTCTTTTTAAATGTCATTCGTGTTTATAATTATAACGACTTTCAAAGTACAGTGTAACATTTATAGTTTCAGTTTGTTCACCTATATGTCATCAACCATTTCCATTGTCTTTATGATTTCAGTGTCATCAACCATTTTCACTGTTTTATGCCATTTCAGTAGAAGTCAGTCAGAAGAGGATTTGATGTCTTAATGTTCTTCCAGTTTATTATTTTCTAACAAAGGGCGTTAACATCTAATCAATATACTAAATACTAAGAGAGATAAGACATGATTGAAAAATTCAGTCGAACAATGTTTGATACACCATTAAATAATAAAGCTAACCAAATAGCGTACTCGCTTAATTGGAGGTGTACGTCTAGTTGGTCACTATGAAATCTCTAATGCATCTAAGTGTATTCCATAGACAGCATCTCCTTCCTTGTTGAGAATGCATTGGAAAAAATATAAAATACACAATAACTATACATGTCTTGAAGCTTTTTTCAGAACAACTCCGCACAATAAGCTGCAGACAAGACAGAAACACTCCGGGCAGTAGTTATCACACCTGATGTTAATACACAAACGGCCAATGGCCAAAATACACACATTTGGCTTGAGCGATCGGTTATACACTAACTATACAAACTTATATTAACAATAGGTTCGTATCATAATCGTCATGTCAAATTCCATACACAGAATTGAAATCATGGCTTTGCACATTTACAATTAAAAATATGAAATCTAAGTTGTTTTTCTTGGAAATGTATGGAATTTTTAAGAAAAAATTCAAAATGTGGGACAATATATTTTTAATAAAAAACACCGTTTTAGCTGAAAACTCAACAGAATGAGGTTTTCAATGATTCAATTTAGTGCAGATTTTCAATCTAATGATAATAGTTTTAATCTGTGTTTATCGTGTCTATTGTTCTCTCGTTTTGTTCGGTTGTTGTTTTGTGTAATTGGTTACATAATAAAATATTGCCAAAAACAATCAATCTCAAAACGTAGAAAATGTACCATTTGACTTCTTTGTAATTATTTGTCTTTAAATATATTGAAGGACAGTCTGGTGTCAAATTGTTTCCATCATGAAATAACAGCTTTTGGGAATACTCATTGTTGCGTAATTTTGACGGATAGACATGCAGTTATGGTTTCTTGCAAGCAAAGCATTGTATATATATATTAGAAGTTTGATTTAGTTTTATCCGAAAGTCAACAGAAAATGGATAAAATTGGTCAAGTCAAACAGTAAATCAAATACAAAATTAAAAATAGAAGGAAAGAATTTAAAAGATAAAGAAAAATGTTTTATGTAAAATTCAAAATTGGATTGATTGTTGTATGGGTGAATTTCATAACTAGAAAATGATTTATGTATATTATGGAGAATACTTCACAAATACGTGAATAAAAACTAGTATGAACCATTTTAATGCAAACTTGCACGATGCTGAAATCCAACCATATATCACCCAGTCAAATATATATCATTGGTTACTTGAAATAATTGAATATCTCTTAGGGACACTTGTTTAAAATTTGAATTGAAACGAAACTTTTTTTCTGCAATCACGCACAGAATGACTATAAGCTCACTCTAAGACAGAAAAGTCAACTTTAGTTACTGGAAGATGATTAAGATCCATTTTGGGAAAATATGTCATAATGCTTCATATATTTGCTGTTCAGGTAATTCCTGTTTAAAATGGGAAAACATCAGATCAGAATAGATTGGAATGGACGGATAAGTTTATCCTTCTATAACGGTATTATAACTGACAAATAGTTTTAGATCGCGCACATACAGCTATTAGCATGTAGTGTTTTCCCTGACGTCGGTGTTTATGTCTCAGAAACAAATTTGTATAAAACAAACTGTGTCAACAGATGACATTGCCGACACGTTTGTACAATTTTCAAAATATATATCTCTGTTACATTGTATTCAACTACAGTTGGTATATTTCAAGTAGTCATATTATACCTTCACGGAACAAGCTTCTTCCAAAACGTTTAAGACTGTCATCACAATATTGTTTATCCACAGTATACCTCTGTAATCAATTTTTCTGTATATATTTGATGTTTCATGGTACCATGTTCCCTTCATTCTAAATTTTGAATTAACACGTGGTGTATGTAGCTAGTAAGGAGGGACATAGGCTTCCGTGAAACGCAATTGGTCTCTCTTTCTTCGATAGAAGTTCGCGTGTTTAACTTGAGTTGCCAGTTTTAACTTTGATTTAAGGATTTTGATTTGGACATGGACTGGTATATTTGTGTTTGATTCATTATTTTTCCAAAATGAACGTGTACATAAGTTCAAATAAATCTAGGTTAAAATATGTCTGATTATCCTTGTTTCACAGACACAATATCATTTAAAAATGTTCTTGGTTTACTGAAGTTACTAATGTCTAAATATCTGTATTGTCAGTCTTGTTGCTATGGTAATTATTTGTTTGCATCCAAGCATCATACGTTACTAAGTTTCGTGATGATAGAATGGATGTTTAGATGTTTTTCTCCTCATGAGCGAAGTATGTGTACCTCAAAACACAATATGTATTAATGATTTAAGAACCGTAAAGAGACAAGACCTGTCACTGATAAGTTCCTTGGTACACACCCAATATTTACTCACTGTTTTACATTTCTCCAATTTATATATCCTAATTGCCACCTGCTACTTCCGAACAATCAAAATCAAAAACACATATGTATATGAGTACTACATGTATAAAATTATATATATGCACATATATATGTTTTGGATAGTTTAATTAATACGCGATGTTTCGATGTTTAATCTTCAAGTAAGCATTCCATTGACTCATTTATAAATTCACACAAGACCTAGTATTTCGATTGACTTAATTTATTGGTTCCTCAAAAGATATAAGTACATAGTTTCTCCTAACTTCTGTTTTAGTGATCTGATACTACCTCTTTTCTTTTATACAATAAGAGAGAGAGAGAGAGAGAGAGAGAGAGAGAGAGAGAGAGAGATTGCTAGAATATGAAATAAAACATTTGGCGTATGTGTGTGTGTGAGTGTATGAGAGAGAGAGAGAGAGAGAGAGTTGGCTTAAAACATTTGAATTGCGTTTTTGCACTGAAGAAAAAGGTTCCAGTTTGCATCATTTTACAATCTATAAATTATAAGACGTGGGCTAACCCTCGAAAAACAGAATGAAAAACAGTATGACCGTATTTCACATAATGATAAAGTCTTAATCTACAAATAAAAATAATTAGAATTTGATATTTACCATAAAATCTCGTCTTACTCTGACACACGGTACCGGAGTTTAAAATTGAATCAATTATTTCGTATATACGAATGAATTATATATAGATATATATACAATTATATATTTAGATAATTGTAGACTAGTTCCAGACAAGCAGAGCACAAACACTTGTCTAAAATAGATGTTACACAACTTGATAGGTACTCGTCTTAGTCTGCTAAATAATGAATTACTCATACACAAGTGCTTTTAAACAAGACTCATTATTTTTTTCTTCTATTGAATTTTTATAAAAATTGATATAATTTTAACTGTGTATATATTTGTGCTGTAAACATTGATTGGATACATTTGATACGAGTAATTGCTAAATACATATGCATTATTTATTTTCCGCATTTTGAAAATTTGTAAGATGATCGTAAACGCTGCATTTTTAAAAAAAGCAAATCTATGGAACATTAAAATCGCTGTTACATATATGTCCTGATAATAACATTAAATATATAATTATTTGTACTCGTAGGTGTCTTATTCACATAAGTCCAGGAATCTAAAATAACATTACTGTTCAATTTCTATATATATTGTTATCAACAGTATATAATTAGGACGAGTTAACGGAAACCAAACAAAAAACAGCACGCACTGAAGAACCTTAAATTAGCCAATATAATAATCAAGTTCCTGTCAACCTTTTTCACTTTATATATAATTATCAAATGCTGATTGTGAAGTTGCAAAATGTAATTGTTGCAATTCCAACAAACAATGGTACCCGTGACCGAGTGCTGTATATCGCCTGCTTAGGAATCACAAGACCTTAAGCGGCCTTGGTTTGAATATTTTCTTGTACATTCTCCACCATCCTTTACTTGACAGCCTAGATAAAAGGATCTTATCTTTTAGTCTAACCCGCAACAATCCACGGCAAATGGTGAATGGAAATGACATTAAATGTGGCTACTGGGTAAAGTTACAGGGGTTGCAATTAATTTTTAAGTATTGCTTAAAGGCGATAGTGATTCACGGGAAACACAACTGCTTCTCTAACATAAACATTTAAACATAAATCATATAAATATATTTATCATAGATACATAAATTCATTTATTTAAAAATTGCACATAAGTTACGTGATAATATTGGCTGGCGTATTTTGATGTTTTGGAAATGTACATGTTTTTTTTGTAATGGCGAGCATAAAGACGTTTGGCGTGAAATAAGTTTTTCGCTTTTATGTTGACAAGATAATGTTTTTTCTTTCTTTTTTGTCGTTTTTTCAAACCTGTCCCTCTTAATTAAGTACGATATGTCGTCATAAACTTTGACATTGAAATTTCGATGAAGTTAGCGCCTTGCTGGTGAAGCAAAGTGTAATAAAATATATTCTTACATTCAACCATTTAAGATTAGGTATTTTCTTAATGTAAAAAGTTTGTACTTATTTGACCTTGTTAATAATAAAGATTCATAAAATGACATCCCATTCTATGATAAATAAAAACGGGATAAGTCAATCCTGTAAACATTAGTTATAAACAAAAACAGGGTGAATATGATGTTATTCTGTTGGTCATCCCTAGGTTGTTGGTAAACAGTTACCATATATAAACCCTGGCACTACACACACCAATGAGCACACATTTCAACATCAACACTGCTCCAGATACTAATAAAGCTGGGTATAAACATCACGTGTTGGGTTGTTTTGATGAAGAAACCAAAATGCAATGAGTTTATCCGTCCAGTAGAGATAACGGTACATTGTACGTGTCCAGTAGAGATAACGGTACATTGTACGTGTCCAGTAGAGGTAACGGTACATTGTACGTGTCCAGTAGAGGTAACGGTACATTGTACGCGCCCAGTAGAGGTAACGGTACATTGTACGTGTCCAGTAGAGGTAACGGTACATTGTACGTGTCCAGTAGAGGTAACGGTACATTGTACGTGTCCAGTAGAGGTAACGGTACATTGTACGTGTCCAGTAGAGATAACGGTACATTGTACGCGTCCAGTAGAGGTTAACGTATGGGTACAAAATTAATGAAATCAGAAAACAATCAAATCAAACATATATTAAGAACACAGACAAATTATATCAGCATCATTATAATGATTGTTTTAATATCACAAATATAAATGATGACGTAGCAAGCTAACTGTGAGGTCCATAACACCCAAGAGAACCCAGCATTACTTTCCATGTGAAAGTTCGCGTTATTTCATTGTTCGGTTTTTATTTCGTTTTTTATTGTGATTTGAACATGAACTTATTAGAAGTTTCGAATATGTTTATGCTTGGTTAAAATATTGATAATTAATATGAGTAAAATGGTTTCCAAATAGATATATAATCCGGACTTCAGTTTGTTTAGAGAATAATTGCCTCTGTTAGATCTTCGATATTATATAAACTTCTCAAAATTCCAACGGAATACAAAGGTAGTAGACATATGCAATATAGCATAAACAATAAAATACCTCCGCAAAATAAACGAAATTATAAAATACGACACAAGTAAACACACGCTACAAACACTGGTTATAAAGATAGATGAACATTAGGGAAAACAAAATGAAATTGTGTCCAATAATCTTATTATTATGAGAAGTAAATGAAAAAAGATTGCTTAATGAAACCAAAAGCGACACTAAAGTTAAGGTTTCTTAGTGGATGTAGACCTAATTGGTCTGTCTGTAAGCGCATTATCACAATATGACACGTAAAGTACATTGTTATACTGTAATTATATTGTACCTTAAGACAGTAAATCACCATCTAATGTTTAGTAATGACAGTACAGACCTGTCCAATGTTTTACACTAAGCTAACGAATTAGTGCCGAAATGACAGCTCATATCGGCCCATCGTTATGTTTCCTAAACGGGTTCTCTCTCTCTCTCTCTCTCTCTCCCTCTCTCTCTCTCTCTCTCTCTCTCTCTCTCTCTCTCTCTCTCTCTTTGCAGTCACTAGATATCCAAATATCGGCCACTTTGTAGCAGAGCTGCAACTTCTTTTGTTAGCTCAGCGTTAAACTTGCGACAGGTCTGTACTGTACGTTAAAACATCACCCACCCAGTGCTGATTGTAATGGATCTTTAGAACGTTTAGCCCCTATGATAATACGAAAATGACAAGAAAATGTCTACTACACGATGTGTATTCGAGATATGTCAATAAATACTGTAAATCACACATGTGTAACATAAATGTGTATACCTGTCATAGACTGGATTGTTGGTTAGGAAAGTGGCTTGTGTGGTTTGCCTGGAGAGAAGTAATCAAATGAATGTTTGTGTAGTTGCATTATTGCTGTGTACTTTCTACATTCTACGCTTCATATTGGTCAGAGTATTGTATTTTACACAACCAATGGCTCTATATAAAATCCACCTGATCTTCAAGGCCAGTAAAACCTTGTACTAATTGCGCTTTATTCGTGTTATTTGAACTTGTATATAAGGGCAACCTGATCATAAAGTCCATTTTACTGTTTCCCTTGAATGATTTGACTGTATATCAAATTTCCATTTATATAGTAATTCCTGACTTATTGATACGTTTTCATGACCCACAATATAGTACCATTAAGTGACAACTAGGACCACCAGATCATCATTATTTATGAGTTAATTATGTAGACACTTTATACATTTTCAATTTGTTTGTTGGTAATTACTTCTGCTTCGCCACATAATTCTGAACAAAACTAATTATCCATGAGGTATAAAAGTCACAACCTTGTCAACTTGTCTTTTCCGTGTGTATATCAAAATAACTCAGTGGCGTGTTCTAAATTGTGTTTATCATAGCATCACAACTTGCCTCTCGATGCCCATGTTTGAATCCCGTTTGGGCAGAAGTTTGTTAGTTCGCGTATAGAAGGCTGTTGACTGTCTACATTTGTTCGGTTTCCTCTTCTATCTGTCATGAGCTGTTTTTGAATTTTTATTAAAATAATGCATTCAAAAACAGCACATGACATATCTACTAACTGACAACTTCGAAGCAAGTGAAAGTAACAAATGATTAAGAAAATATTCAGAACGATGTAAACTGTATCACGAATTATAAAACTCCCGATGTGGATGACCATTATTGGGTATGATTACAAGTCGGTCAACAGTGAGTGGCGTTATTAAAGTACCTTAAAACTATTCAAATGTGTCATTTTTAACATTTGGTGTTGTACGAGTTCTCACATAGCACCAGGTCCCACTTCCTTGGTAGAAGTTTGTGTGTCTAGCCTGACTTGTCAGTTTCTGCTTTGCTTCTGAGTTGTGATTCGGCCATGTTTATGATTCTTTGACTTAGAATGCTGTCTTACACTTATGCTGAATCGTCAATAATTTGTCACTAAAATTAAAAAGTTAGACACGCGTGTGTTTGTATCATAACGAAGATATTAAAAATGTTGTCATGCAGATGAACTCAAACTTTCAAAGAACTCTTTAGATTTGTGAATTGTTTATATCAATTGATTATCACTTTCTTTTTCAAGAAGTCCAAATTACATACATTCCTAAAGACATGGGTTGTGTATTTATTCTATACTTAATGGGCCAGACATTATGTAAAAGTATCCATGTTTCAATGTAATCTCTTAATTCGTGCTCATATTAACATGATTTCAGTGAATTATCTAGTAATCTTATGTACAATTATATAAAAGAATGAAGCAAAATCTACTTGTGTGTCATTGTCTATCGGAAGAATTTAAATAAAAGAGTTTTGGTGCATTCCAGAAATCACTTCCTTCTGTAACTTAATTATATTGTCAGTGTTCATAAGTATTTCATTGGGTAAGAAGATTATTCCTTGATTAAATTGAAAATCATAAAAGGTGTTTTAAGAAGATCAGACTGTCTACAAAGGACTTTTCATCAAAATGGTTTTGCATTATCTATTGGCCTTTTTTTTCTTTTAGAAAATTGTCCATTATCAAAGCTAGTTTAATTTAATAGCAATGCGACAGTAATTCAATAAAATGTTGGTGGTTGTTCTTAAGTCTGTTAAGGTCATGAAGCTACATTTTGAGTTACAAATATCATTTTATGTTTTACAAGTATACACATACCATGATTTTCTTAAACTCAGACTATTGTCAGAAATAAAGAATTGTCTAAATTTGCCGCTAGCCAAATTTGAAATTCTTTAAAAATAAGGTATACTCCCTCATGCAATGTATTTCCTTAGGTAAAGGTTGAATATATTTTGATCCTTTGTATTTTTTCAACATCTTAAAAAAATAGTGTCACAATTTTGGCCCAAGCAATACTGATGTATTCCGAAACGACCCTCTAGTGCTGTTAAAGTAACACTAGTATATAGCTATGCTAAATTAAATCTAAAGAATCAACACTTGGTTGGTTAAATGCTGTTTCACCTTGCTTCAGGGTTTGTTCAGCTTTTCTCAACCAAAACAAATTAGTTTGCTTAATTTCAAGCATTAATTACATTATGCCTAGTGCGAGTTTTGTTACTAAATCCAACTATGATAGCCTATAAAATGACAGAGTAAGTACACTTACCCGCATTGTCATAAATGAAGACAGTGAGTTAGTGACCTGATAGGTACTAGTGTACCCTTTTGTTAATTTTTATGAAATTATCACGACCCTTGTACTTCATTTAAATTTGGATACATATTTAAATAATCTGTACCCGACGAAGACACACATGTATGGTATTGCCTATAAAGCAATTTTCTAAAACCCTTTTATTTTAATATTTTTGTCTTTGGATAGTCATGTGGTTGTAATAAATACTTTAATAAAAATTATTTGTAGATCTGATTTGTAAAACAGTTTATACAAGTTAAACACAACCCGTGTAATCTGACAACGTTCTTAACTCCACACAAGTTAAAGGAACAGATATTTGATCCAGATTCCAGGATGTTAAATCCTTGTAACAAAATCTTAAAACGGTAAACTCTGTACGTCAATGAAGCAGTATATTGGTAATGGCTCATACTACACCTACAGGCAAACATATTAATCAAAGACTCTAATGAACAAAACCGAGCATTACATCTTTATTTTTACATTACCGGTTGTCATGCTGTTTTAACCCCAACAGAGAGCGATTGGGTTCGTATCGATAATGTCTATACGATCAATTAACGATCTATTGATTCTTTAATTCATAAGAAGGTTGTAAAACCTTGCCTTAGATGTAACATTTATTAGTCTTTACATTAAATCTTTGTACGACATTATTAGCTTTATGTTCTCTTTGTCCTGTGTCGATAGTACCAATAGCTGACTGACTTCCGGTATGTTAGACAGGCCCCGGATGTGATGCCTGATTCATGGGTAACGCATTACTCATGTTTTGTATCTAGACTATGGTTCTCAATTTTTAATTCTTTTTAAAACTAACACATAAAACTTCTAAATAAAAACCGATTAATTGAAGGTTAACAAATACGCGAATTAACGGTTGATCTTTGTCAAAACGTACTTTTAACTTGGTGCTTACATGCATTAAAATGCAACAAAAGACGAAGTGGCAAAAATCATCAACAATGAGAATTTCATCAATACAATTTTTATTGTCGTTTTGCACTAGTAAGGGGTATCTTTTCCTTTTTATTTTTAAGAATCGAAATATATTATCTTTTTATTTTCCAAGATTTCCAAGACTTGTTTTTCATCTTTATTTATTTATTTATTTATTTATTTATTTATTTATTTATTTATTTATACCAAAATAATATTCGGGACACCAGAAAAGTCTGACATATTGAGCCATTTGGAATTCAAATTACAAAAATAGCCTTTCTTCTTTAAGGAGACACAGTTAAGTATTCAACCACAACAGACTTTATACAATTTGTTCTGACTACATGGAATTGCTTTCTTGCATGATTAACAATCAAAAAGAAATAATCCCATTACTTTGAAAATTAAAAAAAAATATCAGTTTATAAATGAGTTTGAATTTTTTTTTAAATTCACACTGATGCTTTAAGTTGTGTGTATAGGATTCCTTTTGTATGCTAGAATACACAATTTGGTTTTATAAAGTAAATCTAAGTAACCCAAATGGGTTTTTAAAATCAATTTTGTAGAAAATCAATTTTAACACGAAAAATCACTTTCATTCTTGCTTCTTTAAAACGTGGTAAACCGTCAGATCTGTAGAGAATAAACTGTTAGAATCAATAAGCTGGGATTTCACATTAGTTCAGACAAGCAAAGAATGACGGCAAAGTTCCAAATTGGAAGATCCATACGTTAGCCTTGGATTAAAGCATACTTGGCAAAGCAGGTGTTAAACATGTTTTCCTTACGTTTGTTCTACCATTGTCTATAAACGTCTTAAAGTACAGACTGTAGATTAAATTGAATGTGATGGCGTATGCTGTGAACACATTTTTCAACTCGATCGCAGCTGTTTTTATGACAAGCAGTCGGAGATTTTCAAATCTAATTTCTGCTCATCCAAGAATAGTACATTTTTTTCAGTAAATTTAAAAAAAATATTTTTATTATTTTTGGTATTCAACATACATATGAATTTAATTATATTGGCATAAAATCTTCACAACATAGTACAAAAAGAAATATAAGTAATATATACATAATACACATGACCTAACCTTGTGATGTTGAATGTTTTATGAGAGAGAGAGAGAGAGAGAGAGAGAGATGTGGATGTAACTCTTTCATTTTGAGTTTAATATTGTTAAAAACTGTCCCCGTAATCTTTAAAAAGGTTCATATTCTCATTTTTTTATTGCTATAGATTTTTGGATATTTATCATATTTTTAATTGTATTTTGATAGGCATTAAAGGAAATCTTTTATTTAAGAATCTTGATTTAACAATGAAATATCTGGTTTGTGCATTGCTGTGAATTTTACATGGTCTGATAATGCCATGTAATAATAATCATATTACACACATGCTATATCGTTTTCGTGACCTTGGTATCTGCACGCGTCGTTCCAATGTGTGCGTGCTATGACATCGGCTGTTAATTGTTTCACTGACACACTTCATTTAGTTATTTTAATGTCATAAAAAGAAGTTACGTGAATTGGAAAAAAATGTTTCTTTTTAATTGAATATTATATAAACAATGATATTAAATCCTCATGTAAAGTCATATTGTTTTACGCTCTATTAAGTTTCTGTTACTGATATAAATGGAGTAAATTCTTGGATAGTGCAGAAAATTAAAGTTGCGGAAGATAAACATAGACATTGCAATTGTTACTCTAGTCAAGTCCAGTGATGAAGTGGAGTTTTACGCTTAAGTTAAGATTATTCAATTGTAATCAGACAGGTCCTGTTTGAAAGAGGAATCCAGAGTGTACATAAAATCCATTGATCTTGTTTATACTATTCGGCCACCTAGGTACCTCACGGTGTTTATATAACACGTATATATGCATGTATTATGGGAACCACGATTTTGTATATTGTATTTAGGGAATAATTTCATATCAAATCTTACACTTTTATTCTACGGAGCACGTTTTGACTATTTCCTCAATATCTTGCCAATTTTTTAAGAGAAAAAAAGACCGCACGTACTTTTTAAATCGCTGAAACAACCCTTATTCTGAATCACTGCACTAAAATATTTTTGTTTGAATGAATATGAGCATTTTTGTTTGATTACAGAAAAAGAAGAAAGAAAGTGGGAGGTTAAACATTCTCAATAGTTTTTCAGGGTCAATAAATATATTTGAGTTGGAACTAACCTCTGCCGAGCAAAATATAGCACTACTTGTTACGGCGGATTGATAATATCTATTTGTCAGCACTGTTGCGTGGTATTACGAACAGCTGTGTAAGTTGTCAGTTCAGAGAGATGGTAAGGTGTAGTTTTAATGATATATATCTAACGTTTACTTTGTGTAAAAACAGAAGGTTCTTCCTAGCATGTCATAAATGAGATGTTATAAACCAAACACACAAGTCTGCAGCCAAACTTTGTGGAATTTACTTCGTTTTGTCTTGGTTATATTGAAGGAAAATAAATATAAAGCTGCACAATAAAGAGTAAAATGGCGTTATAAAGACACTGATTGATGCTTATTGTCGTTACGAGACCAAATAATGATTCAAATGCAGAAAAAATTGTTGTAACGACGTAGGCGTTCTGGAATGGCAGGTCACTGTAAACGCACTTTTAGAGAAAAAGACAATTTGAACTATAGATTTAAAATATTTTGTTTAGCAGAACAAACCACATTACTGTAGGGAATTGTGGGAGTTTACTAATTAATGATGTTATTCAGTGGTCCCAATCTCGATTTGTCTTTCTATGCCTTGTTTGGATGTTACTTTCCCCTACTGTTATTGTCTCGTGTTCTTTGCTGTGCTGACTGTTGCTTACAACATAATTATCAGGTACTTTGTGTTTTTATGAAGATAGTGGATGTATTCTCTGTCATATATGTTCCTTCCCATTGACTATTCAATGTAGTGAGCGTTGATCAAGTAGTCTACAACTGAAAATCGTGCACACAGCAACGGGCAATGCAATCAAGAACAAAACAAGTCTGTGATAACACAACCAAACAAGACGACATAAGGAAAATCAAATACAATGTACAACATCAATGGTCCAATAATTATGACATTCTTGACTTTGGACTTGTAATGGAGTGAATGTTCAATGATGTGGTTAAAGTATTGTTGCATGGCCCTCAACTACCAATTTGTCTACAATCAGTGGCCCAAAGTGTTGTTATATGGTACAAATGGAGGGCCTTGAACCATCCCAATAATTTACAGCCAGTATTTAATGGTGTAGTAACAGTACTAATGTGTGTGCTACAAACAATCAGTGGTTCATAAATATGTGCATTTAATAATTAAAAATAAGCCTTGTTATAAATCCCTTCATTCAGTACTCTGAACAATGCAATTTAAAGTCCAAAAATCAATGTTTTAATTTTGCTAATACGTGCACGTCTATATTCTATTTTATAATTAACAACAGGGATTGCTACGGCAGATTTCTCATAACCAGCAAAAAGAGTGATAATAAATTAGTAATCATAAAGATAGTTAAACAGTTCATTCATTTCTACTTAAATGTCATCTCTACAAATCTTGAAGACTTTATTTTTCCTAAATGTCTTGCATCATTAATGATTATTTCCAATCTTTACTGTTTTATGGATTGAGATATTAGGTAAGAAGTAATGTAATCATTCATTCATTCATTCATTCACTCGTTCATTCATTCATTCATTCATTCACTCGTTCGTTCATTCATTCATTCATTCATTCATTCATTCATTCACTCGTTCATTCATTCATTCATTCATTCATTCATTCATTCATTCATTCATTCATTCATTTATTCATTCATTCATTCACTCGTTCATTCATTCACTCATTCACACCATTTTAATCAAGATAAAACTTCACAATCGACTAAAATGTATACAATGAGAGAGTTAAGAAAAGAAATATTTTTGTCGTCCAAAATCAAGATTTTTTCATGCATATCGAGGCGATCAGTTTGTTATGGTTGAGGAAACCAGTGCATAAAAAACCCCAAAACCTTCGAAAACGAACTGGCATTAGGATATATGCGAGTGTAACTGAAACCTGAACGTTGAGAGACATTTTGATTTTAAAGGTTGTCATTTAGACCATTCGGTCACTTTGGCCCCATATCAGCGGGTGATGTAACAAAAGTGTAGAATATAGCTTAAACAATAAAGGAACAGATTAGTTATCACCATTTTTTAATTATGATGTCAATCCTTCAATCCGGACTTTTAATTTCCGAGATGACAGGTTTTGTTCTAGAATAGAAAACTAATAATAAAGCGTGTAGTAGAACCAAAAATCAGTATAAATAATAACGGCATCTGGTGCTTACTTTAGGATCCTTAATACACTAACTACAGATTTCTTTTAGCCAATACTGAAATTGTTTTACCACATTCAATAACAATCAATGAAAACTAAATTAAGAGACATCTCAATGGTGGAATTGAAAACTGCTTTGTAAGTCAGATTTTAACGTTTATCTGGTTATAAACACCGCAAGCTTCACAGTCCATTATAACATTATAAAAGCCATTGACAAAGAAGGTCCTTTCTAAAACTCTTGGTTTAAATGATAATAGCTAAACCACTCGGCCACCACTACCCCTAGAACCAAAAAGGTGTGTAAGTTGTCAGGATCTGAGAAACCTGATGTTGGATACTTTTCTGTTCATATTCTTTCTTTGAACATTTATAATTGCAATATCTTTTCTCAATAAAGTATTTGACGTCAACTATATTTTGCAAGTTCATAGAGACAATGATAGAGCCCATAGAATTGGTGCTAAAACAAAATAACACTAGGCCGATTGTGGTTAAGTTTAATATGTTCACACAACGTGAGGAAATACGTAAGCGGAGTCACTTGCTGAGGAACTCAAACCCGGGTATTTCAATTGGGGAGCAATTACCTAAGGAGATTCAAAATCGACGCAAAAACAACGACAACACGATGGACCAGAATAACGGATAGCATAACAAGGAGGATAGACATTCTAAAGAATTAAAGTTACTGTCATGGAACATTAATGCTGGACTAGAAAATAAACTAAAAGAACATGCATTTTTGAATTTCATTAGTACATATGATGCTATATCGCCTTTTACGGAATTTAAGACAGCCCATTATAATTTGCAAGTCCATAAAGACATTGGAAAGTTACCTTATTTCTTAAATAAATAATTCATAGCAACAGCAGAGTGATGAACACATGGAATAGAAATGAAACCTTAAGATAATGGTCTATTGAAGTCACTGATTACAAAACTAGCTAATCTTTGAATCTATTTATATATTTTTTTCTGAATGAAAGCTTTGCTATTCACGAAAATAGTCTTTTTTTCAAAATCAACCGTCTCGCATTGATATCACTGAAACCAAATCTTCGACTTTATCGATACTTTCTTCTTGTAGAAATCTTTATCCCGCACCAATATAAATGACAGACATTGACATATCGTATAACCTTCCGAGATTCCATTTAGATAGGAGAGAGTCTTAGCTCTGAAATGTCTAGAAAACCGCATTCTGATGATACTTCAAACGATAAGAAATGACAGTGCATAATTATCCATAATGACCCTAACAGACATTTGTGAAACATTGACCTACACAACAACAACAACTAATGGGTAAACGAGAAAATTTGTGAGAAAAAACATTAAACATTAAGAAATCCTTTCACAAGTCAGGGGGCAAATCCCAAACTCCTAAACTGTTTTGTTAAAAGCAGGTAAAATGATCGGACATTTTTGTCCTATATGTACTTAGTAAGGCTAGGTATGTACATGTTTCCAGCTTTGCTAAAATATGGCTTCCAGATCAAAGTTGCAGTTAAAAAGATAATTTAGTACAAAATGTATTTATATTATGAATACAAAATACAAGTTAGGATCATTAAAGTTAGGATCATTAAGGAGGATACTTTTTAGGTCTGCCCCCTGACTAAATCATTTGTCAGTTATAAGCATGTAATAAAATGTGTATTATACTTTACTTATTTGATTAAATGAGAACTGAATAGTGTGTTGACTTAAAACTCGTGTGCATTATTACATGACTGTGAGACATGTTTATTATTTGTTAAACATAATAATTATTATAATAATAATAACGACGATGAACCATTGTTTTTCAGGTTTTTTATGTGTAAATACAAACAAACAAATCTATTTCCATATCACAATCCCAAAGCAAAGTAAAAACATTAAACTAGAAAATATAGTTTACACGTGAATTGCCACCAGGAAATGAGGTCGAGTGTTCCGGAACAAACATTTTGATTTCCAGTATTTGAGTGCTAAAAATGGTTGATTTTCTGTTAGAAATATCTGCAAAAACATGTAAAAGAAAACAACATCCGCAATAAAACGTATTATGCATAAACAACTTGGGCCAATTTTCATTCCTAAACTTCATTTATTTTTTAATAATGTGTTTATTGTGTTATAATTACACAATTATTCAAATTTGTATAAATCTATCAATTGTCTTTATTTTTCTCCTATTTATATACAATTTATTACTGGGATTGTTTTTCATATCTCACGCAATTATTATTTGAAATTACCACAAAACAAATATCCATAATGAAGCTATGGTGAAGCTTAATCTATTTCCAATCTCTACAGTTTCTAATAAACTGTCTGTGTCAGAAGGTCCTATGAAAATCTAGCTTATTTCCGCGGTCGATATCGGAAGTATATATATCACGGCTTTAGAATTACTTGATTTTAAGAAGATATAGATATCTGAGTCAGTACACTTGGACAGACTTTATACGCTTAGATTTTCTGCCTGATTTCAACCCCGACAAATAAATGCTGAATTAAAAAAGAATTCAGATATATGTTTGAAAGATTAAACCGTCTAGTCTATGTCAAACTCTGTCTTAAACGGCTTAACTAGCTTTTATATGCAATAAAAGATAAATGCAAAGAACTTAACAGGCGACATTTTCTGTGTGAGTTACGTTAAAACTGAAATTACTCTGTATGTCTCTTGAGAAGATGATTTCTGTTTACAACATAGAGTTATTTTTCAGCGATGTCGCTTTCTATAACCACACATTTTTATTCCTTGTGCACCAGGTTTTGTTTTATCATTGAAGGCATTTGAGTGCATGGAATCTGTTATTCTGACAAGCAAACTCCTGGTGCCAATATTGAACGATAATATAACATTTGACAATTTGTTTTAACTGCCTACAGAAGCAAATCGTTCATCATTTTTTGAGTGCGTTTAATTTGTTAATTTGACAACGCCAATGGTTTTATTGACCATGGACCCAGATTAAATTCTGAGATCAATGTTTTTTAGTTTTAAAAAATACTTAAAAGTATTAAAAGTTGGACTGACTGACGAAGATACAATTTAACATATATCTAGTATCACTTGTTCAGGCTTAGTCATTTTGACAATCTTAGGACTTCAATTCATGTTTAAATGAACTTTTCTGAAGTGTCCTAATTGTTTCTATGAATATTTTATTTTTCGGTGGATTATTTCTACTTGTGTTTTGTCATTATAGTACAAGTCATGCCATTAACACTTGTCTTATGGATGAAGGTCGGACTGAAAATGACACTTTCATTACGCGTATACGTATTGAGTATTTCTGGACTTTTTTGTAAGGTTTTCAACTTCTATTGGGTATGCCCGAGGGTTATATTCTACATTTAAAGACAGTTTCTTATGAGAGAGAGAGAGAGAGAGACAGAGAAAGAGAGAGAGAGAGAGAGGTGTTTCGGCCGTCTATCTTGAGACGACAATTATTAGCACCGAATTAGATCTTAGACCGAAATATAACATCATGTACAATATAAATTGATTTTAGTAATGCTTGTTTGCTTTAAAAATCCAAATCTGGAACAAATGATTTGGTTTGAAATTTGAAACATAACAGACCACAATACCATCAAAATGTTATTATATCATATCCTTCAATAAGATAAGTTATTAGTTATAAGGCTAGGCAGTTTTTATTGATTTGGATAAGAAAATTGTGTGAGTTTCTAACAAAGATCAAACGATAATATTATTCTCATTGATCATTAGAGACGCGGCTGTTTGTCAAGGAACGGAATTATGGATGTCCAGTCGTGCCACGAGGTTAAATTGTCCGTATGAAATTGCACATTTCTCGTTTTTCTTTCATACTGGATCAATATCGATACTTTGAATTACAATAAAAAGCCAGCCTATTTTTAATTAGACCTGAACCATACAAACAATACAATCGACTGATTTTACTGCATTGTAATGTACTAGTGCTAACCCAACAATTCTGCTTATTTTATTCACTTAATTAATCTCTTGTTACAATTACTATTATGTTGCTATGGTGATGTCTTTATCTTTTCTATTTATCAATTACGTGCGTTTACACTTCCGGAGCACTTAGTCACACTTCCCTTGTAAAAGTTAATATGCTTTACTTAATTCGAAGTTTTTTCAAAGTTTTTACTGTGTGTTTTGTTTGTTTTTCAGTTCACGTTTTGTTGTCTTTGTAGTGTAAGTGTTTTTGTTATTAATAAAGAGATTATTTAAGAAATAACTTTGATATTTTTTTGGTTTATCATTTTTAACCCCAAAAACCGGTGTGCAAACTGTATAACCCCGCGAAGCGGGTTATACAAAAGTTTGCACACCGGTTTTTGGGGTTAAAAATGATAAACCAAAAAAATATCAAAGTTATTTCTTATAATTTAATTAAAAAACAATTTCAATGATAATTAAATTGATTTGAACAACATTTTACATTCAAATTACCACCGTCATATGGCGCATCAATACAAATGACGTCATATAATTATGACGCATGGTTAGCGCGTTACCATTAACAACCGCCGACGGCGACGGCAACACATGTTCAATGATCAAACATGATGAACGTTTTACGGTACTGGAGTTTTACGTTGATCGGTCAGTGGACACGATTAGTTTTTAAACTGGAAAACAAAGTTGTTAAAATGGAATTTGAAATAAATTCAAAAGTTACTGTTGTTCACAGATCATGGAGCAGAAAGTTGAAGACGGCACTGATGTGGATTGTTAACAATGAATTCTACAGAGGTACTGGCAATGGCGGGCATTGTATTTGTATCTTAGATCAAATTAATTGGTTAGATTTTGTTACAAAATAAAAAATCGGTATGCTGCGCTATCAAAACAACAAAACAAACCGCAAAAATCACAACATCTAGAAAGCGCTACATTGTATACTTTTTCAACCAAACACAAAAAGTAGTCCGTCATTTTCGCTATTGATCACGTGACCAACATTGTTTATCACAAATAAACCGAAAATTGATGGTATTGAAAAGATACATGGAATTAAATTATTGTTGTTTCTACTTATTTCAAAACTTATTTTCACCATCCCTGTTTTATTCTAAATATTTGTCGCTTCTCCTGCTTATGGTGTATTTGTTTCCCAATTAATACGCAATGGTAGAGCTTGTTCCCACCACGGGGACTTTGTTCAACGTAGCAGACTGCTTGCAAATAAGTTGTTGACTCGGGGATATTGCAGGCCTAAGCTAATCAGGGCCCTCATGGTCGTCATCACAAAATTGTTGATAAGTTTGATGTCTCTGTGTCCAGGATTGTCCTGGATAAATTTGATGTCCCATAGTTCTTGTTTCTTTCACACAATTTTGATTACACACATTGAGCACTCGGCCTCACTTCCCTGGTGGAAGTTCACGTGTCTAACCTGACTTGTCAGTTCCAAAGTTTTAACTTTGCTTCTAGTTTGTGATTCGGACATGGATTAGTATGGTTTTTTAATCACAACAGTGTGTTTAGATACATTTTAACTAACTCTGTTACAGAACAAATTAAATCATTGCCAGTTTTTAAAATGGCAACTGTCCCCACGAAAGTGAAATCAGTTCTTTAGGCTATTTGATTTATGGGATGCCATGTAGAACTTTAAATTTAATGTTTTTAGTGTTATCACAACAATGTCTTCCAAGAGCCAAAATGTAAAGACAAAACTAGTCTCAATTTTGTACTTATTCCAAACTAAACAAGAGGCCCATGGGCCTTAACGCTCACCTGAGAAAGAGTACATATCTTATGCAGAGGTTCAATGGCCAATGACATTAATAAAAGAGAATATCAAAATTTTCAGCAGTAAGGGCCAATAATATGCAAGTATTTTTGCAAGTTAATTATAAGTTAATTATAATTCTTATATAAGTATGCTATATATAACATATTTAAAGTCTAGCTAAAATATATTATTTATAAACAGCTAAAACATCTGTATATTAAAATGTGCATTAGGCCAATACCTACAATATTCCAATATACATGCCTATACAAAGAGTTTATAGTTTTTGAGATAATTAACCATTTAAGTATTCGTTTGCATCTATGACCTTGACCTTTGAACCTATGACCTTCATTCATATATCAAAATGATTGTTGTGCAAATGCCTACAATATTCCAATATACATGCCTATACAAAGAGTTTATAGTTTTTGAGATAATTAACCATTTAAGTATTCATTTGCATCTATGACCTTGACCTTTGAACCTATGACCTTTATT
The DNA here is from genome assembly GCA_021292105.1 of Anadara kagoshimensis. Taxonomy (NCBI): domain Eukaryota; kingdom Metazoa; phylum Mollusca; class Bivalvia; order Arcoida; family Arcidae; genus Anadara; species Anadara kagoshimensis. Next base: position 9,400,979 of record CM037869.1, read on the forward strand.
CATATATCAAAATGATCGATAAGCCAATACCTACAATATTCTAATATACATGCCTATACAAAAAGTTTATAGTTTCTGATATAATTAACCATTTAAGTATTAGTTTGCATCTATGACCTTGACCTTTGAACCTATGAACTTCATTCATATATCAAAATGATCGCTGTGCAAATGCCTACATATTCTGATATACATGCCTATACAAAAAGTTTATAGTTTTTGAGATAATTAACCATTTAAATATTCGTTCGCAGCTATGACCTTGACCTTTGAACCTATGACCTTCATTCATATATCAAAACGATCGTTAGGCCAATACCTACAATATTCCAATATACATGCCTATAGAAAAAGTTTATAGTTTTTGAGATAATTAACCATTTAGGTATTAGTTCAATTCTATGACCTTGACCTTTGAACCTATGACCTTCATTCATATATCAAAATGATCATTAGGCCAATACCTACAATATTCCAATATACATGCCTATACAAAAATTTTATAGTTTTTGAGATAATTAACCATTAAAGTATTCGTTCGTGTCTTTGACCTTGACCTTTTAACCTATGACCTTCATTCATATATCAAAATGATCGTTAGGCCAATACCTAAATACTCCAATATACATGCCTATACAAAAAGTTTATAGTTTTTTAGATAATTAACCATTTCAGTACTTGTTTACATCTGTGACCTTGACCTTTGAACCCATGACCTTTATTTATATATCAAAATGACCACTGTGCCATTACCTACAATATTCTGATATACATGCCTATACAAAAAATTCATAGTTTTGCAGATAATTAACTATTTTGGTATTCTTGGACATCTGTGACCTTGACCTTTGAACCCATGACCCTGATCTATGTATCAAAATGATCGTCATGTCAATACCTACAAATAACTGAAAATCCTACGCCATTATCACAAGAAATGTTAAAAAAATAGCATTTTTATCAAAGGTCAAAAACTGGGACATGACCTTGACCTTCGACCTTGACATCAATTGGAAGAAAATTGCAAGACAAGATCAACAGTGAAAACTCCATACAATTATCTTCAACCATTATGAAGTTATAACAATAAAGTCTCATTTTAAAAATTACGTAATTTTACGCAAAAAACGCGTAACCTATTTTTCGTCTAATTTTCATGAAAAACACAATTTTGATGTTCCCAGGTATGCTGAATCCAAATATCCAATTAAAATTTGCCTGCACCTTTTGATTTCAGAGAAGAAGATTTTTTTGTCTGTTTGCTATTTTTAGTAACAGCGGCCATCTTGTTGGGCGTGGCCAAACCCCGAACACAATTTTGAAAGGCTGTTACCTAGGCATGATAATCACCAAGTTTCATCAAATATGGCCCAGTAGTTTTGGAGGAGAAGATTAAAATGTAAAGTTTATACACGACGGACGACGCACGACGCACGACGCACGACGGACGACGGACGACGGACGGTGATAGATTGCAATAGCCTGTGGCTCAGGTGAGCTAAAAATTACCAAAATTCCATACCATAAAATAGACGGGCATTTGTTATCAAACAATTTAGTTAACTAAAATTAGCTATGGTTCTGGCTCAGCATATTTTTTTCTAAACCCGCTTTCTTCGTTACATAGATACCAAAAACAGTTGTAAAGAAATTTCCTAATTTGTTTATTTAATATAAAATAGCAAAAATGTTTCCGATCACAAAAGAAAATATCTGATATAAATCGAACAAACTAAAAAATTCATGATCTATAAGCTTATACAAATTGAACTATAAGACAAAAAAAAAAAACTGTAAAAACCCTGGTTTTACTAGAACGAACTATACGAAACACACATCTATAGCATTATATCAATATACTTCCATACAAACTAACAAAGTGTTCAACAATGTCCAGCATCATGAATCCTCTACAGACTTATTACCAGCGATTATAAAGTAGTGGATAGCACGTCAGTGACTGGACAGAATAAAGACTCTATATCTGTCATTTGATGTGACATTTTACCTTGTTAGAGTATCTCTAACATCTTTCATGGCGTTTATTCTGGACATAAAACCATGTTTAGCTACTTCTCTGTCTAGTGGATAAACAGTTTCCTGATATTTTTATCAAATTTTACGGCTTGTGTCTGTTTTAGTTTAATCGACTATTCAGAATGTGTCTTGATGAAGTAAAGTGTCTGGTAAAAGCCAGCTTCTCTACAAATATAGATTTTTTGTGTGTGAAGATGTTATTCTGAGTTATGTTTGTGAATTCAGTCTTATTAATATACAGACTGCAAATTTGTCTGCCAAGAGATGTGTGTTAACATTCACTCGTATGACTGATTTACTGGCAGAGTATACAAAGTTAGAATATGTGATAAAAACAGCAACTGACTGGGCATTTAAAATCAACACAATGTCGACTGTTCTTATCACAAGGTATTCATTGTTGCCTGAAGGTGGACTTTCAAAAAATAAAATGACACTGGCTTCAAGGCGCGTGTAAGTCATGTATACCAAAATGACACCACAACACGTACAGTTGCAATAAAAGCAAACAATCATATTATGAGAAAATAATATAAAAAGCAGCTATTTGTCTCATTTACAAACGCAAAAGGTCACAGGCAATGCGTATATATTTGCATGTTTTTGATTTAAAACAATGTGCTAAAATCTTTTCAAACTATATGTTTAGATACATATACATACAAGTTCTGTTACTGTTCGAAGTGTTCATGTATTTTGGTTTGCCATAACTAACGGTAATTCAGCGTTAATGCCAAAATAAAGCGATAAGCCGACGTCTAACAAATCTATTTTTCCCTGTTGAACATGTATGTACTAAGTAACACGTCTAAAAAACAGAAAAGAAGGAATTTGTATAAAAACCATCAGAGAGCAGAATAAATGTCGGCTTTTGTTATAAAAAATTCACAGGTCTTACTTGAAGAATTTAATATGTTATTTACAATGCACATTATCCCATGCCCCAGAGCTAAGTTAAAAAAAAAACCCATAAAGTAGGATTTCCAAAGGTAATTAATCTCATTTTAAGACTATATTGATATTAACATTTAAAGGCTACCGTGGTAACGTGTTTTGTATTAAGTTTGCGGAAGTGATGCGGTAACTGACAATCCTTCGTTAGATATCCACTTTGATCACAAAAGCAGGACAAAGTACTATTTGTGTTCCACCTTGTGTTGTAATTATTATTAACTCACTCCTACATGCCCTGACTTATATCCGTAATAACATACAGACTAAACGGCATTAATGTCAGTCATTGTTTTACAGACATAAAGTTGTTTTTCAAATCATTTGTTTTTGTCTTGCCTGACGGTTGTTATACGGGGGTGTTCAGAAAAGTATCAAAATAAAAAAACGAACATACTAATCTATGTCCAAATAAAAACTCCAGAGGCAGAGCAAAATCCTTCAAACTGTCAAATCAAGTTAAACAAATGAGCATCCACCAGGGAAGTGAGGCCGGGTGCTTCGGAATGGTAAGCTCCTCCTGTTTAGCTAGCTACACCCGCCACGTGTGTAATCAAATTGTGTGAAAGGACAATGGAACTTTGGGACATCAAATATATCCAGGGCAATCCTATACGCAGAAACATCCTACTTATCAACAATACTGTGATGACCACCATAAATCGTTTTGATGGTCAGTTATATAAATAATTTGTTTTGCATAGAATATTGTTCAGTGCAAAGGGATAGGACGTTGGTTGCTTGTTAAGGAAGCACTTAGCTGTATTGAAGATTTCACAGTGACCGACTAGATCATCTTCTCCATTGAAGTCCGAAATTGTAAGGTATTTGGCTTACTTATGTGTTTCTAACATTTCTCAGAGTTTTGTCCTGTTTTTTTAGAATGTTCTTGGCTTAAAATCTCAAATTCATTCTGGACACATGACAAGACTTACTATAACTACAGAACAGACATGTCGAAAGTTTAATATTGAAATAACGAAAATAAGACGAAGCACGACTACTAACCGATCGAATTATTAAAAACAGAAAAGATGCCAAGAACTAGAAAACAGCTGCTAAAAACCTTCCGACATACAAGTATTTAACAAGTATAGTAGAAATGAACACTTATTCGTTTGTTTGGTGTTAAACTTTTGACATGTTTGTACTGTTTGGTCAGAACAACGGAAAACAAATAAATGAACTAAATAAAAAATCCTGGCAATATTTTGAATCACAATTCTCACATTTCAAGTTTCCCTGCTTTTACGTGATGTACACGATGATCTATTAACGAATTTAACACATGTTATATTCTATATATTTAATGAAGTTAAACATGTAGTGTATTAAGACTTAACTGTTAGTGATTTCTAGTTATAAGTTGATCAGTTACACAACAGTTACACTACAGTTACCTTACCAGTGGTTATGTAACAAAATTCTCTGTTCTATAAATGAATTACAAGTAACATATTTTTAATTAAACGAATGTGCAAAACAAATGATATTTTGTTTTAAGCATGTAAAATAAGTTTTATAGAGAAATCCTTAGTGGCATTTGTAAAATAAAGACTCAATCATTTGTATTAGACTAGAACATCTCAATAATTAATGGTCATCCAAAAAAAAAAAAAAAAAAAAAAACCTGAAAAGCAGTCGGTATTTGAATTGTTTGGAATTGTAAAGACTAGATGTAAGGAATAAGACATAATTACATATTATACCAGTTTAAATTTTACAGCACTAGACGGCCGACGGCCGTTTCGGAAAACACTTTCTCATCAGTAATGCTTAGACCAAAATTATGAAACATATATTGCGATTGTATAAAAGATACTGGATATCTGAAAGGAAAGCAAATTGAAAATTGTACTTTAATGAACTCTTAAATCTTGAAAGTGTAAAGAGTGAATTCCGCTCTCTTTCACCTATTGAGACGTGCAGTGCCCCGGAATGTAAACATGTTAATACACCAATATCCACCAGAGTAGTTCTTTGATATTTTTTAAAAGTGATTTCACTTGTCATGAAAGTGGTCTGACGTTTTATTATAATAGATACGTCTTTATAAACAACATATTTATAATGCAGCATAAAAAAGCACATATAACACACAACAAAAATTACCGTTAACTAATGTAGGGCATACAGTACTCAACTGACAGCAACATATAGACACCCATGCTTCCTAGACTACCAGGATTACAAATACAGACAAAAGGCGGACAAATAAAATGACTTCCGACAGCAGAGACTGATAAACATTTCGTCGACCTGACACATGTCATGACAACATTGTTCTTCTTAAAATAGTAACACAAGTTGTACAATGGCAGTGCGGTAGTACTTACCGTAACGGACAACCATACATTACAGAAACCACTGATCAGAGATAAGTCTTTGATTAATTGATTCATTGACAATTCATTGAATAGGGTTTAACGTCCCAGTCAAGACTATTTCACTCAAATCAGCTCTAGGTGAAGTGGCAGAAATTTTGGCTTTAGCAAAGCATAATGCAGGGAGATTTCTTTAATGTGCCAAGTCTGTCGTGACACGGGGGATCGGTCTTTAATGTGTCTTCCGAAGAACCCCGTGGCTATCACTGCTAAATGTCACTACCTTGTTTGCAAGTCTTGGCCAGACCCGGCCGAGGTTCGAACCAACGACCTTCCTTATACGAAGCGAGCACTCTACCAACTGAGCTACAGTTGTGGTTATAACGGCAATACACTAGTACAAATGTACTCTAACTTACCGTTAAGGACAACCATACATTACATAAGCCACTGATCAGAGATAAGTCTATGAAATAACGTGTTATATCATGTATAACCCTCTATAATAGTAAATTATTACAAAATAACAACATGTATTTATAATTGTTATAAGGTACACAGCGGAGTAATTGTTGCTCTTTCACAAAACAAATTAGCAATTTGGGATTTAGCGTTGGCTGACTTGAACCATTAAAAAACCCATTTCATTTGTATAGAAATCTACTTGGGGTAAAAGAAAGTATTTCTTATGCTAAAATCGATTTTCTTGATAAAAGTAGTTTATATTCATTTTGTGTATTGTTTTCATAATGTAAATGGACGGACATTATAAGCTGGGATAGCTAAGAGGCTTCAATTAGGCGAATTGATAGTGCAATCTATAAACAACGGTAGAACAAAAGGCGTTTGAAACTGAGAGTCAAACCACCGCCCCTCTCTCTTTTGGATCAAAACATTTTGGAATAAGAAGGAAAAGACGCGGTTTACTATCGACTAAGGTCACCTTATTATCCGTGTTAGAAGAAACAAAGACAAATACTTTGGTTAAATGAAACACACAAATTGAGAATTCAACATTACATTATACAGATTATATTATACAGGACAAGGGGAATTTTGTAGAAAAAATAGTACCATTTGCTAGATCTCAGTTTATGAAATGAAGCATTCAAAACTTAGTTATGGTACAGAAACCCCAATTGTACGTATATGACAAAGTGTATTTTGTCAGAAAAATACCTTATAAGCAAGTGACGGCATAAAAAGAAAACAAATGTATACAAATCAAAAACAAACATAATCCATGTCACAAACCAACAGCAATGTAAAAACTTTGAAATTGGCAAGTTAAACAATGTAAAGCATAAAAATGTCAGACTTAGTATGGATCATTGAATAAAGGATCTGTAAGATGGTCGAGAGAAAATTACTATCACATATCACTCACAAAGGAACCCATAGGTACTTTAACTGACATAAATGACTGTTTTCATACTTAGTGTTAAATGGCTTGAATATCCACTATCATGATTGATGTAGTTCTCTACAGAGGGGTAATTAGTGTTCAAAACCATATTGTATGGCTTCCATTTGGTGCGATGTCCATCTTGAGGCCATTTGCTAAATAGAACAAAAAGAGAAGTTTATGATATGAAATTCGACTCTTTATGATGTTCAATCGATTTGTGATGTTTATAGAGCTATGTTGCCAACTAAAGACCGATTTCTACCAAGTATTCCGTTTGATTCTAATTACCTATTAGGTTTTATGTTATTTTTTATCATTTTAGATTATCCCATTTTAAGAAGACGCTTTTAAAAAATTAATTCACTCTTTATTATTTTTCCCATAAAATAAAAAATAGACTGAATAATATTTGTCTATTGATATTTAATGTAGCTTCAAGCATCAGTTGACAATTCGTCAATACTTTATGACTTTATATGAGCAATTTAAGTGCAAGGCTTTGAAATGTTTTTATCAAATTCATAAAATTCAATATTCTGAGAAAAAAAAACAAATTTCAAATCATACAGGTTCTTCTAGCAGAAAATAAAATTATATTATTGAACATAGATTTTATTATATAACTCTTTCAAGCTAACCAGACATAAAGTTAAATTTAAAGTTTTCTGGACCATCACACCATAGCTTTTGTCGATGTATGTGACCTTAAGCTACTTAGAATACAAGTCTATCATTGCAATAGGCGCCAGTCGTAATGTTACCCCAAGCATTTTTGTCAATATTCATTTATATGACATCTGGCTAGACTAAAGTTGTTTTGCTCAAAGACTTACCTTGTATCCAGATTGAAGTTCGAACCCAAAGACCTTGAATCGTGAGGACGTGACCTTAACATTTTTTAAAATTATCTCTATAAGACTTAACCTAGAAGCGTTTCTTTTATACATTATTGCGAAACATTCAGACATAAGTATAGTCCACACTTCAGGTGTTATCTCTCGACCTCGTCCTGTTCTTTTTTAACATTTTACATGCTACTTTTCTCTCGTTTCATCAAACATTTATTATATGAAGATTTCATGGATGAAGAGACATTCATGTTAATATGATCACTGCTTATACTATACAGTACATTGGCTCCTAGTCACCATATTAAGATCTAATAAAGTTTAGACATCTCAACCAGTAAATGTATATTATTTACGGTAATAGATTGTTTTAACCTTTTTAAACTCGTTAGAGAAATGTCTTCTTTTCATGTTTTCAATAGCGTAATCATTAAAATTTTTAAACTCATAAGAAATGTATTCAATATGTACTCATTATCAAGCTTATAAGTAAGCTATAACGTTTGTGAACTGATGTCGTCCTTATTAATAATTAGTCAGAGAGAGAGAGAGAGAGAGAGAGAGAGAGAGAGGGGTATCAACTCCAGATTTATTTTATAAATTAACATTATATTATTTGATATTTGACAAATGACGTTACTCTCTAAAGTCATTAAATATCGTGGTGTTCTTATTTCCTTAAGTTTGTAATTCGTGGATACCTTGACCGTTATCGAAATAGCATATATTACAACTGTTTCTCCGTTTCAACAACAAACCACGATTTTATCATCAAAAATATTTTTACCATAGATTTACTAAAATAAATGATTTACAATTATATTATAAAATTATAAAATAAAACAATACCGTATACAAACCTATATCGATTTAAGTTAATTCATGTTTTTACCATTTTTATTTACTTTTTTTTCTTCCATAACTACAAGATTATCTAAATATTGCATATTTTTTTGATTTAAAAAATTACTTGTACAACTGTAAAAAATACATAAACGAATACATAATGCAATCCAGTACTCGAAATCGATATAAAAACACCAGAATTATAAATGTAGAATTTTCAAGACAGATGTAAAATCTGAGTGGGAGAAAAGAACTCTTAAAATAAATTACTAATACCATATTTAAATGAACACATAATTCAAACCACAACTACACATGATTATAAAAAGACCACAGTCGTAAATTAAGATTTTCTAAGACAGATGTTATAACTGATTTAGAAATACGAACTACCTCCTTTTTTACAACATTGTGTGCCATGAAATAAAAAAAATGGCAATCAGCCAAATTATCAGATTTTGGTCTTGTAGTGTATAAGAAAAGTCTTATTTTTTTTCTTTTTCATCCAAAGATGATATAGATCTAGTTATTTTACTTTGAGTTACAAAGGTCGGGAGGTTCTAGAATTAGATGAACAAATTATCTTTTTCTCAATATCCTTCTTGAAATAAAATCATATTTCATTTTTCTATGTGTACAAGGTTTTTTGGCACAATAAAGATCAACCCAAAAAATATAAAATGCCACTATGTGATAACATCTAGGTAGTTTGATTAAAATTGATTTGTATTGCTTTGATACTTTTTTGGTGAAAACAGAGCATTTAAAATAGAATCAACTTTATATTGTAACGAGGATAAAATCTTAAAATAATTCATATTCAAAATATATACTTTCTCCAGAGATTGTAGCGGAATTCTGACATTTCATATCCCGACGGATATAATATTGATTCTTCTACGTTTACTTTTTATTTTACACACGCTTTACTGGTCTTGATCCTTCTTGAAATAAAACAAATACTATTAAGGATATTGGAAGTTTTTTTCGAGCTGATTTGAATTTGCTTTTTGCGTTTGGGATTGTGATTTAAACATAGACTAGTATTAAGTTTTTGTCTGATTGAAACAGGTTCTTAGTTAGGAATAATATACATGTACATATATTCAAAATTTTGCTTCCTAGGTTACAAAAATGAACAATCAGTTGCATTAAGTACAATGTTAATAAAGTTATTTCTTTCGATTGCTTTGTTTCTACCATTGTAAAATTGTAAAATTAGTGAGACTTTATATGAAATGTGTTTACATTGTCAATTCCGAATGGTACCGATAATAAACAGGTAATATTTATGTTTTTTAGTTTACGTGGATCGAAGAGGTCGAGTGGTATAAAGCAACGACATACGGGTCCCTGGACATAAAATTGTAGAACAAAAGTTAATTACTTCTACCGAGGAAGGGTGGTTTTCTCCTATCGCTTCGGGTTCTTCCGCCATCCGAGAACCTACTGATCGATAAAAGCCAAAGCGTGAATCACCATTTTTTTTACATTCTTTTTAGCTTGTTGGCATAACGTGTATTAAAGTAATATTCATCACAGATTACTTTATTTTAATAATTTATAGACAAAATGCATGTCTCCTTGACCTAAATACAGCACTGAGAACCATTTTATTGCCAATTCATTGTCATGTTCCATTAAAATTCATTAAGGTTATGCGGTTGCATAAGGACATGCGAATGCCCCCGTGGCGTAGAACTATATATAAACACTGGATTGATAATTTAACATTTTTCCATGTGGGTCAGAAAAAATCTTACAATATTAATGAAATGTCCTGACCTTGAATGAAGAGAAAACAAAACTGTACAAGAACATGTGAATAGTCAATGAATCGATACGAACCATAAAAAACAAAGTACAATAAAATAAGACTTTAATGTCTACAAAAATTGATTCTAGGAGCAAATACACGATAACAACTTAGAATGAAGCCAACTCTTGTCCTACAAGTACAGCGTATCTAGTTAATACTTTGAAAACAAATCATATTCATTTGTTGCCGACTAGAATGTTCTAGGCAATTGCCAGAGTCACAATAAAAGCTTCTGTGTTCGAGGGGAATAAAGTGAGTGCCTACGTCCCGCCATTGGGTTCTAATACCAATCAAAAACACCAAATTTACTGTTAATCCAAGCAATTTAGGATCAAGTCCAATGCTTATAATTCCTAGTATTATATGCAGTATTCGATGACTTACGTTTCTTTTTATTGAACGTTTTTTGTATGTAACAAATCTGTTCTAAGTGATAGTGTTGGTATTTGAATCATACAATGGAATATTATTTTTTCATTCGACCTTTTACCCGTTGAGAGATATATGCCTATATTTACACTTTTTAAAATTTATTATCATTTTTGTGTACCGTGTTATGAATTGGATTTGTTTCTGCCAAGTAAATAATGTTTCTACTACACTTGTTGTAAAAATTAGAAATCTCTAATGTCCTTCATTACACTTGCTATCTTTATTTATTCACCAATCCCTTGTTTCGATTTCACAAGTTTGTTTTTAAAACATGCTAAGAGGAAACTCCTTAGACAAGGAGCACGAAGTATTTATGACAAGGTCATTTGCACTATCTGAATGAAACAATTATTAACACACAGAAACAGAAATGCTCGTGGAAAAGAAAACAAATGAAAGTCGATCCTGAAGCACAAAGATGTGAAGAACCTAATTTATGGTGTCGTAAAATGATGAAGGCAATAACATAACAATTTCTTCTATGACTATTTTGACGTTTGGCAATTAATGCTATGTGCGTTGTAATGTTGTTTATTCAGCTCGGAGTATTAAATGTTACAGAGGAATTTATTATCAGCGTTCTTCAGAAGACAGAAAATAGTTCATACGAGGCTTCCGGGGATATAAATCACCACGTTGTAATATCCTATCATAGAACACTATTATTGTTCTCATTCCGTGAATTTACTGGTAAACGGATTTTTTAATTTTCAATTTTCATGTCTCCACCAAATGACTTTAAACTCCTTAAGATGATGTAATTTTATATACAAGGATTTTTTAAACTATTTTGTCATTTTGTATAGAGACAATTGTTGTCATAAACAAGGAACGATGTACAGAAGGAGCAGAATTGAACTTCTTGAAGTCTCATTGAAGATACTTGACTATATCAAATTGATCAGATCGGCAATAGTGGTGGAAACCGGAATGTCTAGTGTAAAACACTTCCATTCAGCAAACGAGCTACCAAACTCTCTTTCACACAATATGATCTGTCAGTTTGTGAATTAGACCCAGCATTGTTGATCAACGCAATTATATCACTTTGTCTCGCCCGATCGCGAGGTTCCCTGTCAACTACATGGAGTTTGAAGAGTTAACTTGAAGTTTTATATATGCTATTTGTTTTAGTTTACTAATACATATTCTCGAACAACTGAAGTTTTGGACAAAAATCGAGTTTCGTTCCTTTCCAAATTGCATTGATAAGGATACAGTTCTAAACAACAAGTGTTAACCGCAATTTCCGACTATATATTTTTGACATTCAAGACATGTGTAGAATTCAAAATAGTCAGAGCTGTGAAGGCTATTAGAAGAAAATTGTAAACGAACTGACGCTAAATCACAAACCATTATTATAATCCTGACCGGTCAGTAACAGAACAAGATAAAACATTCCACTGAAGATATCCAACATTTTCACATACCCATCCTAATATCGTGTAACAAACTAATGTAGCAAATTACAAACAAATACAAAGCTCGGTTTACGAGGAAGTTCACGTGTTTAACTTTATTTGTCAGTTTAAAAATTTCTACTTTGCTTTGAGATAGTGGTTTGAACATGGATACTTAAGTATGTTTGGTTTTGATTCAACGTCAATTGTTGAGAGAACGGTCTTGTATTTTGCATCAGAAGAGAAGAAGATTCATTGGCTACAGTTAACCTCCACAGCCCAATTCTCATTCTTTTAGTCTAAAACTAGAAGCGGAATCTTCTGGAAACAAAACCAACGATTTCAAATGCTTTTCAAGTGAAGATTTTTCTATTTTTAGAGCATATTTGGAAATTTTGATTTGTTTCAGTTCCTTTTATAATTTTAATTTAATTATTATATCGCATTTAATTACTGTCTTAACATGAAAGTTCTGTGTTTTACGTGCGAAAACTGCTATGTGTTACAAACAAAACATCGCTTAAGTCAATGGTAATTATCGAAATGTAAATTAACAAATTTTCCATTAGATTTCAGAAAACACGTGTTAATGAAACGTTATAATTAGTGTGAAAAATCATTTAAAACCCATTAAAGCAATCATTTAATGTCGTGATGCCGCATAGATCAGACAAATGAACGAAAGGAGACCTTCTTCATCTTCTACAAATCTTAATTATTTTAAACAAATTCTATTCAGAGCCAAATAAAATATAACATAGTTACATAACACAGCACTGATTATTCCAATCTTATAATAATGAACAGAAGAGCTAATTTATTGTTTAATGTACATGTTAAAGAAGAATTGAATTTTCTTGTTAAAAGACAATTGTGTTTTGTTGGAAAGTTTGAATGTTTGGCGCATTTATGTAATTGTAAATTTGAAGATGATTAAAACTCAACAGAAATGTCTTAATTTGTAATGACAGAATAGTTACTAAAACGAATACACATTCTCCCTGATTCATATCTTAAGCTAGTGTTTATGAATGTTGTTGAAGGTTGTTTAAGTTAAGATTTATGTAAGAGAAGATGATGATTTGATGATTATCAAAAATAATCTATTGCATTTTCAAAATATCATCAACATGCACATGTTTTTATTACATTACAATTTACAGAAGCATATGATTAATACGTATGAAGCACGCGATACATTGACATAGCCTTTGTTCAGTACAAAGCAATAGTTTATACTTTAAGTCCTACACTTAATATTAGCACGTGTAATGTAATTGCTTGTTTGCAGAATGACAATTATTTTTCTTTAATTAGCAACTATATAACTCTACGTACGTTGCACGTGCTGTAAAACCAACATAAATCACTCCGTTGTTTTTCTATTCATAATCAACTAAGCAAACCGTGTGCTTAAATTACGTCAAGTAATGTATGTTGAGAACAACACATTTATACATCGTTGTCAATTGTGTGAAAAGCTTTTGGTTTTTTGGGTGGAGGACAAGAGCTACAAATTGGGAACATTACACACAGTACTTTAATAAAACTTAGACGTACAAACATGAGTTAAGACATCATTGCATTAAATCAAAACCATCCTTAGGAATCGTGAAATACAGATTCATAAGTATAAAAGAGGTTATACATAGAGATGTTAAGGCGTAAAAGGGGCATTAAGGTTGACAGAAGAAGTCTATATGCTATAGGAATGTATTCCGTTTAAAGTATCGAAAGGGCACATATATTTTCAAACAGATCACAAGCAAATAATCAAAACAACATATTTTATATATATACTTTGGTCTATAAATCACTTCCAATCACTTGATATACGTTCAGATAACACGTGTATTTATGTACATACTCTGGATATGATCTACATGTCAGTTATTTGTGATATCTATCAGTCAGTATGTGAAGCTTGCAGTAGTTGTCCACATTAATCTTGTTACTAACCAACATACAACGTGTATTGTCCATTTTAGTTGTTCACTCTCCATTGATTGTAATGAAAACTATTTGTGTTATTTCTCTTCTTCAAAATGAAAAGGCCAACCCATTTCAGAGTGTAAACTGGTCATACCGTGTATAGGTTAAAGATAAATGGGTAACCTGTACTAAATAACAAGAACTGGATTAAATTCTGTTTCTTTGTAGTTGCATACCATCTTGTTCGGTATAGGGCATGCAATGATACGCTATGGTAGAGCTTGTTTACACTATCGGAACTTTATACAACGAAGCAAGCTGCTTACAAAAATGGTTGACCCAGGGATATTGCAGGTCTAGGCATATCAGAACCCTCAACATGTTTTATAGCCGTCATCTCAGTATTGTTGATAAGTTTGATGTCTTTGTGTCCTGGATTGCCCTTGATATGTTTGAATTCGACGTCCCAAAGTTACATGTTCCTTTCACTCAATTTTGATTACAAACGTGACAGGTGTGGCTAGCTTAACAAGAGGTGCTTACCCTTCCGGAGCACCCGATCTCACTTCCCTGGTTGAAGTTCACGTGTTTAACCTAACTTGCCAGTTTCAAAGTTCTTACTTTGGTTCTTGGTTGTGATTTGGACATAGATAAATATGTTAATTTTTTATGATTACAAGAAAATAACTGTTTTCTGTTTCTTGCCTTACTACATTTGACTTTTTGTTCAACACTTGATCGTACAAACTACATGCACGTATACATACTTTAACTAAATCCTGAACAAACTTGATTCAGGTCTATTTTTCATTGGTTTGTCTTATTTATTTTCAATTATTTATTTATTGGTGCATTTTCATGATGTTAATATACACCAATCTTATTTTACTTATTCACTCATTCTATTATTATTATTATTATTGTTATTATTATTTAGTAGCATTGTTTTATATTTATTTAGACAATATTGACTTTAACTTATTTTTATAAATCCCTAAATGATTTAAAAGCATTTGATATATCATGGTTAATTTACATATAGAGTAAATCGTGATAAAATTGTTAAACTATTTGGAACTCTTCATGGACTTTCTGGCTCTCGTTATTGATAAAAATATATATTTTTTTTTCATTCACAGATAATATAAATCAAGCGTTGGCATTTTGGAACTGGAAAAGAACAAAAAATAGATATAAAGGTCGTATTTAAAGATAGAATAAGAATTTATATAGTGTGGTCGTATAAATGAGAATAATAAATTTAAGTCTCCGTGGGTTATCTAATTAATAGATGTCTGTCTCCTATGTTTTAAAACTTGACTTAATAACATAACATAATAATTCGTGATGGCATTTACTAGTCAAAATGTTACAATCATCGTTCATTTTGATATTGCCGCCATTGATTTTCCGTGTTCATAGGGCGCTATCGGAAACCGACTTACTCTGTCATTGTGTATTCCCGTAGGACAACTTCCGCTTATGATTACCTCGCTTTGAAACTATAGATTAATCATGGTGAACGAATGTCTATCGTTTGAAGGATTTCATTATCATCCTTTGTGCTTCGCATTTAACCAGACAGATTGATGGCACTAACGATTTATTTTTTTACCGTACAATGTGTCTTTATTTTAGATAAATATCTCTTTAAATTGCACTGTTTGAGGTGAATCAGGCATGACTTTGATAGGTGCGGCGATGACCTACGAATGCGAGCAAATTACTTCCAATTGTCACAAAAAGCAGTTAATTAGTCTCAAATGTAACATATTCTCAAATCTTAATTATTTTAAAACATTTTATTTTTACACGTGTTGGCTTAATTAGTCTCTGTTTGACACTTAAATGTCACATTTGTATCGGAAATAATTAAGGTGAATTTTTCAGAGGAAATTAAGGAAATTCCGCTTTAGGATTTATTTTAAAAATATAAGTATCAATAACAGGAAATGATTAAATTGGCTTTTGAAGATTTGTACTCATAATTGGAGCTTTTCTCCAGTGTCCGTCTAAAGTCGGGAATTATCAGTTGCTGGCCTCAACATGTATTTGTATTTATTTCCTTGTTTTATTATACTGTACTGTTCATTCATTGATCAGTACCTTGTTCTTGGTTAAGTTTGTTGTTGCAACATTTTTTTTTAAATTTTCTTTTTTCTATTTATGCCTTTATATTAGACAGATGAATCTATAAATTATACTGTTAGAAGAGGATCAAGCCTGACACCAATTAGTTCGGAAACGATCTACCACTGCGAGCAAATTACTTTAAATTTTCCAATAAAAATTATTGGTCTCAAATGCAAAATATTCCCATATCTAAAATGATTTTAAACATTTTAATTCTACAACTGGGGGCTTAATTATTCTCTGTGTGACACATAAAATTTCATTTTCATACGAAAAAAACCCACATGAGGTTGATTTTTCAGACCAAATTAAGCTAATTTCGTTTTAAGAAATAAACAATTAAATATCAATAACACGAAATGATTAAATTGACTTTTGAAAATTAGTACTTAAAAGACATTATTGCAGATTACAAGATAATTAAGGCATTTATAGGCTGTATTGACGGTCCTGATTGGTCCATGGAATACTTGATCAAAGGTTACTATTAAGTTTTAAGGATCTCCAGGTTAATGACAATAGGACACTTTTTTATAAGATGGAAATATGTTACGACAATAAAATAAAAGGGGGTTCTGAAAATTAGGCGAAGGTTTCCATTTTCCAAACGTTATATTTCGTGTTCGTAAAATGTAAATAAACTGATTGCAATTGTCTGGTAATCTTTCAGTTGTCTCAAGATAATTGCAATGCCATTTATCTTATTTATAATTTGATGCCACAGAATATTTTAGTTATGAAAACAGTAACATTTTATAAATACCCTTGTCATGGACTTTTAAACGACAAATAAAAAAATACATTTAATGGTGTTTATTTACTCGTACATGCGGATGGACGTATATGATCTCTATGTAATAAAACACAAATTTATTAAACCACTTCGTTTTAGCCTTTCCGTACCTATAGTACAGACCTGTCAAAAGTTGAACACTGTCACGATTAAGAAATTAGTGCCGACACGGGATTTTATATGTTGTAGCTGTACTTGTATATAGGTTTCGTCCGCTGCTTTCTATCTCTCTACAGTTTTTCTGTCACTGTCTATCTATATGTCACTCATTCGGCAACCAAGCTACAATCCCATTTCCTGGCTAAGTGTTAAACTTTCCACAGATCTGTATTCTTCGTGGAATTTCAAGTTGACTCTTACGTTCCACTCAAGGCACTAAGAATTATATGTGCATCATAGTAACTTTACAAAGACCAAAACCAAATAAATTGTTTTTGCAATACCATACTTAAAGACAATTAAACGGCATATTATATATTGTATTACTTCTGAAGTGCAGCTAAGAATCTTTGATGTTAAAGAAGGTAAATTAGGCATTACAACAAAGTAGTTCTTATTATGTTGATTCATGTTTTATACACTGCATCAAGTACCAAAGGGTGAAAAATACAACAAACAACAACATCAGCAACAAACAGGAACAATTAGAACTGGGGAAGATTGTTTGTTTTGAATTAAAGTAAAAATATGAAACATCATCATCATCATCATCATCATCATTATCATCATCATCATCATCATCACCTGTTTCCTGCTCTTTTTCCTCCTAATCATCATTACCACCGTCCCTACTTACACAACCATAACCACCACCACCACCACCACCACCATCATCATCATCATCTGTCTCCTGCTCTTTCTCCTCCTAATCATCATATCATCATTACCACCGCCCCTACTTACACAACCATAACCACCACCACCATCATCATTATCATCTTTACTAACACCATTAACACCACCATCATTATCAACAACATTTTTTTAGTCTAGTACCAATGACAGAGTTCTATCAAAACCTTATATGTTTAAATTTTTTTGTGCAATGGAAAGTAATGTTAAAGCAAAAGTCAATATCAAACCGAGATAAAAAACGACAATAATCTTCAATAATAACAATAAAGTAATATATAACATTTAAAACTGCAGAACAAGAATTGTGTAGAAATAGTTATAGTGTGCAAATAACATAACAAATATAAGATGTCAAATTGAATCAATTTTACCTCAAATTTCTAAATTAAAAAGAAGCATTATGTAATTTTCTACTTTCGCTTAAGTGAAAATACAATAAAATATATAAATTATGTTCTCAATTTGTACATGTAACAAATGAATTTTCAATAGATTGCCTATGCAGTGAAGAAACCTTAACAGCTCTTATATCCAGTCTTTAGATTGTGAAACATTAGATTATTGAAACGACTTCCAAACTACCCATAATTCATTTTTCTTTCAATTACAAAATAAACGTAAAAGCGTTACATAGTGTTATTGATGTAATACATGTTTACATGTATGTAATGAAGCAAGTAAAAATATCAGCACAAATATCTTAAATTTTAATGATGTAAAAGATTCTGGAGCAATTTGCTATTTAAGCATAATTTGTTAAAAATTCAAAATTACTTTGAGTTGAAGTTTCAAAACCATTTTGAATTAAAATTCCAAAACATTTTGAATAAATATAACGTTTAAATCAATTGTATTTTGAAACGTCCGTCTTGTGCGTAGTTTAATAAACTTGAAACGTTTACAAAAACAGTAACAGGTGGTTTAAAATTGATACATCGAGGGCGCCAAGTGAAATGCAAATTTAAATTTTGGTAAAACGATTTCGTTATCGATAATGAGGAACTTGTGAACTATTTATATTTGGAGGTCATACCAGATAAATATACAATGTATATACAAGGTGAAATAGATGTATCTATGATATCTACAAAATCGATTGTTTCTTTTTTGAACACATGTTTACCGTTTTGACTACCAAAGGTCTATATCCAGAAACCATAATGATCTTCTGAAGGCATGTGTGAACAGTTTTATAATTAACAAGTACTGTTTAAGCACTTACTTTAGGAGTATTTTGGTGGGATTATGGGCGAGTAACCATCAATATTTGATCTCCCCTAACGTGTTAAATGCTATCAGGATTCCCAAATGCCAAACCTCTGTATCATCCTTTAACTGTGAAATACAGACACAGTCTATATGTTTAATAATGAAATTCCGTTCTGAATAAATAATACTCGGAAGATCTCAGAAATAAAATGATTTTGTCTCTTTAATATTCGGTCGATTCCGTGACATATAGCTATAATAGAGCAAAAGAGTAATGTAGCTATTTCTTCTAAAATAAAACCGTTATTCTGAAAATTGAATGGATTTGGAAAGAGAAGTACTGGAATACTCAAATACATTATTAAAACGTCCATCGCGTGACAAATGTCTTATCTTATATCAACCAATATCGTAAAATATATTCTTCATGTTGAGACGAAGATTAATTTTAAAAAAACCTACCAGGAAAACCTTTCCATTTGATTATATTATATATGTAGTTAAAGGTTTTTAAATACGACGTAAAGTGAATTATTATATGGCAGTTCCGGAGTAGAAATTTCAATGCCGATTTTATTTCCTTTTTTAGATTTTAATCACGACCTATAACTAAGATAATGATATAAGAAAAGTTTTGTTATAACATTTTATTACTAAAATGTAATTTAGTTTTTGGTTATATTTCTTGATAAAAGTATTTTTATGTTTCTTTGATGTTATCAGGACGCATTATAATATGATATACGGGAATGCACGGCTAAATACGGGGTACGGTTAGAAATAAATTTCAATGATTGATCCTATGTTTGTTTCACCTTAACGCGAAGGCGAAAATGCGAAGATGCCAAAACGATAAAGCGAAAACGAGAAAGCACAGAGGCGAAGATACCATCGCATAATTACTTTTGTCATCTTCACATTATCGCCTTTGCAGTTTTAAGTTTAGTTAGCAATTTTGTTCCTGTGGGTTATCGCTATAGCATTAGCGCTTTCGTGTTTTTTACCTGCGGAATAATAGGCACTGTGTATACAAACGGGTATATATATATATATATATATATATATATATATATATATATATATATATATAATACACTTTATGTAGTTCGATGGTGAGTTCAGTAGAGAACAGCAAACATTGTTTTTTTCAAAGATAGGTGTTCGTTACAAACACCGTACACAAAGAGTGTCTATAAAGTGTGAATTCAATGCACCTAAGGTATTTCTTATAATTTAATCCAAAACAATTTTGCAATAATATTTATAATTCTAATGACAATTAAATGTTTTCAAATTTTTCATTCAAAGCTGTCATATTAAAATGGCGCATGAATATTAATACAAATGACCGTCACTGACGGAATGAGCTCGTAAACATTCCGGCATCTTTTCTATTGATCACGTGACCAATGTTGGTTATCATAAATAAACTGAAAATGATGATATTAAAAGATGTCTAGAATTATTTTTTTTCATAAAAAAACCAAACCAACCGAGCAGGACAGAAACAAAAACTCCTGATAATACAGGCTATTAAATGTCAAAGATATTTGCGCCTAGCTTACAGCGTAATACCGTAGATAAAATAAACTCTGTTTTAAAAATATTGTAATTATAAGGAAGCAAAATTAACACAGTTCTAAATGGAAGACAAATAACGCCCATGGATAACATTTATTTTTGTTATATCACGTGTATGATAAAACCACTGTCTAAATCATATAAATTGACTGTTTCTGCTGGAAGCGTGAACCTTTCTGCATTACCTGAATTTTGCCTCGAACGTTTCAGAAAATGATATAAAATTGTAGCGTGTTGTGTTTGAGATACGAACAATAAAGTGGAATAAAGGCGTTTGGAGTTGAAGACTTTAAAATAGCTAATTCAAAGAAGCAGGACATAAACAAAAAAGAAACTACACAATGTATACACGCACATGGTCAACTGATGTCAAAGAGATCGGAGGCTACTGCAGGTGTCAAAACGACAAATTAAACTTAAGATGATGGTAAAAGCTATTGGAAGCTAAACCTTCTTTCAATGATTCTAGATGTAAAACATATTTTAAAACTTTTCTTTTTTAAAAGTAAAACATTAGGAATAGGGTTCTATATTAGCTATTAATGGCAATAGACGTGTCTCTTTTTGGCATTGTTTTTGCCCTTGCCACCCCAACCCTTATTGTGTATTTCTTAACACAGTGTACCTGTTGTTACCTTTTCTCATTCAGGAAGTTAAAATAAAAACCATTAGCGGCTGGTCTTTATTCTCTCAGGTATAAATCATGGTTACTCTTGCGTGAACGTTGTAATATTACACGCATAAAAAACTAATATTGAACTTCATTTCAATCATAATATCAACAAATCACAATTCAGTACAAAAACAAACACATCGATATCATCAAAAGACAGCATGCCTTTATGAAAATAATAATTATCCATATTTACGCGCCATTTAGCCAGAACAAAGCCAGTTCATGGCATTACAATGACAAAACACATTTATCACTATAGGACAAAAACGGCTACTCTAAATGACTCTATTGTATATTAATGAGTATATTGGACAGTATAACTCCGGGATCACCGGGAAAACCGTGCGTAACATATAATTCAATACACGTGCATTTGCGTGTCTGTGTTTAATAAGTGGTCACATAATAGATTGGATCTTTAAGGCCAGTGTATAATTAATATGAGTTACTGGTGTAAGTTTCACTGTGTATTTGGCTCTGTTTTAAATGCTTTACATTTATAAAAACTATATGTCCCACTATAGTAAAACATTGGATCTAAACAAGACTAATAAAAAGGGTGTTTAACAAAATTATGACAAATGTGCTTATTTTGATACTTTATTAGACTTGCACAAGTCCCTATATTAAATTATTAATTTCAGTATCTTGCCCCTTTAAAACTATTACAGAGATCAACTGACAAAAGTCAATTTACTATCAAAACCCAGGAATATAGGGACTTGTCAAGTCTGCATGAAGCTCTTGCTAACAATTATATTTGATTGACATTAGAGGTCAAAAAATCAAATGCTAACACTGTACAGTCAGATTTAATTACAATACAATGTGGTCCAGCACACGCTTGGTGTATATATTACAAACACTTACTAACACAATTTTTATTTTAAAACTACATTCTTTATGGCTTCGTCAACACCAAAAAAGTTTTTTAAGTTTATAAATTATACTCCAAGAACAAAACAAATTGTGTGTATAGTATGTGGTAACAAAACAGAAAAAAGGTGATTATAGAAGAAAACTTTTCATGGGTCTGCTAAAACTGACTCCTGTTTATTGATTGAAAAACACCTCCAAATTGATATACATCCGGATTTACATACATGTCATATACCATTTTTTTTAATTTAATCATAAAATCATATTATACGATTAAATTCAAACTGAAATGGTATATATTATACCGATACAGTATGCAGGAAATGTATTAGGGATATCCAAAAGAAATATCTTATCAAACTAGTATTGAGACATTACAAGTGTCACATGGAAAAGAATATACAACTTATTAGAGGCAAATCAATGAAGAAGAAGAAAAGACGTCAAAACGAAATGTTTTATTTCCAAAGGAGGACAACGACAAAGAGAATGACAAAAGTCAAGAGGATCTATGTAGTTTTGTTCCACTTAATATAGAAGAGAATACAGAATATGTACAAGTAAGTTTTATTAAAATTTATATATCTGTAAAAAGTTGTAGAGAATTTCACCTTCATGATTAACCAAATGTGGCCCGTATAAGACAAGACCAACGGAAATAAATGTCTCAAATCTAGTAATAAGCATCATACGGTATTCAACATTCAATATATGCATGTACTAGTAATGAACATATTTCTGTATTTCAAAATCATAATAAATTGCATTGTGTATGCCATTATTATCTCAAATTGAAAATTGAAAAACAACTGACTTTCTTTGTGATGCAAATAATAATAGTACAGTAAAACCTTGATTCATCACCGCCATTTGTTTAGTCAAATTTTGGCATTATAAAGGGGTTAAGTGATAAATTGGGATAGGCGGATAAAGAAAAAACATAAAGAAAATGGATTTTTGGACTTCAAACCTTTTCTATTTACAGAAGTTGTAGTTTAAAACAAATCACTTAACCACACCACATTTATTTGACCTCTTTTTGTTGTAGATTGAAGTTTCAAATGGATCGCAGAAAACTGTGTATTTTCTCAGACAGTTATATGTACCTATAATTGAGGCTGTGTTTCTGAACAATCACCAAAAACTGTGGCTTGCACTTCAAGAAATACCCTAACTAAAACACTTTGTAAGAAAGATTTATTACAAACAGTACAACATGAAATAAAAACATTGTCATCAAAAGAAACAAATTATATTCTCAGAAAAACGGATAAAAATATTCTGAAATCAATCACTGTAGATCAGATTCTGTCAGAATGGATGGAAAAGGCACCAACATTTTTTGAGATATTAGAAGCATGTACTATCAACCCTTTACAAAGCCGAAATAAGTACAAAAAGGATGAAGCTTTGTTACCAGGTATTATGTCGGCAGGTTGCAAACTTTTATCAATTTATAACCAAGGCATGAATCTACTTCAGCATTTAAACAGCGTCATTTTAATAAAGGGTGGGTGTAAAAAGTCTGCATTACAAGGCTTAATGCAACATACGATTGTCTGAAAAGTTTGGCGAGGACTGGAACCTTGAACTGAAGTTTTGGGGTCTGTAAGTTTCACAAGATACCTACATTGAGGACAGATTGCAAAATCAGATTAAGGAAACACAGGAATCAATTGACATACTAAGGGGTAATCCATAGAATACAGTTGATCTAATCATTGAATTATCTCAACTGGAAACAGATTTAGAACAACACAGAGCAGCTATGCATCCTGGATTTTATTTTGTAGGAGACAATGTTGATATGGGAACTAAAGTTCGACACATACAAAAAATACATTTTTATTTTGTAAATATGCCTCTATGGCCTTTTTCTGGTTTTCTCTAATCTCTTTATAAGATAATTGTTTTAAACCATTTGTAAATTCCATGCTGTATGTACTATGATGTTAAATAAAACAATGAGTTATACTGACCCAGTGTGTGTGATTTAATTATATTTTGCTAGGGACATTTAAGTTCAGTCTGTAAGCTGTATCTGGAGAAGTAATTAAAGCTGTCAACAGTGTTAAATGAAAATTAATGACCGACCATATACTGGTCGGTGGAAATGCAGACTTGACAAGTCCCTATATTCCTGGGTTTTGATAGTAAATTGACTTTTGTCAGTTGATCTCTGTAATAGTTTTAAAGGGGCAAGATACTGAAATTAATAATTTAATATAGGGACTTGTGCAAGTCTAATACTTTATATACTGGTTCTTATTTCTTTGTTCCATTAACCATTGTTGTGGTGTTCTTGTGGTTAGGTTTATGTGGAAATTTATTTGCAATCGTAAACTAGTATTTTTGTCAAGATTAGATTTAATTTGACATTAGGATTCAAAGGGCAGCTTGAACTGAATATATTAAACGAAAAATATGCAGACTAATCGAAGACTAGTTGTAATAAGATGATTGGTTAAAAGACTGGTTATTTTGAATTATGACTAAAACGGTTTATGAATTTAATGTTTTCTTTTGGTCTTTTCTCGATTTTTTTTCTTTTTGCTTTTTATAATTTACTTGTATTTTTGTATTCTTGGTTACGTTGGTTTTTTCTAACTCTGTATTTTTCTATTCTTGGTTACGTTGTTTTTTTTTCTAACTCTGTATTTTTCTATTCTTGGTTACGTTGTTTTTTTTCTAACTCTGTATTTTTGTATTCTTGGTTACCTTGTTTTTTTCTAACTCTGTATTTTTCTATTCTTGGTTACGTTGTTTTTTTCTAACTCTGTATTTTTCTATTCTTGGTTACGTTGTTTTTTTCTAACTCTGTATTTTTCTATTCTTGGTTACGTTGTTTTTTTTCTAACTCTGTATTTTTGTATTCTTGGTTACGTTGTTTTTTTTCTAACTCTGTATTTTTCTATTCTTGGTTACGTTGTTTTTTTCTAACTCTGTATTTTTGTATTCTTGGTTACGTTGTTTTTTTTCTAACTCTGTATTTTTCTATTCTTGGTTACGTTGTTTTTTTCTAACTCTGTATTTTTCAATTTATCCTCCTTATATGACTTGCTGTGATGGCTAGTGAAAAATCAGACTCTGAACACAAGCAAACATTACCGCTGGTTATTAAATTAAATATTAGTCTGAACCTTTCTTTTATTTAGTCAACAATGTATGTGGCGTGATTAGCTTATACAAACAATGTCAGCAATTCCTTCCTAAATTAACTGTATAGCAGTTTATGAATGACTTGACATTATAACCCACACAGAATAGAATACACAATTCCGACATGTCCATTGGTATTGTACAAGACCACACAAAATATTTCAGTTATTTGGTATAACCAAAACCCCGAGCCTCAAACGTCAAAGAAAATTAAATATTATTGACAATGTTACTAGAGTTGTGAAGAAGTGAAAGATGACTCTTCGGCTATTTCAATAAAGCATGACAGACTCAATTTGTACATTTGCTACTGTAGGAATAATCCCGTGTCATTTCATTACCAAATGGATAGCGATTTTACTCTCTTTTCTATTAGTAATTCCCATTTGTTAAATTACTTTCAATCTCACATCCATAAACCAATCAAAAGGCTCAATACGAACTGCTTAAGTAACCTAACGTTTTTATATAACATTTTCTCATTGAATAAACCGGTATTGAGTTTATATAATGGTGTTCTAATGCAACTACTTTATTACTCTTTAATAAGTGATAGTTTTAAGCAGGATCCTTGATAAATATTCGGTATACACTTATTTAATCATGACAGCTAATGTCAAACAGGCTAGGGAAATACATTCAATAGCAACCCGCTTTAACCATATTTGTTAAGTTAAAGGAAAACTACCACATTACATGACGCTTGATCATGAATGTGGCTGTTTACAGTTTTGAAGAAAGAGCATGCAATATTGTTATAATAAATAAGTTTAGCTTTGATAGTTTACAACTTTAAAAATGTTTAATTTTTCAAAGCTTTAAAAAGATATTTGCAACTGTAGAAACATGTAATGGTAGAACCAATGCAAATAAATAAATAATAAAAAATTTAAAAAACACAACGAATAAATGATAAAAAACGACCAAATACAAACGAAAACAAAAGAATTACAATATGTGATTATAAAATTAGTACTGAAGAACACTTAAGTAAATTCCAGTGGTGTGGTTATGATACTATTGGATGACACCCCCCCCCCACATATCTTATTTTACAATCAGTGGTCAACATGTAAAACAAATAAAAATAAGTCTTATTTTACTAAACAATGAAACCTACAGCCCTTGTATACACATTTCATTCATGTCTTGTTTTTCTTCATAAAAATCATGTTCGTGACATATGTCTCTGAAAAGTTTGTTAGTTTTTTTTTCTGGAAAAAGAGGAGGTTCAAATGTTTCTTAATCAACATTATTGATTTTCTTCATTGACACATCTTCATTTTGAAATTTGAGTTAATAAAACGTTTCTTAGTCTTTTAAATCAACATTATAAGTAAAAAAGTTTCACGATACGCTGGATAATCGGTTATTTGGTTATTAGAAAAAGCAGGAAGTTAATTATTTCGTTTGACCACAATAGGATAACGATATTTATTTAAGTCATTCGTTTTTACTGTGTTTTACGACCACGTCTTTGGAATTTTTTTCTGAATTTATATATGGGATATTGCGACTAGAAGTAATATAGATTTTCACTAATCTTTCATTTCCGGTTGAACAGAAATGTTAGCAATCTGGCACGCTTTCGGTTCACCGACTCACTTTTTATAATTTACGATGCGTTTGCATGTTGGGTTAAATGACAAAGCACGATTACCTACAAATAATAAGTGTAGGCCGTATATATTGACAAGTAAAAGCTAGATCCAATTTGCAAAATCACAAATGCATGGATAAACGTTATATGTTTGTTCATAGACCGCTAAAAACTCTACTTCACGTAATGTCTCGAATGTAAGCGAGATCATGAATCAAACAGTATTGATGACTACAATTATAGCAGATAAAACTTCCTGATAGTTCCATTCCATGGAGCAAGTAGTTTATTCGTGCTTTGATATCGGAATCCATGGCACATTTCTGTTCTATAGAACTTTTGAATGGAATTTCCTTATCAGTTAAATCAAATCATGTCTTATAAATCGCTTTTGATTCCCAGCTGACATGTAAAAAATTACTCTATTTGCACAAACGTGGTACAGGATAAACGCATTATGAAAGAGCATAGCTAAAAATGCAAAAGGTTCGCATGTACATTGTTTATAGTTCTACCTATCCATTATACAATCGTATTTTATTTGTGATTTTAATACAATATGATATAAAGTGCTTTATTTCAAACGTTCATTTGCATAACATCATTTTTGTCTTGCCTCTAACTGTTGATAAAACGTAAACGCATGTAAATGTATTATATTCTTTTACTCTTCTGTTTATCATTAGTAGGGAGTCTTGTGCCTCTCTAGCATATCCTATTTCTAAAAAAAGTGTCCGTACGCTTGCCATTAGTCGGCGGTTTTCTCCGAATACTCCGATATCCTCTACAATCTTAGAACAGACTATGCATTCTGATATCTGTCTGGAGCATAAAAATATCAATCCATTTCATGTATATACACTTACAATGCATAGAGATATATTTGATAAATGAAATCACTTGCATGCATTAAAGATTACCAGATATGGTGAGCGTTTTGTAGAAGCATGATTAGTTGCCTGGCTTTGATCTATAAAGTATTTATCAGAATTTTGATTTCGGTAATAATAATGAATTTGATTTTGATATCAAACGTTGGTCAACAAAAACCCAATTTATTAAATGTTTCACTTGGTATTCTGTTAATCAAATTTAACACTGGACTGAAACGTGCACGTATAAGCTTAGGATCAAACATATTTGTGACAAATGAAAAATTTGATAAAGCCAAATATCGGCAAGAAAGAACTACAAAGCTTAAACAGGACAAATAATATCGTATATGTCAACAAAAAAGGCAACAAAAAGCAATGTTACAAACTAGTCTATAGATCGACTTCAATATATAGTTCAAATGCCCATCAAATTGATAAGTTTATCTTTTACGCGCTTTATTGTGTTACAGAAAAAAGAATGTTTATGATGTTAAAACACTTCATTTAGATACATTACAAACATTTTACTGATGGTAAAAAATGAGGCATTCAGAAGACGCATGCGCGTTTCATCAAAGATTGCATGATTAGTTATGATAGAAAATTGCAAAGCAACATTCTGAAATCTTTATTGAAATATGAAGTATGAATTAATGAACCGATATTAAATCTTCTTTTAACTTAGAGATACTTAGAGGTTGATCTTATGTAATTACATTTTTCTATCAACACATCCGTGTAATACAGAGAGATAAATATAGAGTTCAAAGAAGTACATGCAAAAATGTCAAAGATTTGATGAATATGAAATTTACACATTAACTCCGCATGCAATAATTGATGCACGCGTAAACTGAAAAATAGACACCAGGAGAAATATATTATGACATATGTTCAAATGTCTGGAATCGCATTAAAATGCATATACCAGAACAAATTTTCTTGGTGAAAATGTGGATTTATAAACTGATGATTTTGTTAAAAATGTTTAAGGTCATGTATGACTTAACTCTATAACTTTGTAACTGACAATTCATTAGTATAACAGTATGAATAGGAATTAGTTATAATAAAGTTTGTAAAGCCTGTACTGTTTTAACAACCAATATCGGCAGTAAAACAGGGGTGAATGGTAAAACAAATAGTGCACAGTAATTTAATTTAGAAGTATCTATATTCTGGTGTTATAATGGAAGTTTCTTTAAAAACTGCAACAAATGTCAATGAGGTTATTACATTTATTACGTCAAGTTTAATGCCGTGTGGCATATATAACTCGGAAAGTTACATAATCATGTAATTTATGATGGACATAATACATTACTAAACAAATCTCATATGTTGTCACACTGTAGGGAATCACTGAATGCAAAAAGTGCTAGGATACAGGAACTGTATATAGAAACAAAACAAATTGTGATTGTATTGCCAACTTTCGATATCTTTCTATATATTGAACACCTAAATGTTTGAAGACTGAATATCATAAAGTGTTGTGAAAGTTTATTTAGATGTATTCATATATAAAGGTGTTTAACTGAAATTGGAAAAAAACCAGATAGTGGCTGAATTTGTAGTTATTAAACCATAAAAGAGAGAACTGTAGAAGAAAACTTTTTTTTATTCAAAACACCAAAACAAGTCAAAACATCGTTAACGCATGTAAACCACCACGAAAAGCAAAGGAGATAATAAAGCAATCAAATGAAAGTAAGTTGGAACATACTTATTTCAATTGAAATTAATTTAGCTTCAACAGAGTGCTTCTTCCCCGCCCTATTCAAGTTGCGTGTGTTTTGAGAGAAATTGTACTGAGGTATTTCTGTTTTGGCTCCTATCAAATACTAGTACATGTTTTCAGCTACATAAACCTATATCCTATGAAATAAATAAAGTAAATATTAACAAAATCCGAATTGCAATGTAAAATAAAAATTCTGCACATTTAGAATAAAGTTCACCTGATAAAGACATTGTATTTTAATTTAGCACACCTATCGGATTAATGGCTTATTTTCGGCTTGTGGTTTTGTAGGCTTTTGTTGACTTTTGTTGACGAGTTATGTGTAAAAGATGGGTTGATGTTATTGTTGAATTCTTCAGTAGCAGATAAAGCAGGAAGATTAATGGCGTTGGTAAGCCGTCTACTTGACAGGTTTTACCAGCAAAGTACAGATCTAACGAAATGTTAGCCAAAACATATAACAACTTAGTGTTGAATCGGGTAGCTCATCTTGTCCCCTCGTTAGCTATATTTCGGCAGATGCTATCTATCTCTTTGGCAACTTTACACCTTTCCTCATCTAGACTTCTAGGGAGCAGAGCTTAAGACTTGTTTTCGTTAGCTCAGTGTTTAACTTTTGACAGGCCTGTACTGTAGATATATAATGCGGTCTACACCTGTACTAATAAAGAACACATACTCTAGACTTTTTTCTCAATGGTTTTTGTAATCTCTATATAACCTGTCCTTCAATAAATCAAACAGCTAAAGTACAACCGAAATAACTAGACTCCTACACGTCCGTGTCAAGGAATTTGTAAGCTTTGTAATTAGGTCACAAAACTAAGAAATAATAAGTAAATCGTTACAGCTTAAATTGATTGTGGATTAGCACCAATATAACATTTTATCTGTTTTTATTAATTAATTACGCTGTGGTCTGGGTTTTCCCACTACGAGGCAAGCTGCTTACACATAAGTTGTTGACACAGGGGTATTTTCAAGGCCCTCCAAAAGTGTTATGGCCGTCATTACAAATATGGTGATCAGTATGACTTTATCCAAAATTATTTTACCTGCAGAATAATCTTGACGTCCCTTTGTTCTATGTTCCTTTCGTTCTAAATATTTTGATTAGACACGTAGTGGGTGCAGCGGAACACACAACCTCACATCCATGGTGTAAGTTAACATGTTTAACTAAATTCGCCATTATTTTTATTATTATTATTAAAGTATTAAAATGATTTTATAAATGATGATTCAGTATAAATTTATATTCGATTTAGAATATTGCGAGTAATGAAAACTATTAAGAGAGAGAGAGAGGAGAGAGAGAGAGAGAGAGAGAGAGAGAGAGAGAGAGATTTTCTCTCATTGACCCGGAATTCACTTCTGAATCAATGATAAACGCATAAAATTTTTTGTCATCAAATTAGTTGAGAATGCTACGGTTGGCCGATTCAATCAAAGAAAAATAATGTTATAGTGTCTTGAACGATTTCCATTTCTTGGAATTAAAGATTGTGTGTGGGAATCAATGGACTAATAGCTCTTGCGGGCCAACATTTCTGAGCGGATATTAAAACAGTTCTCACAGCAATCTAGCTTAGTAATACAAATCATTTCATTTTGTTTTGAGGACATTTTATCGCAAAAACAATTTAAATAACGCACGTCAGTTAGTTTCAGTCATTAGATGAATTTGCTGGAATTCTTGGTAGAGAATTCTTTGCGTTGTAATGATTTTTTTAAATACTTGTACAGAATAAAACATTAAATATTAGAGAGTTTCCATTGTTCTATTGAAAATGAAGTCACTGTGATATCCCCAATGGACACGAAACTGCATGATTCTAAACTCCAAAAAATACCAAACTTCTATAATTATCAATACAATCAAATTTTTCTGTACACTGCAGTAGAAACATTGCAGACAAAAAAGTTTTTCTTTCCATGTGTCAACTAACAAACTAAAGCCGTGAAAGCGTATGACAAATATTTATAAAAATTTTTTTTTGGCAAAGACAAGCTTGAAAAGTCGGATTTTGAGAAGCAACAATAGAATACACAGCTGTTAAAGCAATCATTTAACTATAGTAGTTTCATTTTTTTTAGTTTTTAATTAACTATATTTTTATGTGGTCCATCATATCTTGCTTATTTGAAATTACACATATAATGAAGAGAGAAAGAAAGGGTCCTGAAACATAGGCTTAGCAGATACTACGTGGACTTGTCTAGACACATATCTTATATACATAACAGTTTGTCGTCACCAAAAATAAATTGATTTCAATAGGAGAAAACAGCTTAAAATATGAACCTGTTTATTGCAAAAGTAATCAAGAACAAGAAGAGATATAAGCAGTTTTAGCAAAAAATTGGTCTAAGTTCTGATTACGTCCAAACTGGCCGTCTTAGGAAAATGTTTGTACTGTTATCTCAAAATTCTACAAGGGAATCAATTATTGTTAAGATATGTTCAAATGGAGATTTTGCACGATCTGAAGTAATAAATACACAATGGATGGATTAATAAATAAACCAGGTTCTACGAAAGTGGATTACTGTTTATATTGATTTGTACTAAAGTTCCAAAATTTATAGAAAATCAAATTCCTTCATAGCCAAACCTATTGTTTTTGCTTACTATACATTTCTTCTTGTCAATTGTGGTCAATTATATATAAAGTTGGACTTCTATTCCATAAAGCTAATGGTAAAAAAGAAACAGATTGAAAAAATACACCTTCACTTCTTTCCTATTGTTTTTCTCATGGCAACAAGATTTATAATGCATGTATGGTAACCTTTGGGCTTTATTATAGGTATTTCAGTTAAATGATTTTGACTTTTCAAACAGCAGTCTCATTGATTTCAATTAAGTTCATGTATACGCCTCTCTATATATGAGAAAGAAAAAGAATGCAACATGGTTCAAGAACAATGATATTGGTAAGTAGCGATGAAGCTGTACCGACAGTTGTCAGTTTGAATTAGTATCATCATTATCATCATAAACATCAATACTATTTAGCTAAATCACATATTTCGGTAACAGTAAGTCGATAAAGGGCTTCTCTGTCTCGTTAGTATTGATTTAAAATAAATGGCATGTGCCCTATTTTCCATTCCTGAAAAGATGGGGCCTCAAAAGCAGAGAAGTCTAAAGAACCGGGTTACATTGTCTCCAACCTCTAGTTTAGAATGGCATTTGGGACAGATTGTAATCTGAAGAAGTGTATATTTATGTTCCATGCAAAAGGACAATTGTTTTTCTGATTTCTATAACATCTTTTAACTGACCGCTTCATATTAAGTAAAAGAATCTTGACTCAAAAATAATTAAACTTTCATCATTATTTTTCTATAGCACATTTTAACTCATTCTTCTTAAAATTACCAGTTTTTACTTTAACTTAAAACTACACACATGACAAAAGTACAAATTACATGTAAAATGTAAAAAAACAATTAACATTTAGTAGCATTTTACCATACATTGTCACATGAAAAATTAGAAGAACAAAAACATATGTGAGTTGTATGGCAATTATGTTTTGTTAAGATGAAACATCTCCCTAGCCTTAAGATGAGCCTATTGGGTCTCTAGTGGGTTCAAATGCAAAACTAAACTCGTTTTCTTTTATTTAATCTATGAGTCGGGGTTAATCAATCCTAATTTTCAATATGCACACGAATTAGTGGGATCTTGTAAGTGTAAGCAAGGTGCTAAAACCCATCCATCGGTGAAACAATCAACGCCTTTTCCAAATGATTACACGGAGTGTTAATGTCCATCTCATATCTAGATTTGAGTGTCATCAATACGAATTCTTGGTTTTGGACAAATGTTAACTTTTGAATGTCCAAAGTCAAAATATTATATTGTAGTAATGAGCTATATAGTAAGGATTTTATGTGTAATGCGGTTTTTTCCTCAACACACATTTACATACAGTACAATATATATAAAATGCACAATACAAAAATTAATGTATTTTCTAGCAAAGCTTCATCGCTTAATTTTTAAAAGGAGAGAGAACGAGGTTAATATCATTATCCGCATTTTACAGTAATAATCACTTTGCTTCTTCATCTCCGATCTATTACTGTCAGTGATTTTGTTTCTATTTTTAGAATTCTATATATGTACTTAAAACTTAATTGATTTGTTAGACGGTTAATTATGGTTTATTGTCATACAGTACAATGTATATATCTATATGATACGTCCAGTAAAAGTACAAAAATCCACTCTGCCCTTTGAAACAACCAAAACATTAAATGTTTAGAAGAGTAACAGTGGACAAACATATATATTTTGTATAAAATTTTGATATTTGCTTTACTTCATTAAATCATTAAAACTATTTAAAACCAAAACTTATTGATGATTTTATGATAAAATTCTAAATAGATTTAACTAATATATAACATACTTGTTTATACATGGTTATGTCTTGTAGGACTTTTTATTGTTTACATTTTTTAAGATTTATACACAACTTGTTTACAATATATGCATTTATGCTAACTACATATCATTGTTTTTTTTCTTATGAAGATTACACACACAAATATAAGCAATACAGTGTGCATTTAGACTCATTCCCCCTAAGGTATAATTGTTTAAGCACAGTATACGGTATGGTATTATTTCAGAGCTGATTTATTGTGATGTATGTTAAAATCTTCTATAGCTTCAGAAAGACGTTTAATTAGTAAGACTACATATATTTTCCGAGAATAGTTTTTACAATTCGCTGACTACGAAATCGTACTTCATGTAACATAACTGTTCTTAAATGTGCTAGTACAATCTGTATAATCTATATTTGACAAAGAAGAAGTCATTATGTTATTATAAATAATAAATGTACATACCTGTTTTCATGTCCTGGGATGGTTTATACAAATTTAAAGTTAAACACTCCTCACTTGAATTGTTAACAAAATGATAAATCCTCTTCAAGTGTTCAGCAGTCCCGTTAGGAACTTGTTTTAGAATATCATTTTCATTAAAATATTTTTGGGGACAAGGGGGTAGTGGTTTCATCCTTGTAAGAATACCTGCCCATCTCCCTGGGCTTGTGGGTGGCATAAATCTTAGATCTTTTCCATGTGTCGCCCCATACTGAAGTCCAAAATATGCCTCCACCGGACTAAGAACATTATGAGGGAACTCCACCATCACCCCTCGAATTTCTCCATAACGGGTAAGAATTGTTGAAGAAGCTAGTCTTTTGATTATAACATGGGTGTAACATTCTCTAATTATTAGCGTTAAGAAAATCCATTTGGCTACATAAGAAAGTCCCATAATTTTCCCCCGAATGGATACCTGAATACTGGTTTAATAAACAAACACTTGATGTAGACATTCATTTCACATCTGTTGAACTCAAAACAAATAATGAGAATAATACACGTGGTTAAAACGGGGATACCCTTCAAACTTCATGACCGTAACTTAAACTCTTTTTACATCCAAGCCAAAAAAAATCTGCATTCTGCTTCAAAGGCAATGTTAAACAAGTATTCTTAATTTAGTCGCTTGATTGAACGAAAGAAAGAATGTCCGATCGTATTTACAGAATGCAACATCTTTAGAAATTATTCCCATTCACATAGACACTCATAACACAAATGTAAAAATGAACTATCGTCTGCTAATCGTAGCGCGTGCCAAGTTTTTCTCCGCGCATGCGTTAATTTTGATATCATGAAGTCTTTGATTATGTTACTTAAAGTCGAAAATTTGAAAAGACGAGAGAAATAAGACGTGTAAGAATCGATGTGAAATGCCAATAATGTGAAGAAGCTTTTTGATGGTTATATTAATATTGCTGTCTTTATTGGGGATTTAAAGATAGCAATACTAACGTTATTTCAGTTGAATTCCATGAGTGTTCAATCGCATTTAATTAGAATCCGTCACACTTAAGGACTTTATGTCGACCTGATATTGTGATTTCATCGTTGATGCATTTTAAAAGTTTTTCTTTATAATAATAAAGTTCCATAGCTGGATATTGAATATGAGGGATTTGGAAAAGACAAACAGTTAAATGATTAATTTATTGAATAGATCAATACTATAAATATCTTTTCTTCTCTTTTTATTTTATGAGTGTTTTTGTTATGCTTTGTTATCTTATTGTTATTTCCTTTTACGAGTTAATTATGCATTAAAAGCAAAATATAACACTTTGGATAAGTGCATTGGCACTGATATTTTGATTCGCCACTTTTTTGAAGAATAAAAAAAACTATATAGTGCGTTATTTAACGACAACAAGATTACACTGTAGTTTTATGGGCTAGTCAAGATAATATCACTTATATCGAGGCGGTCAGTACTAGCATAGTGGAGGAAACCGTAAAATACAAAGGAAATCAAACCACGACAAGCTTTCTCAGGAAACCCTCGCTACAAGGATTTATTAATGATTTGTTCCTATAGTATTTATTGTTCACTATTTGTAATTTTTTAACCTTTGTTTAATAAAGATCTTGATTCTTGTTCTGAATGATTTGTATATAATCTTTTTTTGTCCTTGTCGATATATTAGATTAACATTTCATTTTCATTTTGTATTTGCAATTAGCTACACACGTATGTATCCACGTTCAAATCACATACACAAAAGCTACGTAATAACGTTGACAGTAACATCAGAATCAAGGAAGTGAGACGATGCCCTGCTTCACAATCAATCCTTAAATAAAAATTAATCTGCCAGTCTTCGAAAGTTTTTTTTTATTATGATTTAAACATGAACTATTTGTTTCTTTTTGATTAAGCAATGATTGTGAATTCTAGATCTAGTACATATTAGTTTTATTTTTTCTGGGTCAAAGCCTCATAAAATATAAATCACAGTGGCCATACATATTATATTTTCAGAATAATATTGTTTAAAAATATACGAGTGAAGATCAGATTACTTGGCGAACAAGGACACAAACGTCTTCTCATTCCGTATTCAAATAATGACTGCTCTCGAGAGTAATTCACAAGAGAAGTTTAAAACATCAACATAGTTAAGATGTGTTATGATAATGGTCTATCTATAACAGTAAAAGAGAAATAACGCATACAACAAAACGATTGGTACGATAGTTAATAAGTTTATTGCAAATATTAGTACATAAATTTAACAAGCGTTATCTTTTATCGAGAATAAAACCAATATTTACAGTGCCACTCGAGTAGACATGATCAATATAGTTAAGTTATAATGAATGTTTATCTTTCAAATTTATAACAATTATCGCTGGTAAATCTGTAATAATTCTGAGATCAATTTTTATCGTCTTTTACTTCGTAACTGTAAAAAAATAACCATAGAAACTTGCTCCAATAGAAACTAAAGACCGTTATAAATAAATAAATAAATAAATAAATAATTAACAAGAAAAATAATAAAAATAAATAACTAAATAAATATTATGAAGGTGGCCAATATTTGTATAAAATATGAAACAAATCTGGGAACATTTTCTACTGCTTCAAACCTCATGGCTCTTTGAGAGGGAAAACTACTGCCATTATCAAAGTCCTTACAGGAATATTGGACATATAATTAGATGAACTTATCTAACACTCTGTATCAAGCTTGGTAAATAACGAGAAAATTATATTTTGTACAAGTGTGGCCACTATCGCATGGCTCATTACCATCCGATCGAAATTACATAGTTGATATTGCTTCAACTAATGAAGGGTATAGACAAACCATTATTTGTGATGAGAACTGATGTTAAGAGGTAAATTAGAGCACTTGTGTGTTGACCAATTACATTTCTTATAACATTTTAACCTAGGATAGTTAGCTTGTTTGTTCCGCCGAAGGACGCAGATCTAATTTTACACACTCGCGATAGAATAAAGTCCGACAGTACAAGATTATAGCATTTGTTGCCGGGTTTTCAGCAGAAATGAAGTGACATGAGAATATATACATAATTATATATCGCTAAGTGCTTAGTGACCAATGTCATTATACTGCAAATGATTTTACAAGGAACTGTGTAATAAAATCACGGTGACTATTTCAATTACTTGATGGGGTTTTTAACAGATATTATACTATTTCATGATTATATAACCGGTACTTGACAGAGATTTGCTATTTAATGACAGAGGACAAAATATGTACTCCTCTGCGACCACTTCCTATTAGAATGTTATATACCAGATTCAAAAGAATTGATTTTCTAGTGACAAGACTAGTGAATAAATACATTTTATTAATTATTAACAAAGCTTACTGGAAACTGTCAAATATACACGGTGATACAGCCGGTGTTTGACAGTCAATTCCTTCACTGTAGAAAAAAATATGAAATGCTTTCAAAGATATTGTTAATATGGCTGGTACTTGCTGATATCATTAAAATGTTTTGTAAAGCTTTTGTCGCGTGTACATGGATACAATACCGGTACCCGGCGGTCATTCCCATCCTTGAAGCCTTAATGTCATATAAATGTTTTAAAAGACATTGTCAAACCACAATTACTTGGCGGTCATTTCCGTCAATGAAGCTGTGGTATCATATGTTTTAAATACAAGGATAGGCAACCAGTACATGGCGGTTATTTCAATAACTGAATTCGAAACTTTTATATCATAAAACTGTTGTACACAGATGGATAAGCGATACCTGACGGTCATTGCCATCACTAAACTTGAAACCTTTATATCATAAAACAGATTTAAGCACACGGATGGACAATTCTTACTTGGTTGTCATTTCC
Source organism: Anadara kagoshimensis (assembly GCA_021292105.1). Lineage (NCBI taxonomy): Eukaryota > Metazoa > Mollusca > Bivalvia > Arcoida > Arcidae > Anadara > Anadara kagoshimensis. Next base: position 9,439,229 of record CM037869.1, read on the forward strand.
ACCACTGAACTCGAAACCTTTATATCATAAACCTGTTTACGTACACAGGTATTTGGTAGTCATTTGCATTTCTAAAGCTGTAATATCATAGAAATGTTATAAAGAGATTGTCAGAATCAGATAATATCCCAGGGTTTATATTATATATAGGCACAGAGGAATAAAAGGTTTAGTTTGTATACACCACAGATGCCTATCAACAACAGAGAGAACAACAAGACAGTCTTATTATCCCGTCACTTAATAACTTCTGAAAATAAAAGGAAAATTGTAGACTGTTTAGGGACTTGGTAGCTATATAAAATTGTAACAATCACGACGGATTAGTGAAGACTTAATTGTGTGTGGAGTAACGTAACAAATATAAGCCATTGTGATTTATATAATCGATGTTGTGATTAAAATGTATTGCTGAAGGACCTTTGTTTGAGGTTGCGACTTATAAAATGCCTTTTGAGCAAATATGCTTTGATCAAAAGTTAGTACAAAGTTAGCGACATAAGTGCATTTAAATACTCGATACAGCTAAACAGATTGGATTAGTAGGTCTAAATATAAAGTTTTTTCTCTTTGATATTCATTCATTTTCAGTGCAATTGAACTAAACAAACATAACCTTAACTACTGACACTCGTTCAACCATTCCCGAAAGAAAAGCAAAGTCTGCCAGCGAAGTGAGACTGGGTGATCTGGAAGGGTAACCAACTTCTGTTTAGCTAATTTACCCACTACGTGTAAAATAAAAATTGAAGATGAAAGGAATATGAAACTATTTGACTTCAAATATTTTTATACAGAAACACAAACCTCATCAACAATTCACAATATTGTGTCTATAAAACTAATATATTTGAAAAAGCTTATAATTGGTTGACGGTTAACGTTGTTCAGCTCTTCTGTAATTAAAGTTTATACATCAATAAATTTGACGTATACCTACTTTCTTGAAGTACCGTAAATCGGCAAACTTCGCGAAAATGGTCCTTTCAAGATATTGACGTTGTTTTGATTTCGTTGCGTTGTTTGAAGTGCAGGTGAAAAAAGCAAGTAAATTATATCAATATAACATGTTAGCAAAAATAAAACTTCTTGTTACTCTGGTGAATTCACGCAACATAATGATGAGTCATATCAAAACTACTATAATTTTATAGCTTCACTATGAAGGCGTGGATTCTCAGAGGTTGAATTTGAAATGATCTAAAATGTATTTGGTTTATTATTAATGAAGCACTTTTATAGCACTTAAGAAATACGTCGATCAGATATTTTTCTTTTTTCCATTCTTTTATTTTGGTTAACGAAAGTTGAATGATCAGAGCGTGAATGTCGACATACGCAGTGACCCTATGATATTAAAATGTCGCTTCCTAAACACAGATGGGCATTTTTTCTTTGTGTGCATTAAGTGTTAAAATCAGTTCTAAGAGTCCTAAGATGATGCACTTTAAGAGTCCTCGATATCTGCCATTTAGTTTAATTTCCAATGGAAAAGACGCGTATTGTTTGTAGAAAAATGACAACAAATATGTTGCACTCATACCTTTTCTCATTGTCACATTCCTTTCTGCAGAATGTATTTTGACACTGTTATATTTTTATGGCCAGCTTTCAAATTTCATCAACGCTTTTCTTACCCGACTATTTTTTAAAGTTGACGAAAACTAGTACCAAGGAGATAAAAAAAGCTTGTATTATTTGGTCAGATGTTTGTATCCATCTTTTAAAGATATATAAAATCGGGTTTTGTCGCGAAAAGATGTGTAAAATATAGTATGCAGACAAATCATTCAAGAGAAATGAACCCATTAATTGTATGCTACATCCAGCTAATGATTCATTAAATGTTGTTTAAATAATAAACAAATTATGTCATCAGAAAGGGTAATAATGAAATCTTCAACAATGTTTTTATAATTTATTGAATAATTAACTGCACAGCAGGATATTGTAGAAGGTTAGTTCATGTACAATTTACTTTTAATGTGTTAATGTACTATCAACATGGATACATTACGGCGTTTATTATCCGAATGATTCAAATGAACTAATGGCACATAATGATGAGGTCGTTTATTAAACAAAAAGGATGTTATAAACTGGTCATTAGATCTCTCTATGTGACTTTGTGATGTTGTTTTGCATGAACATGCACTCAGTAAAAAATATAAAGCTTTTCATCACAAATTGAGCTAAATGTTTTTTACACGTGGCGAGTGTAGTAGCTAGCTAAACAGGATGTGCGGATCCTTCCGGAGCACCCGACCTCACTCACTCATATCTTGACTTTACTTTTTTGAATTGTGATTTGGAAACCAAAGATGATAAAGATTTTGAAATATCGTGTGGCACGTTCTACTATTTCTTTTTTTTCAAAATCTTTTTCTTTGAATTTCACTTTGAAAAAAAATCTGCGAGAATAGAAGTTAGAGAATCGACAACTATTGCTTTATGACCATTTTGCCGAAAAAACCAATCTCATTTTTTTTGCAAGCCAAGAAGAGAAAAACATACATTGCATTTTGTGTTAAACATAATGACTTAAGGTTTTCTACATCACGAAAATACATTTTAATCGAAGTCAGATCAGAAATAAATTTCCATTTTTGTAAATTGCTACCAGATTTTTCTTATACGATTTTATTTGTTTTGGGATTTTATTACAAAGACAATCAAACACAGAAAACTGCATTTTCCATTACAAATATACCCAAGAGGATTTAAACGTGCATGTTGAGAACAAATTTATTTTTTACTTTAACTGAAATGTACATTGCATAATAGTTGAAACTGAATTCAATTGGAAAACAATATTTATTAGAAATCAATGCACATATATAAACTGTTGAAACTTAAAATCATGTTCTTGGCACTAGACAAACCCATCGCAAACACGCCACAATAAAGACACGTTAGCAATAAAATTACGGCAATGATGCGAGAGCGAGTCGTTGTTTTGGCTAAGTAAGCGTTTTAAAAATGAGCAGTCCATAGTGATTAGAATTATTTCGGGGTATCCACTAGTACTATAACAACACCGTTTGAATTTGATACAGTGTTCGTCACAAATTCGGAAGCCTTATAATAAGTGGTCCCGATATACCCCGTCATGTTTGTTTGTTTGGCCCTTACTTATTTTGTGTCTTATTGTGGTAAAGTATGTAATTTAGATGCAAATGTATCTCCTCTATTATGAAACAATTGAGGAATGAGGCAATATATTTCAACCAACAACAGAAGACAAGGTAATTGTAAGCATTTTATTTTGCTATTGTTATGATAAGATACAAAACTCAAATATATTTTCTGAACTAACATTAAATGGAAACACTTTCAGCCCGACCTGTATTTTATACTGTGTTACATGACTTTGCTAACGTATATTCTTATTCTTTCAGATTCATCTACAATGTATGTCTAACGTGATTGAGATCCTGTGGTTTTACTTTTTTTTAAAAGTGAGCTTATATGCGTGAGAGTAATTGTGGTGTCATATTTTGCGTTCTGTGAGAGTAATTGTGTCATGGTTTATTTCAGTCAAATTTACTTTTTATTTCAAAAATAGCACATGAAATAATATTGGAAAAAACCTTTTCTCCATTATTTTAATGTTATGTTTTATCAAGACATCTTTCCTTGTCATAAATCAAATTGTGTCATATTATAAATTAGTTTTTCGAATCGATGTACAAATCGAATTTCTTGTATGTATAACGAGAAAATATCTGTTCTAATAATAGAAATAAAGACAATTACTGTGACGACAATTAACCGTATTTTGCTATTGAACGTTAATATCCTAATTAAACATTAGTGAATATAAATGGTGTGACAAAATTGCATTTACCTGTGTGTTGCTTAATTCGATACGAAAAAAACAAAGCCTTAAGAAAGATTCGTATTTGTAATGTAATTCAGAAATTTATGCTATCCTGCTATTGACCAAATCTCAATTTGAAGGAGTAAATTATTGATTTCAAATATATTTTTAAATACTATTTTATATGTCTTACCTTAGTTGTTTACTCTATTGTGTTTAATTTTCTTAAATATAGAGTTTACATAAAAGGAACATTGAAATTTGTTAATTATAGCAAGTAAAAGGCAGTCTGAATGTCCTTCAAGAACAAATTTGTTTAGCAATTTGTTTCTTCCTGCAGTTAACAAACATATCAACTCTTTCTTGTACAAAGAAAACAAACTCTGTAGTTAGTTTTTGTACTCTGTACACCGAATTACAATAATCCATAACAAATTGCATTTTTGCTTGCGTGATGCACATTTATCTTACAGGGATTTTCAAACACGTTTTTAATGCGTATTTCCAATGAAGTATTCCATCGATAGATATACTTCTTAGGGAAATTAAAACATTGGACCTAGTTTATTGTTATTCCGTACCTTTGTTTATGTTTTAGGACATGAAAAAGGTCTCTGACCTATTGCAAAGATGTTATCTCGTGTTTTAGTTACTGAAGTTGGTTTTATATGAGGTAGAGCTTAAACAAAATTACGAGATGGAGAAATTAGTAAACTTTATTTAACTGTAGGCAAGAAAGAAAAAGTCGAAACCATAGAAAATCACTAAAACTCAACGATACCAATGACCCCTAAACGTGCAGATACCAAATGTTTTCTTTTAATATACATGTATATTACTTTTTAGGGAAATTAAAAACATGGGACCTAGTCATTTTTATTTCTTTTCATTGTAAATGTTTTAGGAAACGGAAAGATATTTAACCTATGGCAAAATAAAACTACTTCGAAGTGTTAGAGGATATACCCGAAATTCGGAAAAAGCTATTAGGATGAGTTTTGTATGAGAAAGAAGTAAAGCAAAATTACAACACAAACTATATATACATTGAAGCTTTATTTTACTACAGGCAAGATAGGAAAAATCGAAACTATAAAATATTTATACAAATGTGTTGCACTCAAGTATCATATCTAAAAAGGACAATGCCCTCTAACCAGACGCACTTTGTGTTCCAGTAACGCAACAAAAACCACACACATGCGCTTAAATCTTATTACAGGTTTGCAGGAACACCAATTGATAATAAATATATGACATTTACAACCAATATTAATTCATATTTTAGAATGGAATAAATACCAGAGACAAAGCAAAATTCGCAAGCGCTAAAAACTTATAGCAGGTTTGTAGGAAGTAAAATTGGCCATAAATACATAACATTTACAATACTATTATATATTTTAAGACACAATAAATATCAGTTATATTTTATTGAGTTGTAATAATATGTTATAATTGTATCCATTAGGTTAGCATGGTACAGAACATAGAGAATGGCGCCATTTGACGTCGGCAAGGAGACAGGGAAATATGATATTTTCAAATATTTTTAAAACCCCAGATTACAATGCTACAGTTTGGATCGTTAGAGTGACGAGTTTCATTATTAAACACTGTTTTTACATATTTGTAAAAAATACAAAAATATAATTTTACATTTTGCATTTTTTCTTAAACTATTTATCGTTTATTTTCGCTTCTTGTCTCCGTGTTTCAATTAATTTTGAAATCTAATTTCAAACACAATGCATCCTCTGATAAATCAGCATTCTGTTCGTTTTTTGCTCATGTGTTGTGCTCTGTGAGAACAATCCTGCCGCCAGTTATGGTAAATGATCATTTGTTAGCTCATTTTACACGATTATGCAGAATGTTCATTTCCCGTAAGTCACAAATCCAAGAAACCGCCATATGAATGGACTTGCAGACAAATTGATTTATTTGTTAGTATTGTATTATTATCCCTAATATTATTGGTTTTGTATAGCATTGTACTTCCGGGTATTATGATTTCACTGTACTTCCGGGTATTATGATTTCACATGGTATTCTGCTGTAACTTATTTTCTTTACGTCATAAAAGTACAAACCTGTTTATTCCACATTTCTTTGTGTTGGAACAAAGAGGATTAACACAATTACAACCCTGCAGTCATTGCTCGCTGTTATCAGTGTCAGTTTTTAGTCGCAGTAGACTGTACATTTGTTGACACGCTGATTTACAGGAAATAAAACACGCAAGATAAAATACGGAACAAAAAACGGTTACTTCAAATAATTACGATTTGACGATATTGTTGTTACATTTAAAAATGACGCACACTCAAATAAATTAGATTTTAAAGATAAATCAATTTTCCTGGAACATTTGAACATTGCGGAAATAACGTAGAATTTATATAATGAAGCTAGATTATAAAGACAGCGCCATCAGCTAGCTTTATTATTGGTGTAGTTTTTTTATAAACCCTCTGGATATTTTACTCATGATAACATTGAAATAGGTGTTGAATTTCAAAATGATTTCATCATATTGCCTTGCAATATTTTTTTTTTTTACGAACATTATATACAAATTTGACTTATCGTGACCTTTTTTAAATTTTTGTTTTAAACCTCCAACTGCTAAAATTGTAAAGCAGGCAACAATAGCAATATTGAACAGGGTTAAAAATATATAAGTGTACTGGAGCGCATATGCTGATATGTGTGATGGGCAAGTTGGAAAGCTACATCCATTACAGGAGAATAAAAAAAACGTTTGTTGATGACTGATACTAGTACAGCCAATAACTGCTTGTGCTTGACTCACTGATACTAGTAAAGCCAATAACTGCTTTTGCTTGACTCACTTCAAATCAAACCATGTCATAAATTTGTCTCAAATCTAATTGGTGCAGCCCCTATTTTGAATTTTGAAAGAGCACTTTCATACTGGTATTTGATAAATACCATTTTTGTGCCCAAATCATTTGTTATCTTCTACTTTCAATTTAAACCGATACAAAGTTACAATATCTTGGGTATTTTTGTCTTTTTCGAAGCGTTTAGATGTTATGTTCCATGTTCCTTTTATTCATTTTTTATTTTACTATGTGGAGCTTCTACCTACATTGTGACTAGACATTTAGATGCTCACTCTTCCGCTGACCAACAGGTCTCACTTTCATGAGAAAGTCCAAATGCTTAACTTAGTTTGCCATCTTTTAATTGTTTAACTCTGGTTTTAGGATTGTTAGTTGGATATGGACCGGTATGTTTGTGTTTGATTAGAAAATTCAGTATCAAAGGTGATTACTAACAATGTCTACGTCTACGGGTTTTTGGTTCGTTCAATAATATTAAGATTTAGCTTGCTGGATCGTTTGTTATTGCTAAATATCTGGTTGATCTTCAGCTGACAACCTACACGATGTTATAATAAGCGTTCCAGCGATATTACCAATCAACAAATAAAATTCAATTTCGGAGGCCCTAATGAGAGTCTACAAAATATCATCAAGATAAAGTTCCATCGTTGGATATGAAATAAAATCTAGACTTAACAAACTAATGAGACACAATTCGATCGACTTGTTAGGTGAAGGAAGGAGGGGGTTGATCATGACATTCTAGTCATGATGAGGGTGTTTTATTCGTTTAATATTTGCAAATAAGTTTAATGGCTGTCATTACAATATTCTTGATAAGTATTATGTCCCCATGTCCTGGATTGCCCTGGATATATCGGACTCTCCAAAGGTATAGTTCCATATTTCTTTCATTCTCAATTTTGATCACACACTTGGCGGATGTAGGTAGCTTAACAGGAGGTGCTTAACATTTCTAAGCAATTGGTCACACTTTCCTAATGGAAGTTAACATGTTAAATTGATATAAGCAGCACAGTTTTCAGCAGTTTTCTTTCTACAAAAAAATTTAATGGTGAATAAAAATGTCTATAGCAATTTCCAAGCTCAGAAAAGGAAAAACTTTCATTTTTATTAAAATAACTTTTTAAAATTAACATCGTTAGCTTTTTGCACTTTTAAATGGCAATCACAACCTAAAGCACTAGAACACGTATACTCCTACAAACGTTTTTGAAATTAAATGCCAAACGAAACATGAAATATCCTAAAGATTCTTGTCCTTAACGTCTTATGTCCACACGCTTCAGATAAAATTGGCCGTTGTATGATCGTAGCCTCTAGTTACCAGCTCTATGTAAGACAGCAAGGTTCATTTGTCCCTTCATTAAATATAATGATGTTATATATGAAATATTTCTGCTCTTTCGTTACAGACAATTTCTGGACAAAGCTTATGAAGGGTCATTAAGAGTAAACATACTTGTTAAGTACAGTGAATAAGTCTACGTGTGTGATGATAGTAGCCATTTACTAATAATTTGTTTTAGTCAAAGAATCTGCAGTTAGAAACAAAAACATCATTAAACAAAAACAACATCATTATGTACGAGAAATATATTCCAGTTAAATACGTTATGGAAATTTCACTGAAGATTAGACTTAACAAGAATTCGTCGAATTGTTTGATGTCTCTGTGTCCAGGATTGTCTAACCTGACTTGTCAGTTCCAACGTTTTTACTTTGCTTGTGGGTTTTGATTCGGACATGGATAAGTATGTTTGTTTTTGATAATCTTTTTGTGCAAACGTCTTTTTCGTCAACAGTAGTATCACTTCCAGCCAACGTAAACACCACTACCTGTAAAACCGCCATAGAGACAACATATAGAATCATTTTATTGTAATGTGCAGAGTGATTTATAGTTACGACTCAAATGAGAATCCTGAAAATGCTTTGTCGCAAACATAGTGAAATTGGCATTGCTTCTTACTTTTTATTTTTTTAGCCAAACAATAGCAGAAGGAAAATGTGGTAATGCCTGTTGTCCAATCCTATTAGAATTTATTAAATAAATGTTGTTTAAGCTCCAAACAATAACAGTTTTCCAGATTCTTATACAGCAGAATAGAGAAACTGAGTTACACAAAAATCAATTTAAACTAATTTAATAGAGTTAACATATTAAAGTACAAGTTAAAAAGAAACAGAATTTCTGAAAAAAGAAACAATCTTATAATTAAACAAAGACTCTATTTGTAGTATTAAATCAATGCAGAAATTTAATTGAATGTCAATAAAAATGTTGCCATCCCTCAAACAAACTGTTTAATTATTGAAGTGGAATTTCCTTAAGTGTTGTATTAGGAACAGGTTTACTTAGCAACAGATGTTTATTATATATAGATAGAATTAATTCATTTTCTTAATGTGTTATTTGTTTTATGTTTACCTAAATAATTTAATCTATATCAAAGTAATCCCCTGAATTAGTAGATTGATTAGAATTTATATTACAATTAAACACACAATGATGTAGCCAGTGTAGAAACGGCTACCTGAGTGTCTACCTGAGAATGTTTAAAAAAACAAGTGTAGGAGTGGAGTGAGTGAATTTTAGTTTAAAGCCGCATCAGCAAATTGCAGCTATTCGCAGCTAGAAAAAGTAAAATAACAATAACACAACACAAACTAAATCAAACACACAATGATGTAGCCAGTGCAGAACGGTATGGCCTACCTGAGAATTTAATGAAGCAGAATAATTGAGGAGTGGTGAGGAATAATGTTTTATTGTTTTGTGCTCATAAAATAGAAGTGGTCCATGCACTTGTAATGAGGCGATCAGTCCTGGTAAGAATGTGGAGGAAACTAGAGTGTTCGAAACAAAACCCAGATTTTTCGGCTAGGAAATTAAAAAAAACTTTCCACGCAACAGATATTCAAACCTAGACAGTAAAAGACGCCTTTTAGAGCGCTGGAACAACGGCTCGGAAATGAAGTCTTAAACGGACGGCTTTGGGTATTTATTTTAACCAGTATTGGGTTAGAACCAGGGTAATAATTGGATAATTGGTACAATATAATTTGTAGTAGAAGATAATTAATGTACTTGTCCATAGTCAACAAAAAAAAAAAAAAAAAAAAAAAAAAAAAACAAAAAACGCAAAAAAGATACAGGAAATGAATGAAACCAGAGACGACAAAGTAGCAGTTAAATGAGACAACTGTTAAAGTTAAACCCCCAAATGTATAAAATGGCAAATGTATATAAAGTGGTCCAGTCAGAGTAACAACACAATCATTGTTTTAGCAGAAAGAGTCTACGTCGAATTTATTCTCCAACAAAATGACATTTTTCTAAGAACCACAAACATTAGACATACACGAAAATAGCATAATTGGATCCACAGAATAAAACAAAAATGTATTTGAACATCAACAAAATGAATCAAAACTACACTTGCTATAAAGTGTATTTTAATATATATATACAAAAAAGTAACATTTTTTGCAATAAATCGAATTTTAAATAGACTAACGACAACAAAGATCATATCTTCATTTTGAAAGTGAAAATACTTCAAGTGGCTATCTTCAATGAAGTCACGTGGCGTCAGATACATTAGCTTGTGTTAAGTTTGTTAAAATGTAGATATTTGAATTAAGAGGTAATTTCACTCAAACACCATGTGGTCAAGTTCAGAAGTGAGTTATCACGTATTTCATTACAATAATGAGTTTTTGTTGGATTTTGTAAATTTGAGTAAATTTGTAAATGTTTCATCTTATCCGACAATAAATGAAATCTATAAAGCAGCGTTGTAAACATATAAACTATTGATGGTCGAGTTACATCATCAAGCTAAAGATTCAGATTGATAGAGAAACTTCTAAAGTTTTGCGACGTGAATCATGGTGTAATTCAAAATTTATTTAATGTTTTTTTATCTTTTGAATTATTTACCGAGTCAGTGTTTGTGTTAACCAGACTCTGATTCCATATATTTTACGACTTAGCTACAGTACAGACTTATCGAAAGTTAAGCGCTGAGCTAACGACAGAAGCTTGGCTGTCGAATGGCTGAGATATGATAGTTAGTGACCAAACGTGACTTAGAAGTGACCAAAAGATAGATAAAAGCTGTCGGAAACTTGTCAAGATACAACTTACGAGATAAGCTAACGAGATAAGCTGACGACTTTGCACAAACTTTTTGTTTAATTAGTCAAAAACTTTGGAAGGTATGCATTGTATTTACAGTACAATATTTTTATCGCTTTGTCTTTGAAACAATTCTTGACATAAAGCAGCAAGATGCATAAAATGAGCACTGGTTATTTATTTTGAAGTGATAGTAGAGGTTTTAAATAAGCAGTGCTAGGAGGCGTGTAGGCTTTTGTGGTGAAGACCACATCACGTTGTTCCATATTGAAGCATTCATTATATGCTATATGGACATCTCCAATAAAACTGAAAACGAAAAGGGTTTTGATCCGTGTTTTTGTATCACATTGTGCCAAGGTTATCATTCAGAAACGGTTCACCAAGAAATAAAGGTTAACAAACTAATATTAATCTATTATGAAAACACTCTTTGTCATCATTATAATTTGTTTTCTTTTCCTTCCAAAATCAATGCTAACTTTTGTGACGTTAGCTTCTTTACCTTTTTCACTATTTCATTTTTTGTGCCTTTGCTATTTCACTCACGTAAACAATACTCTAGACAAAAAGAGGTGATTCTGTACCGTTATGTTTTCATGTATCCACTTTTATACATCTATAAGAACATTCTACCTAAGGTCAATGTTATTATCTTAGTGGTTCATCTTTCAAAGAAAGATCGCCTCAAAATAGGAACACGATTGCCGGATAAGCTTTATATACAGTCTTCAATAGGTGCTTATCCTTCCGGAGCACCCGGCCTCACTTCCCCGATGGAAGTTCACGTGTTAAACCTAATTTGTATGTTTCAAGTTTAAACAAATGGGATTATGGTTTGTAATTGGACATTTTGAAATGTATGTTTGTTTTTGATAATTCCATTAGTGTAAATAATATTTTTATATTTTATTATAAAATTACAAATGCTCGATAACATGCGTATATGTATCTTTATGGAATCAGAAACAATGGTTACATATTCAATCCAAAAGTTTTACTTTATCCAGACACTTACTTGGTGCCATACAAAATGTTCACCCTCGGATATCAAAGCTGAATCCAAATACTGCGAAAAGTCAACAGAAGTTATTTTTGGTTCTGAAGAAGTTTATTATTAATATAATTCAGATTAAGATTGATTGTGCCCGCCAAATCCTTACAGAACGAATCAGATAACTGACCTTAGGTCAATAAAGATGTTATTATTTACATACAAATGAAATAATGCAATTGATTTTACATGATGTAGCTGAGATTTATCTTAAAATCAATAACTCAATGTAAAAAGCAATATACAGATCCTATGATTAAAATATCACACATGTACTTCTCCAGGGTGGTGAACCGTGAAGGAGTTCACCACTCTGTGACCCGCGGAGAGTATGGGAAGGAGTTTCTGTCAATAAATGATAAATAATTCACTTTTCCTAATTGATATTTGTGACATTTGATTAAAAAAAATCGATAAAAACGTCGCACATAGCCGTGAAAAATTAAAGGAAGACAGAAGCTTTCATTTTGCTTGAATAAAATACTGCGACTGTTCCTCTGTCTCAACGAAATATTCTTCTTCAAAATCTATAGATAAAATTTCAAACTATCATGTGTTTTTTATAAATGGTAATGAAGAGACCCATAGTTTTACTTATTTTATTTTTTATATGATAACACTACATATTGTTTTAGATACATTGATGCTGTGTGCAATAATGAGAAACTTCATTGCTTTGCTAATTAAAATTAAATACACATGTATCTTTAAATATCTCGTATGTTAATAAGTTTCTTCAGTTTATTTGACTGTGTATTTTGCAGCAGTAAAAATGCCAATTTATCTTGTAAGCTTTTCAAAAAACGCGGAAAAGCGTTATCACCTTTGGTTTTAGTATAAATAAATATACAAACGAATAAATAAATAAATAAATAAATAAATAAACAAATAAATAAGTAAATATTTAATAAAGAAATAAGAGAATCGAAAAGATTGAACAAAACATAAAATTTAGCATCCTACAGAGAAAAGCGAGATAACTCGTTATATTGACGATAACAGACTTCACAACAGTTACTGTAGTGTGGTATTAGCATATGCCAAATATACCGTCAAATTTTAATGTTCTTGTTGTTAGAATACTTTTCTTTCACAAAAATTAGCACATGATAGCATGATGGTGACTATGATGATAATTATTATTTGCTCATCGGATTTATTATATTTTTTCAGCTTTTTTTGGAATATAGAATGACACATTTACGTTTAGTACTATAAACCAGTTTACTAGGAAGCATGACTTATACAGCTACATCAACAGATTGTTGATACTTCCCCTCTTCAAGTTCACTATGTCAGTGATTAATTAGTAAGCCCGTTCGTTAGGCGGTTTGTTGTTATCAGTAATGATTATAACATGCATTGTTTTGTTTTACGGTGATTTCAGATAGACAGTTACGACAACGGAAGGAGCTGTAATCCCATTATAGTACAGAACTGTCGAAAGTTTAACAGCAAGCTAACAAATCGGTAGCTCATCTCAGCCACTTCGTTATCTATATGTGTATTAGATTTTAATTAGCTAGCTATTTCTTGGTAGCTTTTTTGCTATAAGCTACCCCGATCTTGGTCAATATTGCTCGGTAGCCGAGCTCAACTTGTTTTTGTGATATCGGTGCTAAACTTTCGATAAGTCTGTATGGTATTGTAGTACAATGTCAAAGACAAAACAGAATCTATTAACACACAACAATTTTCTTATTTACTAAAACATAAACCATGCCGTTAACTACCATACAGTGTATTGAGCTAAAACATAAACAAAACGAAAAAGTTGTAAAACACCCATAAAATGCGTAATAAAACCTTGTAGCTACTCCTTAAAGCAGCAAATTCAATTATTCGTCATTCTTATTTACGAGCTCATTCCGTCATTTTCCCTACCAAGTTTCGTGCTTTCTTCAATATCTTCATCGTTTTCAGAATATACAGTACAAATATATACACAGAAACATTGTTTGAGTTGACCAAACAATCTTCTAACTAAATTATGTAGGAAAAAATGAAAACGAAAAATCAAACAACTAAATCAACATCATTTACCCAAACATGAAGTGATTTGTGTTATATTTCACGTATATAGACTGAACTCTTTCCAGAACGGGACAGAATCGATTTGGTTATTTGGTAATAAAAGTTAGGTCTTATATATATCTTTATATATCTATTTTTCTAGACATACATTTGAGTTTATAAGTCAGATACAGTTTACCATCACGAGTACTAGTTATAACCGTTCATCTGTCATTCATGTTTGTTCCCGTGTAGTAGTTTTGTACAGACCTGTCGAAAGTTTAACATTGAGATACATGTATTAACGAAAATGCCCAATTCGAATCACGATAAGGAAGAATTTTGGCTATCAGCACAAGGGTTAATATGATCACAAGTGATCTGATGACAGTTACATTGTAATTGTTCTGTACAGACCTGTCGAAAGTTTAACATTGAGATATTAACGAAAATGCCTTATCGAATCAAAGCTCAGCTGGCTAAGAGGGCGAAGTATCGCAGGTATTACGCAATTGACATGGTACAGTTTTAATAATTTTACATAATCGCTTAAGTATGCGCAAGATAAAAGCTCATTTGGATCACCAAATCTCTTGGCGATAAGCAAATGGCAACAACAGCATCGGTATGCATCACCTTGTTGACGCGTTTTAGGCAAAAATATAGTAATTGTAGATGAGACTTGAGTTCATTAACATCAACCAGAGAATAAAGCCCAATGTCGTCAGTTATTAGTGCCTGGGCCCCGAGACCAACGGATTCTTGAGACGCAACCATCTACCGTCAAGGTGATGGCCACAATAGTTTGGGACGCAAAAGGTTTTAATGTATTATGTTGGACTTTTACCCAGGAGAAGTACAATAGCTGGAGTGTACTATGTAAACTTGCTAGGCCAGCTAAGAACCACTCTCCGTGCAAAACACCGAGGTAAACCCTCTAAAGGTGTTTTGCAATTGATGCCGTAGAGCGAAATTGGTATTAATTAGTACCACATCATGCCTATTCGTCTGACCTAGCTTTTGGTGACTTCTTCCTATTCCGGAAATTAAAAAAAAATATACACTGACACCCTTTCCAGTATGGCAAAGAAGTCGTGAAGACAGTTGAGGAGTGAGTTAATGGAAAGGATCTGGCCTTTTTCAGTTGTTGGCTGTTTACACTTGAACATCGTTGGTCTACGTGCATCGCGATAGAGAGTACAATGTAATTACATCAAAAGAAAGGTAGGAGGATCAAACCGGACATTAGTTAGGCTGGTTACCTATTTACTCGCCTTCGTACCTTCGTTATGACATTTTGCCGCTTTTAAATGTTTTCACTACAAAATGAATCTTCCTTCTACATTCAATTTAGTTTGCCAAACGTTGTATATGATGGCAATACGAAGACGAAAAACGTGCTATTGGTAGGTGGCTTCGGTAGATTAATTGGGGTAGTTTTATATTAAAAAATAAACGTTTAAATGGATTGAGTGACTAAAAAATGTATAGTGATAACTTAAGTGGCAAAATATTTCAAAGCATTAAAAAATCTAGAGATGTTAATTATAAACGTCATGCTGAATAAGCAAACTCGTAGTAAATGTTACGTGTTATATAAATAAAGATAATATTTATTATCATACAAAATGAAAATGATATTTGTTATACAAAATGAACTAATATAATTTCAAGATTTAAAACTGTTGAAAAAAATCAGAGCCATATATAGTTAGTTTTAAAGCCAAACACAACATTCACATTTCGAGATAAAAAGCACTTATTATTTGTTTATCGCATGTAAGAAATTTGATAAATATATTCTATTGAAAAAGTAGTCAACTTTTGGCATTTATAACCTCAGAAATGTCAAAGTCACAATAAATTCAATTTATACTATCAATATATATTCTATATTATGTCATATATTTCCAATGTAATTCCATTTCTTTATGAAAAATATGTTGTAAAAACGTATTAATTTCTCTATAGTAAATAAGACGTCACTGTATTATGTAATGTAAAAACTTGTGTTATGACAGTACCAATTTGTGGATTACATGTTTACAATTTTAGTGATATTACTTCATCTGAAGTTTATAAAATGTGATTTGTCTTCAGATTGATAGATATGTATTACAGATAGTGGTGATCGTTCGTTTTTGTTGCAACACTTACTCTTGAATTTATTTTTAAGAAGAATCTTAAAACATACAATTAAACCTCGAGTAATCGATTATTAAAATATAAGTTGGAATTCCGTCGTTATTATGGAGTTTGTCGATTGTATGAGAGACTTATAAAGAAAACAACCCAGAAGTAATGTATCTTGGCATTTCAAAATGTGTGGTGATTTGCTTGTTGGTAAAAGTTTGTAGTACCATAAAAGAGGTTCCTCTGTTTTGGTTATATTTCCTTATGCAAAGGCAAGATCTAAGTTATTTCCATGTATGCTGTTACTCCAAATTTGAAAGATCTAAAAAGAACGCGAGTTATTTATCAAAACATAACAAGACATTGGTTGCAGCCACAGTCTTTTTTTAGATGTTGTTTCAAGTCGTAAAAGTAATATTTCAGTTTTTCACGTATTCACGACGAGGCAAATTTTGTCTAATAGCACAAGTGTTAATATGGTCACAAGTCATGTGGTGTGACAGTTTTTTACATGTGGTTCGATCTGCTTTTCACTAGTTCAAACATCTAGCGCCCTCTAAAGTCTTGATACACTTCCCCGTGATATAAGTCCTAGATCTACGTATACATTACAGACAGCTAAGATCATCGAACCAACACCGGACCTACCAGTAGTGGTTTACAGAAAGGAAAAACAAGGGTTTATTGCGACAAAAAGCGAGGTGGTGGCAACAGTCTTGAAATGGTTGAAACTAATTGTCAACCATGTCGAAACTGGAATCGGTCGCGGGCATATTTGCATGAAAATCCTAAAGTCGTCGTATAAAAAACAGTTTATAATGATGTCATTATAACAATTTTAACAGGTGTGTAATTGTGTATAATTGTACTTCCAAATATCCATTTTTCAAATGCACTTTAAGCTCCCGAGACAAAAAGGCAAACTATTGAACTCTCTTATGTCTGATACATCTAGCTATAGTGTATGGAGTCAATACACCATTTCGTGCTTTAAATGAGTAGGAGTTTAGACGCTATACAAATCTTTTTAAGTGTGTTCATGATTCATCAGTCAAAATAAAGTTGTAACTATTTGTCAAGAATCTCGACAGTAGAATCATTCGCGGTCATATTTGCATGAAAATTATCTTTATAGTTGTATATAGAAAAAATATTGTTGCCATCATTAAGAAGTTTTACTGTACGTTGTACTTTTATTAACTTCCGTAAACATTATTTAAATGCACTTCTATTCCTTGAGACAAAAAGGCAACTTCAGAACAATGAGTTGTCTTTTTTCTGGTATATTAAGATTAAAGAGTCAGATAAGGAATCACACCTGTGAGAAAAAGAATTAAATTTGATACTATGACTGGATAATGTGTCCCTTATGTAATCTTTATGATATAACTTTGCCAGGTTATATAAATGTTATTTACAGACATTGGTATTGAGAAGATCGACCTTTGTAAGCCGAGCAATATATAGTATACCATATATCATTGTATGGTTAATAAAACACAAAGTGTACACAAGTGTATTTATGGAATTCTCCAAAATTTTAGCATATAAACCGATGCAACAGTCGATATGTCACAAACAACAGTGGAATGAAGTTGGGTGATGGTATTTTAAGAGTAGATATAATTCCTCGACAACGGGTCACCATAATGTACCGGAAGCGGTTCAATCAATTAAAAAAAAATAATAGGAGACAATGATATACTACTACTGGTTGCGGTTATCAAACAAGTTTCAACGAGCATCAAGGTATTACTATCATAAAAAATAAGCCAAAATTAACTAAATACATATATTTAAACATTGATCTAAAATGCCGATCTTGATTTAGAACCCGCTTACGAACAAACGTATTTGATCTCCATATATTCATCTGCAAAACAAAAGCCAATGCCCAAATTACAGCTATATATGACTTGTTATTTGGCACACATTAAAATGACATCCAATCCGTTCAAATCCGAAGTTTTGCAAATATTACCAATATCCACTCCATAGAACCATCACTTTTCATTTTAATTTATTTTCCTCCTGACAATGTTTTTGTTTTGTAACTGGCATACCAATTTCACCAATGTAAACAAAACACCATGTATGTTATAATGAGAAGATCAGTACTTTGACAGTATCGATTTGTTTCTTTCACTTTGTATTGTTTTTGTAGATATGTAAATTGTAATATCTCGTCATGACATAGACAGTATAATTCCAGAAATATTTTTTTTCGGAAAATTTTTTTGAACTTCAATGTTTGATCAATATATGAGATTTTTGACTCCTTGAAGTAAACCATTAATTGAAATATGTTGCAGTATCGTGGAGAGTAATGGTGGTGTTACCTAGTCAATATTCTTTCACTTGTTTGCTAAGCTGTGTTCTTTTTAGGTAGAATGAAGTAATGGTGTTTTCCACCCTAGACTATGTAAATACTCACCCCCTCCCCCCTTATGTAGAGGCGGTCAGTTCTAGGACGGTTAAGGAAACATACTTTTTATCCCAGCGTTCCTGAAACTGAACTCGAAAAGAGATGTTAGAAAATGATGTTAGTTTTTCTCCTGATATTCTGGTTTTAAATTTTCTCAATAACAGCCTTGATATAAGTGACATAATCTTGCCTTGGGACGTAAAACACCATTACATGTACTCCACTCCACTAAACTTTAAATAGAAAAAGAAAAGTAACACCGTCGACAATTTATTGTAACTCTATATGCACAGTAGCCATTTTCATACCTGTATTAGATATGCATGACTTGATTGAGTTATCCCTCTTTAATTATAACACTTATATTGATTAAATAAAAAATCAACTCATTTTACAGCGTGATAAAGCATATACATTTGAAAAAAATAAAATAAAAAGCAATTTGCCAAAAAATAAAATAAAAAACACACTATAATTGAGATTAACAAGCACAGCAATAAAATAAAAAAACATTACTACATAATTAATACAATTTATACCGAAAATAATGTGTATAATTGATTGTATCGATGAAAATGATTAGGCAGAGATCTAGAAATACTTCTGAGTGGCTAATTATATAAAATCAATGTTTACATGGTAAGGTTAAGGGTCATTCTGTGCCACACACATAACCACAAAAATTAATCCAAAGTGCAACATAAAACACGCAGGAATAAGACAAGTAATTAATTGTATATGACAGAACACTTAGTGTTATCCCAGTAAACTGTAATAAATATAATGTCGAGAGAGAAATACATCAGTGACATTTGACATGATCGATACCGCGAAATACGCCAATGAAGAGAGATAGAGAGGTCGGAGAGAGAGAGAAATACATCAGTGACATTTGACATGGTTGATACCGCGAAATACGTCAATGAAGAGAGATAGAGAGGTCGGAGATACACACACACACACACACAGAGAGAGAGAGAGAGAGAGAGAGAGAGAGAGAGAGAGAGAGAGAGAGAGAGAGAGAGAAATACATCAGTGACATTTGACATGGTTGATACCGCGAAATACGTCAATGAAGAGAGATAGAGAGGTCGGAGATACACACACACACACACATAGAGAGAGAGAGAGAGAGAGAGAGAGGAGAGAGAGAGAGAGAGAGAGAGAGAGAGAGAGAAATACATCAGTGACATTTGACATGGTTGATACCGCGAAATACGTCAATGAAGAGAGATAGAGAGGTCGGAGATACACACACACACATAGAGAGAGAGAGAGAGAGAGAGAGAGAGAGAGAGAGAGACTATTACATGTATTCCAATTTAATCAATCAGTAGCAGTATAAATTTTTCCACATCTCTCTCTCTCTCTCTCTCTCTCTCTCTCTCTCTCTCTCTCGATACGCATACTCTAATTTTTGTTACAATATTCTCTCTGCCTCTCTCTCAAAGTGTATTATTTTTTATTTCCTTTATCGCTTTAATTTTAGCTTTATAAAATGTGTGATCATAGAACATAACTTTCTATGCACAATTTTTAACATTTTAATTAAGCGCTCAACTTTTTAAATTTTAATATTATATGTTTCAATAAGTCTCTAGTGAATTCAGATGTAGTTAAAGCATGCATAAAATGCAAATTAATGCACAAATGTTGCATGGTAAGACGCAATAACAAAAGAAATATCAAAGTGAAAAGTTATACATGGTATTGCCAGATAGTTTTAATAGACTCACTATTCAGTAATTACAAGATGCTGATAATATAATGAAGCTGTCCATCAATGTCTTAGGAAATCATCTAGTTTGAAATGAAGCACCCATAGTTACTGTTCTGTTGACATGATACTTATGTAACTATTACAAAAACTATATTGACTTGATTATGTAATATTGAATTATCATGAAAGGGAGATAACTCCTCCGACCTTCAATAGCTATATACATGTACAATATAAATGCAGGATTCGGACGACGAAAGCGTTAACGGTGAAAAATGTCAGTTAAATGATATTATTTTATTTTAAATAATGTAAGTTATAACTATTGGACCTGCCATATGTTCATATTAGACTTGAGCAGCGAGTTTATACACAATTTCACGAAATTGTCATATCATTTTTTGAGAGTTTTATCCTTCAATATATGTTAAAATAAATGCTATATGCTTGTATTTTTTATTATTGATGGGGTTAAATCTAGACGGCAAGAGGCACTGTCAGTGTCTTAGACCACAATCAAATGGGATTTGTAATTTCATTTACTTGGATGTCATAAACGTTGATTGCAGATTAAATTGATAACCATGTGGCTATAGAATGCGTTTCCTGTTGAAAGTAGCATATTTAAGTGTGATCTCCAGTTAGATTACAGATGCACGTGCATGCATGTGCATATGCAAATAGATATGATAAATAGATGTAAATAACACACGGACATCAATCACATCACTAAAAGTCTGGAAACTACGAGATCTGCGAATGAGTCAACTAAAACGCACCACAAAGTGTAAACAAAATAAAGGACTTCTTTATTACAGTCCCACTGAAACTGTAATACTCACTGATACTTCAATTTAATGCCTGTGAAAATACTATGGAAGATGTGATTAATATCGATAACATTATAGCTACATGTACAATATAACGTGTGAGGGTTTTTGAAGATCAGGCCGTAAACAATTTGTATTAATATTCAACCTAAACCCCCTCTCTCTCTGACATTGCACACCCAAAAAAACTAAATTGATAGGATGAAGTAATTTTGAACAGTTTTGTGAAACAAATCGAAATACAGATATAGTTACTCTATATAAATCTTATTCAGATCATATGTCCTTCATTTTATATTAATAATAATAATAATATATGGCAAGATTCATATCAATCGTGTAATCTTGTAGTCATGTTGAAGCAAGTCGAATACCCTATATTAACTTGTATTATTTTGCATATTGCATCAACACAAAATAATTGCAACTTCATTATAATACAATACACATTTTGATGATGCAGTTCATAAATATAATAAACATTTTGATGATAACGTTCTGTAAGATACGGTATTTGAATTACAAATGTATAGGCGACAGCGTTATTTATTGTTAGTGAATATTTAAGAATTCACATTTCAAAGTACAAATTAATGATCCCTTAAAATCAATTCAAGTGGCTTATTTATATGAGCACTTTCGTAAAACATAATTTCTTTATCAGATTCTGTAGGCGAATTTGACATTTTGTTAAAACAATGGTCTGCGATCATTTTTTATAAGTCGCTTTTTCAGAGAACTATTTATTTAGTTCACAGTCAACCATCTACTGCTTAATAATCGAGAACATGCCAGATATCAGTAATGTCGATATTGAGTCAATATAAGTAATTTAGAGACTTATACTTCAACAAATGGACCAATCAATGATGTTTAATACGGAGTACATAACATAACACGGATCTATGTTAATTTAATGTAACCGTCCTCGAATCTGGCTGAGCTTAATAAGCCAATATAATCTTACATACGACAATACGAGGAACACAAAACCTTTGATGGAACAATGACAGTGATACTAGTAACACTCGACCTCATTTCTATAAACTTGTTTTTCATTAATATTGAAATTTTAATAGGAATAACCTTATCTGACCTGATGAAGCTTCAGTGCCACGGTACCCATCCAGTGAGGAAATTGATTGACAGATGCAATCCATTGCAAACTAATGTTTTTCTTAAAATGTTTTGTTTTCGTTTTATGTATTTTATTTTAAACATCGGTTATCGTCTATTTAAGAGGCTAAACATAATGTAAATATAAATAATTTTTAATAAATCAAACAAAATTGTTCTATTCAAAAAATGTTCATTTCTGGAAAAATAAGCATTACGAAAGAATCACCTTGAACACTAAACCCACTCTTCTTTATGTCTTGATGTTAGATAATTAAACAATTCACGCAAATCTACAATAATCTTTGAACTGCAAAAGGTTAGAGCGTTGACTCCTTTATCGTTCAGCAAAGGGTGGCGTAATTTTTGTTATAAAATTATATGAACCAATAATTACTGTCTTAATATGAACTGCCATGTGCTACTTTTTATATTTTTTTATTAAATACTAGTAATGCATGCAAAAGTAGCAAATATCACAAAGCTATATTAAGATTTTTCTATTTCGAAACAGGACATTCTAAATGCATAATGGTTACCGTTACTAGAAAATACATGTACATATATTTGTGCAGGTCCTAGTGAATAACTTTTTTAAAATAAGAACACTGCCTAATCTTCAGTTACGTTTATTATGGATCATACTGGAACATAAATATTTGTAATGGTAAGCATCAGTCAGTAGTATTTTCTCCAAGTAGTCAATGTTCAGCGCAAGGTGCGTTCCTGTATGTTAACACTTATTAGCCGTGTCAGTTCCTGATTAGATCTAGATACATAGATACCTAGGATTAACTATAAATGTCCTTACTCCCCATCATCAAAGAAATGCTAATCTCAAAAACTTAACTGAGCAATGTTTATACCTCGCTGTTGGCGAGCGATGTACTGTGGGCAGCCTTAACCTCCAACTTCTTCATATGCTAATAAAAGCTTATTTTATTTCCTTGTTTTACTGAATCTGCCAGTTTTCAAAGCATTTGAGTTGTGATTTGAACATGGAATGGTATGTTTGTTTTTGATACAACTTAATATTAAAATACCAGAAACACCAGGATACATATAGAGATTACTCTGAAATTTCAAACTTTTAGAGACTCACTTACAAGTATTCTGCAATTATTGGCCCAAGACATAATTCACTATACATATTATTCCAGATTTAGCTGTTATGATACAAGTCGAGTGTTCAAATTTGGTATTTTGTTATCATTTATTTTAGCACTGATACATTACACAATTAAACGGGGTTTTCTATATAACCAAAATCATTTTGGTAACATTTCGACAACTGGAAATAACTCTTCGTTTCACAATTTGGTCCAAGCACTACTGACGAGGAATTGTATTCCGAAACGGCCGCCTAGTGCTGTAAAATTAACACTGGTACAATATGAAATATATAATATACAGTACAGACCTGTCGAATATTTAACATTAACATAGCAAATTAGTACCATTTATCTCGTCCTATCGTTAAACTACCAGTTACACAGCTTATTGGTACCTGTTAATTATTGATAGTTTTATGGTCACTAACTGTCCATATCTCGGTCACTCGGTTGCCGAGCTTACACTATATTTTGTTAGCTTAGTGTTAAACTTTTGACAGGTCTGTACTGTATATAACTAAAATGTATCATGGTATTTAATAACATGATACAATAAATCACAGAAAGCAGATATTCTTTAATTGAAAATTTTTCAGTCCTACAGGTTGTGAAATAAGGAAGATGGCAACGACCCTGTTATACACGATTGACAATGCCATACTCTGAATGTAATGAATCATAAAATTATAAATTTATAAACATTGATATAAGTACACTCAGCTTCATTTTTTAAATTCCATATGCTGTTGCAATTATTAAAAGAAGTTGTCATAAGACCAAGCACCACTGAGATAGCTCAGTTGGTAGAGTGCTCACTCTGTTAGTGAGAGGCCGTGGGTTCGAACCCCGACCGGGTCTGGCCCAAGACTTGAAAGTGGGTAGTGATTGTTCTTTCGCCAAGCACTCGGCATTACGAAATGAAAGTACCGAGGTCCAGTGTCACGGTAGGCTTGGCACGATAAAGAATCCTGCTGTACATGAGGCAAATTTCTGCACCTTCGTCTATATAGCTGGCGATGTCTCGATGTAATTGAACTATTTTTGACTGTAACGTTAAACACCATTGCTGAACTCAACTCAATTTATAAGACCAGATAATACAATTAAGAGTAACCGATTTATGCTTTCTAAACACAAAGCATACGTCATTTCTTGTGGTTTTAACACAATCTTTTTTACAAAGTGTGACTATAATTAGTCATTATATTACCATTTCAATTTCAATGTCATGATCCACTATCGGACGATAACGATTTTCTGGTTTTTCTTTTGTGGCGAATATAGCTAGACAAAATCTGACATGATGGATGAAGTGGCCTTGATTTTGGTCATGTCGACGTATTAATCTTCTTGTCCATTCTCTGTTTCGGAGACCCTTTATGTATTGTCGAGATAATGTGTGTTTAATTACAGCTATTTCCTCAATTATTAATCGAATTTCTCTTGCGTATGAATCAATTTCGATTTGCAGAAAATTAATCATGAATTTCGTGGTGTTTGATATAGCCTAAAGATAGTAAAATTAAATTGAAATTAAATTAACCTCATACTATCGAATATAATTACTGATTCTTATCTTACAATAAGCCCAGATGGTTGTTTGTAATCGGTCATGTTAAATGCCTTGTAAAATTGATATTGTCAAAACCAGTATTATATTTTTTTTAACAAAAGAAATACTAGTACATATATTCAAAATTCTGCACATGACAATTTTATCCAAGATGGATATTGCCAATTAGGTTATTCCCAAATAATTAAATATTCATACTTATGTTATGAAATGAAAATAAAATAATGATTTGCATTTTTCTAGATAATCCAAGTAAGTACATTTTGTATATATTTATATCGTAATGCATAAACTATATAAGACAAACTTTCAATTCAAAAAGTACAAAAACGTAAAAGTTCCAACCGTTGGTCATTTTACGTCACGAGCAATTGATTACATGCCATTGGAATTGGCTGAATGTTGTTTAACATCGACTCAACATTTTTCTACTAACCGCGACTAGATATTTTGTCGTTAATCTAAAGGAGCGTAGCGTAGCATGTAGCATTTGAGATTTTGGTTTATGATCTGCTTTGTACCTATGCGAACTTATGACGACCTTTAGAATGTCAGTACACATGCACTCGCCAACAAGGTCACAGACAAACAGTGCAGACTACTCTGTACATTATACCGATACCGGTCCGACCAGAAGGAAAACCACTTTCTTATTTGCGGTCAAAAGAGATGAAATCCACCGCAATGAGACGTCTTTCGTTTGGAAAGTCAACGCCTTAACCATTCAGACACTACGGCCCCAAATGACCCAGTTTTAATAATTGGTAGGTAGATGCTAATAGGGGTCGGTGTTCTTTATATCATTTTGTCATATTTTATGTGCAGTTGTATACAAGTAAGTCTAAATACCGTTTGTCTTAAGATTCACATAATTTCTATAATATTTTGGAAGCTGAAGTAGTTCGTGTATACTAGGTTTACGGAAGTACTAGACAATAGACGTAGTACATTAACATTTGACGTAGATATGTCGATAGAAGAATCATAGCTTGTAAGTGCTATTCTATTTGTTTTTGGAATGTTCTCTTAATTCGTCAATCATCAATCAGAAATCCTTTTTCTTGGCACGTCTGGAATACTCTTGATACTAAAGATTGCAGAAAAGTCGGATGTAAAATTTAAGGACACAGAATTGCCTCGTGTAAGAATGTTTTTGTGACATTGATTGTCGGTCTTTTTTTGCTACATAAACAATACTCCGTTTCTTCAACTGACAAAGGCAATTACCTTCTTTTCTAATAAACATTCCATAGACTTTTTACAGACAAAAACAATTGATATTCTTAGCAGCAGAACGTATAAAAATAATGCCATTAAACTAGGTCTCGCTGCTCGCAAAAGACCTTTCCTGTACGGAAGTATTCATACTAGTATTAGTTCATTGCAACAAAAATTACATAAGTTGTAGTTGTTTTTAATCAATGACAGGACGTACATGTATATTCACATTGAATGCAGATCAGTATCAAGATATCTGGCGATAAAAATGGCAAATTATGTTATATGTGTTAATATTTAAATCTTTATGAAATAAGGTTTCATAAGTTGGTACCCCTAGTTTTTGAATACCTTTTTTGATAAATATAGCAAATAACAAAGAACATGCCAGATTAAAATCAAAATTCAGAATTATGAAGAATGTCGAAAGTTATGATATAAATGATCCAGCGTTTAGTTTACATGTATACCAGATTTTTGTTTAGTTAAATGGTCTCAGGTGGTACTCTAGGATTTAATTTGTAATGACAAACAAGATGGACAACAATATATACTAGTATATCAGGTATAGGTTTTAACACGTATTTTAACTAGATTTCAACAATCACCTTCAAGACTGAATCTGAATGTAAATCGATGGAAGAAGAAAAAATTTAAACAAGTGCTGTTTTCCATAAGTTAGCCATAAATAAACACGGTTCAGTTGTTTAAACCTCCATTATTTGTTTCAATTGTATGCATTAACTGTTCAACGGAAATATTGCCTAAAGCACAAAATACAAATTTGACTAACCACTCAGTAAAACTAACGGAGCTTCGAACAACCACGATTTGGTGATTAAGATTTCATTTGAAAGACAATTGAAATCATGTCTTAAATTTATCTAAATCTTCATTTTTAATCCTACAGCAGCCGACAGAACATTTATTTGATTTATCCACACGTCCACCTTGTACAAGTATATGTATGAGAATATCACAGTCATAAATACAAGTAATGGCTTTACGAATCGCAATATAATGCATCAAATACGATAATTTACAGTTTTAGTTAGAAACTACAGAAATAGAAGCTATAATTTGTGTTTTAGCTTCGATCAACCACCACAAGAAGGGTCATTATACAGTACAGATCTGTCAAAAAATTAACATCGAGCTAACAATAAAAACAAAGGTCAGCTTGCAGAGTGACTGAGATATGAATATCTAGTGATAGAAAAGTTGCACAGATATACATGGCAGCTGACAAAAAGTTGTCAGGATATATGAAACGAGGGACCGATATGAGCTGTCTATCGCGATTCGACACAGCTATAAATCTGTGTTAAACATTTGACAGGTATGTATTGTTTAGTACGTTATTTGCTATGTACTAAAGCGGAATTAACAACCCCCGTACAAAACCCTCTTAATCATCGCGTTTGTTTTACAGCAATTAAGCAATCCATGAACAAAAACTCCTAATTTGTGCCTTTATGTCACAGCAATAAAACAAACCCCGAACAAATCATTTTACTAAGCTTGTGGACGAAATTCTCGTACAAACAGAGGTATTTGAATGACAATTTGTTATGGTGATAATTCCTTTTTATATCAATTGATTTGAAGCAATTCATAGTTCATTGGGAATAGTCTATTCGTAAACAAAACAATGGATTCATTCCTATGGATCAGAATGGATTTACTCCCACGAAACAATCGTCGTTATCAAAATGGATTCATTTCCATGGAACATTCGTCTTCATTCCCATGGAACAGAATGAATTCACTTCCACAGAATATTCGTCGATGTATCATTCCTATGGAACAGTTGCCGTTTAGTACGTCTTATAGAAAGACATTTGATTTCCCATCACCCACTATGGGTTGGTTTCCTGTTAGATATCTACTCTATTTAAATGTGTCCTTTACTCATATTTAACGCCTGAGTTACTCCACTTAAATTTCATATGCTTTATATGGATGACCAGTCCGAATGAAAAATGTCAGTCTAAATCACGTTGTCGTTTGTGGCGATAATTGAATCTATATTATATTTCAAGGTCGCTCGATGTCCGTGAGATGTGATAATACAGCAAGAGTTACAGCTACATGTATCTGAGTCCTGTAATCGATCCAGATGTTACTGTGTTGATATATCGTATTTCAAAGAGTCAATACATTTATTAGCAATCTACATAAGTTTGAAATCTTGTCAAAGTCCATAGGAAATTAGAATGACATAAAACCCAATTTGTGATCTTCTGTAATGTGATACTTTTGACTTTAATCAATCAAAAACAACCATACTTATTCTTGTCCGAATCACAATCCAGAAGCAAAGTAAAACTTTGGAACTGATAAGTCAGGTTAGACATGTGAAGTGAGGCTGGGTGCTCCGAAAGGGTAATCATCTCCTGTTAAGCTATTTACACCCGGCACATGTGTAATTCAAATTGTGTGAAAGAAATCTTATTATACATTAACAAGTAGCATCTGTCTTTTTCAGTAAAAGAACTTGAAAATTACAATACAAAAATTATTTGTCATTAATACATGTACATCATTTTTTCATACAATTTTATAGTCATAATGCTTTTTAAATTCATTAGTGTTACACATTTTTTGGAAATTATTTTGAAACGAGAATTCAACGAGACTGGAATATCAGAAGCATGCATCCTTACTATGCATACTGTCTCACGATAAAGGTTGACAATTTGTTAAGTCCCAAAAGTAATAATGCAGCTGTAAAGCGGACACTGATTTAACAATGCATAAGATAAGATATTGTCTCCCTTTTTCGGTGTCTACTTTTGGAAAAGTGTTTCATTTATCCGCGTTTTAGTTACTGTTTCGTTCAGTGGAGTCGTAAATTGAACATCGTTCATGTGGGTGGCCATTGTAAATGGAAAGTGTCACTATAAATCGTATGGTCGTTTGAGTCGATAATTGAAAACATGTTGTACATATATATATATATGTCAATAAAGTTTATCCTTTGTGTGAGGTAAATTTATATATCAAAAAACTAAAACATAAGTTAAAATGTTTTCTAAAATATAATTGAATTTATTATTTGTAAAACATGTTTTACCGTTATGAATGGTATAAAAATCATTTATATGTAACAAGAAGAACCGTACACAACGGTGAAACATGTTTTACACATAATAAATTCAGTTATGTTTTAGAAAACAATTTAACTTATTTTTAAGTTTTTTGATATATAAATATATATAATCTGGGCCGTTCGATGTCCTTGGAGATATGATATTTTATGTTACCTTTTGTCATTTTTTTATTACCGGCTTCATTTAAGTCATGGGTCTTTAATACTAGGCGAGTCTCAGAGCCAAATGGTCTAACGCACTGGTTTATAGATGACATCAACTGCCTGGTTTTGTACATTGTATCATGGATTGCGTTTATAATTATAAATTGATGCGTAAATATTGCAAATGATACGGTATCGGTTTGCTAATGCACATGTGGTAGCAGTTTATTTCAAAATCATAATGGTTCCATCTAGATGTTTCTCTGATTAAAGTCGCATCAAAGCAAGATTGTTTTCAAAAGCCTTTACATATTATTAACAAGTATATGGATGTTTTATCTTCACAAATTATTTTTATCTAGATGCTTTTGAAAAGTATGTTGATGCATTAACTTGGAAACTAGCTAGATCATTGTATGAAGTAATAAGCATAGTTCTGATACACAACTCATACAGACGGAGTAATCTGAATTAAGACATTAAGTTATATGTCCAGTTTTACACAATGCAGCCTGTCTCTGCACAGTGTCTCCTCTAATGATATGTTCATTTACTCGCATTGACGGCCTTGATTCATATCAGGAAATTGCCACACTACAAATGGATAGCCAGTACAAATGGAAAGTGTCAGTGGTGATAATTGAATACATATTGTAATACATCTTTGTTCCGTAGGGATATGGTACTGGGTAATCTGTGGGACTTAACTTTATACATGTTATTGATTTGTATAATTTCTGTGTCAGGATTAGAATTTTAAAGAGTTTAATTGACCGTTAAATATGACCTATGCTTTATTTCAATAAGTGTTAAAGTACTGCAAGACAGTAAGATAACTTTGCATGTTTGTATTCTATACTATATGACCATTAGAAACAAACAAAGACTGCAATTGGAGTGGCGTTTTGCAAGCGTGGGCACGGTTTTGTCATTTACAGATCATGATTTGCACATTGCATTTTCCCTGCTCCTGCTGACCTTTTCTTTCAGCAGAACATCGAACTAGTACGGGGAAGGTCCCAGTTTAGAGTCAAGGTTTACCTGTTGCATATTTACTTGTTCCAGACCTAATATCTAATATTCTATCAACCAGTAGGGCGTCACACTACTATTAAGACGTTCCCGGGTTAGAGTCAAGGTTGATTTGCATTTTGTACCTTCCCTGTTACGCTAGGAAAACAGATGTAGGTGTTACAAAAATACACCTCTATTAATAAAATATAAAACAGAAAGCAAATACAAAAATATCAGGTGGGAAATCAAAGTAAAATATATAACATATGGTTAACTCATAATCTCAACAGAATGTGTGTATGAAATGTTTCAAATATATCCACAATTACGTAACTTATTTATATCAGAGCCAAAAATAACCTGACCATAAAGACACCAGATCGATGTATCGATATCATCAACATACGGTCAATAAAGATTAATGGTATAACTATGGCATCTACAACCCATTATCTTATCGCCTTAAAGTGTTTATATTGATAAAGTCAAACACAAACATACCAATCCATATTCAAATCACAATAATAAAACAAAAAATACTCCACAACAGAAGTCAATGGAACACAACTTAATACTGTTAAATCAGAAATTGTCATGGTGTAACAATTTCCGTTGTTTTCGTGGATGTTTTTACCCAAGAATTTACACGACAACGAAGACACGACTGATTCCTCAAGTTCTGCTTCATATTTAGACTTATACCTGAATTATGACGCACAAGAAAGGCTACATTTGAAACTTTATGACACACGTGATGACTTCAATTTTTCTATTGTCAACTTTCCTTTTTTATGCAGCAATATACCTGCTTCTCCTGCTTATGGTGTATTTGTTTCCCAATTAATACGCTACGGTAGAGCTTGTTCCCACTACGGAGACTTTGTACAACGAAGTAGGCTGCTTGCAAATAAATTGTTGACTCAGGGATATTGCAAGCCTAGGCTTATCAAGGCCTTCAAAAAGTTTTATGGCCGTCATCACAGTATTGTTTATAAGTTTGATGTCTCTGTGTCCAGGATTGCCTTGGCTATATTTGACGTCTCATAGTTCCATGTTCCTTTCACACAATTTTGATTACACACGTGACGGGTGTAGCTAGCTAAACAGGAGGTGCTTACCCTTCCGGAGCACCCGGCCTCACTTCCCTGGTGGAAGTTCACGTGTCTAACCTAACTTGTCAGTTCCAAAGTTTTTACTTTGCTTCTGGATTGTGATTCGGAAATGGATAAGTATGTTTGTTTTTGATTACAAACATAGAAACGACATACCATGAATTTACAACCCCACTAAATGGTGGTATCTCTGACTTCACGGTAGTATGGATTATAGATGTTTAACTTGATTTTTCATTTATAAAACCAAACGGTCAAGCATTAATAATGGTGACAATGACAGATATCATTGATGACGGAGATTTTACAGGCCATAACACAACTCTCCATTAACGCCTTAGTTACAGCTTCTACTCACAAGATAAATAGACACGCTAGCTATCATTCAAATGAGCAACCCATCCACCATAAGAATTCCTTTACAAATGTAAGCAAAACGATTATGATACTGTCATCGTTTATATATTTAGTCCTCTACTCAAACGGGAAACATAAGTTTACTAGCGAGTGTAGCAAACCTCTGTTCTTATAATCAAAACAAATATAATAATCCAAGTCCGAATTACAATCTAGAAGCAAAATAAAAACTCTGAAACTGACAAGTAAGGCTACGTGAACTTTCACTGGGAAGTTAGACCGGGTGCTCCGGAAGGATTTACAATGTATAAAAATGAAATAAAAGACATAGTCTTTGGGACTAGAGATGTGCTGCGGCGAAATTGAAGCTTTGTGTATCACAATAAATCTCCATATGAATCATAACACGTCACAAAGCTTATATTACCACAATGCATATCAGAGTGAGTAAAATAAAACAGATTTTAGCAAAAACAGAAAACATCTCTAGAAATCACTTATAATGACAGAAAAGAAAATTCCGTCCCTTTAATAAAAATCAAAGTGACATCTTATCAAACAGGAGCATGTAAAACGAGTTCCCCTGTAGAATTATAGAGTAATTAGATTATTGACAAGGACAAGATAAAGCCGACATCGCGTGTTGTTTTAAGACAACTTTAGACGTTAATATCAACGTATTATCAGTATAATCATTAAAAATAAGTGATCAAGTTAACATATCAAAATAGTCTGCTTATCTTGTTAACTAAAGTACGCAGATAACAGACGGTGTAATGGGAAATATAGGACGCGGTAATTTGGTCTGGATTTTGGATTATTTGCATATTATCATCCATAAATCAATAATGAGTAAAACGTAAAGCGTAGCCTACTGTAAAAACAAATATAGAGGGGGTATTAGAGAGCTTTTCTCTCTTTATTAAAATTTTGATCATAAAGAGTTTCATGATACATTTGCATGTACATTTAACCTTCCGGTGCACCCGGCCTCATCAGTGGTAGACGTTAACGTGTTTGAACTAATTCGTAAGTTTTCACAGATGGGATTGTGATTTGGACATGTAGTGTATTTGCTTTTTACAAATAACGTTTAAAAATTAAACACAATGCATTCGATCTTATATGTCATATGTGAAAAAGTATACTAAGGTTAACCCCTTGTAAGTTTTTATTTTTTTAATTTTTCCTGCAAAACAAGACCAAACACTGCAAGGCTTTAATCGTCTCAAATATGCAAATCTCAAATATTTTAATTTACTTTAAAGACAAATCCAGATTTTCCAGTATACCTGGATTCATTTAGACGAAGCATTAATACTGACACTATATAAACAGTAGAAAACAGAAGTTAGAAACTTTATTTAATAACACAAATACAAGTGTTATGTTTAGCATATCGGTTTTATTACCATGTTGTTTCTGTTTAAATGTTCATAAAAAAGCATGTCGATATTTGTATACTTCTTGTTCTACAATCTAACTAATTCTGTTACGATAAATCATTATAGCTGGTTTAACTATATGTCATGTGGTAATATCTTTACCAAATGCCCTTGTCTATCAACACACACTTTTAGGGGGAGGATAATGTCAAAATGCTGTAGTTTTGTTAATTGCCTAAGTATCTTCTTTCAATTAGGTCCATTTTACTGTAAGCTTGACGTGTTTATATTACGAAATTGTAGAAAATCATTCCTAAGCGACCTTTCTTTATTTTTATAATTATTTTCCCAAATTTCAGTTAAGGTTTCTAGTCAGTTTTGTATATAAAAATTTAATTAAGCCATTATTTGTTTAGTGCTTAACAGATTACATGATGGACTCTAAACTATGGTTAAAAAAGCAAACTTGAAAAAAAAATGCACATTTATTCATTGGATATAAATTACACTTTGGCCCCTTTTGCGAGAAATCGCAATGACATATTTGGCTGAGAAAAGAATATCATTAATATCAGAAAAATGTAAAGATAATTAGTATCTCACAACGGGAACAAATGCATCGTAGAGTAGCATATACATATCAACCATCTGAAACAGTTTTAAAGGATCACGCCTATCATAAAACCGCTCTAAATATTGTAATGTTGTAGATGTTTTGGAATGAGTTATCCTTCAGTTAGCTACTCATTTCTTAACTGTTGACTTGGATAATTTGAATGTTTTATGGATATTGTTAATTATAAAACCATCTGTTATTGCTTTACCTGACTTACAAAGTATATAAACTAACCGCTCAATTAATGATTGTTTATAATTGTAATTTTAATTATAAAGTTGTGTTCTGTTTTTGTTTTCAGGTTTACGAGAGGTCTTGGAGTAAACAGCATTGGTTCAGACATAATGTGTTGTATTCATGGTAGCTGTAACGCGTATGGTATTTATTGCGGAAGTACACTGTAGAATTACATTATGGTTATTACTAGAATCGTTTTACGATGTTGTTTGTATGAAAACAATACATTTCAGCATGTATGGAATGTCAAGTACCAATCAAGTTGTGAACATTTTAAAGCCATAACGTGTATAATTGAATCAATAAATATATTGCAGAAAACAAGTGTTTTATTTTTAGATATATATTTTTTTCAACTTTGGTCCAAGCATTACCGATGAGGAATTGTATTCAGAAACGGTTGTCTAGTGCTGTAAAAGTAACACTAGCATAATATCCAATACAATTTATGCAGCCAAAATACGAAACGCCAAAATATGCGAATATGTGCGAAATATGAGAACAAACATGTATCGAGAACACTGGTTATACGACTGTGTGAACTCACTAATTACAACTTGATCGTCAGTCTTCCTAGAATAGGACAATAGCAATCAAATTTCCAGTACATAACTATAGAGTTTAACACTAAGCTAACAAACTTATCTCATCTCGGTCCCTCGTTAGTTATATTAGCTTATCGACAGGTGGCTATTTCTCGGCAGCCGAACACGGACCAGTGGATTTTTGTTAACATCGATGTTAAACGTTCGACATATCTGTGCTGTAGTTTATAGAAATCCTTAAAGAAAACTGAAAAACATAAAACTATATAGCCAACCAAGCTTTAGGAAATGTCCTAAACCCTTAAGTTTTTTTTTTTAATTTAGATCTTATTACCTAAATCTGTCTAATTTGAATTCTGTTTTAGTTTTAGAGAAAAGTACGGGGTCCACGTGTCATCCTGCTTCAATTAAGCTTTAAAAAGCCCTTAGGTAAGCTTTTATTTATCAGGGATTTCTTTCTTCCCACTTTCGTCTTTAAGCATTTTGATTAATTGAATTTATTGAACACAGTTTTACGTTCAATTCAAGAATATTTCACTTATATCAAATCGTCACCATCTATAGCTGAAGTTTCAGAAATGACTTTGCAGTTCATGATCATTCAGGACAATGTTGATGGTGGGTTCTTTCATGTGACTTGCCTGTCCTGACACAGATGCATTAGTTTTCAGGTCGCTCCTGGGGGACCTTGTAACTTTCATTTCTAAACGCTGAGAGTTTAGCGAAATTGTTTATCCAAAATGCACTATAAACAAAGCTGATTCAACATATTATACATTTCCAGGATATTGAATTGATTCGACAAACAATCTTTACCAATGATCACTTACGAATTACACAAAACACTTAAATACCAAGATTGGACATATTACAAACTTAACGATATTCTGATTAATCTAGACTTACACCGCCGTATCAATACTGATCAATGGTGAGATTTATGTGTCGTGTCATGATAAGCCAACTGTTATTTATTATACGTCCTTGTAATTGTCTTATTGCCTCTCTATGATATAAACAGATACACCACTTAGACAACTATATGTCTTTTTCATTTAACAAAGGATAATGATAAGATCACCTACAGTACAGACCTGTCGAAAGTTTAACACCGAGACAACGAAAAAACCGAATCGACTCTCGGCTGCCGAGAGGCCAAAATATGGATAGTAACCAAAACGCTACCGAGAGATAGATAACATAGCTGACGAGGGACCAAGTTCATCTGAATTGCTGATTCGGCACTAATTCGTTAGCTGAGTGTTAAACCTTCGACAGGTCTGTACTGAGTTTGTAACAAGACAAGGAAGTGTATCTAATGAGATAAAACTCGAGACTCTTATTCTGACCAGTAGTCTGTATATATTTATTTCATATCTATAAGAAGACAAATTTTCACTTTAACTTATCACACATAATTCTATAATCGATACTATATATACAGGACAGATCTGTCCAAAGTTTAACACTGAGCTTACGAAGAGGGGTCGAAGATTGGCTACAGGGTAGTCGGTCGAGATGTGGATAGCTAGTGGCCGAAAGATGTACAGTACAGACGTGTCGAAAGTTTAACAATAAGCTCACCAAACGAAGTCGTGGTTTGACTGCCGAGTGGCTTATAAGGCCTGGATAGGTAGCAGCCGAAAAGTTGCCGAGAGATAGATGGCAACTGCTGTCGATATATACCGAACGAGGGACCGATATAAGCTGTCGATTCGGTACTAATTCGTTAGTTGGGTGTTAAACTTTCGACAGGTCTGTACTGTAGAGCAGCTGTAGAGATATAGCTAATAGAT
The DNA here is from genome assembly GCA_021292105.1 of Anadara kagoshimensis. NCBI lineage: Eukaryota > Metazoa > Mollusca > Bivalvia > Arcoida > Arcidae > Anadara > Anadara kagoshimensis. The sequence continues at coordinate 9,475,578 of CM037869.1, forward strand.
ACTGAAATGAGTTACCTGTCGATTTCAAACAGTTAGTTAGCTTGGTGTTAAACTTTCGACAGGCCTGTAGTTTAATACATCGATCCAAAGATATAAATATACGGTGACAGAAATGTTGTACGAGACAAATCACATATAACATGTGATTGAGTATTAGTCTGGTGCCCCGTCCTTGTATATCACTCAAACCTATTTATGATAACTCTCCAATATGGTAATTGTCTAATAAAACGCTTTACCAGACAAAGCGCTTGTCCAAGGCACTTCTTGTATCAATGTTAAAATAATTATATAACGCTTGTTAAGCCAGTAACGTAATTGTGTGATGTCTTGGTGTATAGATTTTTATACAAGTCATACAAAAATGAGATAAATATGGCCAATATCAAGTGATTGTTATGTAATAAATGTCAATAATATAAATAGTTAAAGTGAGAGTGAGTATGAAGTAATGGTGTTTTATAACACAGTCAAGACTTATGTCTCACAATCTGACCGAATGGAATTCGATCTGTATAGCCCCGTTAAGACCACTCTGGCACCGAAGCCCCTGTAAAGTGACACATTATAAAATATTTATAACTAGATAGGGCCTATTCATACTAATAAAGTAGGGTTTATTAAACAAGTTATGAAGAAGGGCCCTAATATTATTTATTTGCCATAACCATAGCTGATCATGTAAAAGCCAAAAAGTTTACCATCTTTATTTGATCGGAGATAATGATCTAATTGCTCACTAAACAATCCTAAATTATTTTAGCTAAGTGCATTTTGTAGCAGGTTGAAAACTAAAGTAAGCAAAAATTTAAAAAAAATCGTGGAATTTACAGAGATCTTTATGTAGTAGACCACTGTACATCCATCGATGTACACATCAGTAGCTTTCATAGTAAACGGCTAGATATCGCCCTATTGTTACATTTTTGAATAAATATAAGGGAGTTGGTGACCTTGTGCTCTACTTGTACACCTAACAACGCCTCTGGTAGCCTACATACTGTTTAGACTCCCAATCAGGCAGATCATAGTGAGTAAAAATTGTCAGTCGTTTGCCGATTGTCGATGTTTTAATTCCCTCCAATTAACTAGAACTGACCCCATCGATATAAGCAAAATAATCTATACTTGGGCGTCGTTACTTTACTCCACTTTTAACGAAATTTGCATATTTACAAAATTACATCAACATATGTATATAGTTTACATTTTTCTGATTAAATATTGCCATGCATCAAATGATATTACATTAAACGCCTATTAATTAAATAAAACTTCCGTCTGAATATTTCAGTAAAAAGGAAAATAATACATCAAAGGAAAACTGCATCTACTTGATCCCCCAATATCCTTACTAATTAGATGTGCAAGTATAGTACATACCTGTCGAATGTTTAACAATGAGCCAACGAAAGAATACCAGCTACCGAATGGCCGGGATAAGGATACCTAGTGACAAAAACGTTGCCGAGAGATAGATAGCAGCTGCCTTAAAACTGTCAAGATATTTCTAGCAAGAGACAAAAATTCGTCAGCTTATTCGTAAACGTTAGACAGGTCTGTACTGTACCAAGGTGTTATAAAGAATTTCTTTTAACTGGTATTAGGTAAACAGTTTGTGTTTACTCCCCGTTTACTCCTCTATCCACCTGCTATATTAATTGTATCGCACCATTGATAAGTATTAGAACTCACATGCTGTGAGCAATATTGTGTGATTCCTATGTAATTTTATACTAAATGCTACTTTATTTATCAACCCTCACAAAGTCGAGTTTTCCCTGGTGTAAATGAAATAGACTACTGATTCAGAAAATATTGCTTTTAGATTAGAAAAGTCGGCTTACATGTTCTGATTTAAAACATATTTCATTTGAAAAGCTAGACATGGTTAATTATGATTAATACACTGTTGCTATAACGCTGAAATTGCTTAATGCATAATTTAACAAAAACAACTATGCCAATCTTTTTTTCTATGTAAATAGTACAGTTTTGTTACATAAATACTAACTACAATAACAAAATACCCTTTCCTCGACCTCGGGAATCTAACCCAGGTCCCCAATTTAGTTGTAGTAGCAAACAAAAACCACCAGGGTAAAAAGGCGAGGTCACAACCATATGAATGATTAATTTTGAATTGCATTTGAAAAAACATCCAACTGAAAACATATGTCATCCTTAAGCTTACAAATGGTCAAAATGCTATAGTTGATATTATTGCAATTGTTAACTATTTCCTAAGAGTAAAAAACCAATTATACCAACACAATTCCAAAGCAAAGTAAGATGTTAAAACGTTACAACCTCCACCAGGGAGCCATGGAGTTGAAGCCGTGTGCTCTGGAAGGATGTGCTGTTTGGCTGACTTACACGCAAAAGAAAATTGGGCAAGACGCAACTATTTTCAATTCGATGACGAATAATAGTTTTGTCTGATGGCCAAAGTTATTGCATATTTCACGTACAGAACTGATTTGACATAACAGTTTCTGAATAATAACAAAACACTCGTATTAATACTTTGTTTCTATAATATCTGATGAAAAAGTCTAGACGTCATTTGTATAATAGCTGGCATAGCGTCAAATGATTCAGACACGACTCAAGTTCCATATATATATTATATTTATATCGCTTGTAATTGTGTTAAAAGAACTCATTCATGTTTAAAGGGTAATATAAATGATTGACGTTTTACTAATTAACAATTTGTGTAGAAACATCATATTTATTTCTCAGACTTGTGTAGTTACATAATTCGATCTACTTTTCATTCTAAGTGTGTTCAGGAATTCAGGCTACTGTTTTAGTTTTCTTTGATAAAGTTATATATCGCTATGAATTGAAGTTGTTTGTAAATTATATAAAGAGTTAAGGGAAATCTTCTCAATTTGTGTCCTGTCACTGTCAATCGTTCATATTCTGTTATTTTTATTTAGTTTTAAAATGTTTTAAATTATTGTTTTATTATTTAGTTTTTAAAATGTTTTTAATTTTATTTTTTTCCAAAACAAAATTCAAGCCCTTCTACCAAAACATTATTCAAAATAAAAAGGTAAATGGTTTTTAAGAATTACTCTTTTAATATTTTTAAATGTTTTACCAAGGTTGGCATTCTTCATGTTTCAAATAAAAAACACGCAGGTTCTGTTGGAAACTTAAAGAATAAAAAATTAAGGATATTTGCATTACCAAAACACGGAATTACATAATATTATGACAGTAAAGATCATGATAATAACAATAAACACCTAGCAATAGTCGTATATATAATAACCTCAAAATAAAATAAATTACATTGTAAAATAATAGAATTATTGATATGAATATTTCGTAATTAAAAACAAGAAATTGTTCTACATATTACATAGAAAAAGGAAAAAATGATGTACCACAGATGTAAGGAAAGACAAATAATAAATGACCATTGAATAAGATAAAAGCCTATGGCCCAATTTACAATATAAGAATAAAATACAAAACATAATGTGCGTAGTGGTGGTTTAAATACAAATGTAAGTAGTAGTAATTAGAACAACAATAAGTACAACATTGATATTGATATAGATATAACTGCAGTGTTACTTTTACCCATGTCCAACTAGTTTTTATGATCAAATGTGTTACTTTTTATGAGTAAATTTTTATTGTATTTTCTTTACGTGTATTTTAATTATAGATACAATATGTAGTGTCTCGTAGGCCACATGTGGACGGATATAAAATTTTTACAAGGTTTTTTATGTGTATGTGAACATTGAATTTTTATATGTGACACTTAAATAAAATAAATTATTATTATTATTATTATTATTATTATTATTATATGGCAGTATAGTAACAACATAATAAGTCATTGGCAGTTTTTAATATAAAAAGGACATAGTGCGTAGTAATTTGTGTAATAGAGAATAGTCAATAGAAACAAGAACATTAAAGCATAAATGAAAAACATATTCTCAAATATTATAAAGCATAAGGAGGTAATTATAACAACTTAATGTTTTGAATAAACACACATACAGCAAAACAATTTAAACCGTAATCAGTTGGGGGGGGGACAAATAAGTGCAAAAAGTGAATGCTGTAAGAATTAAATAAAATGAGTTTAGTACCACAGTGACATGAAGCATTGGTGTTGTTCATTTGTTTTCGAGAGTCGTTTTCTTGAAAGGTTTTGAAAACGAATAATTTATTGAAAATTCATCCATCCGCACTGACCATCTAATATAACTGAGAATTGATTACTTCAAAAGTAATTTAATTTTATACCTTCAAAACATTTGTGGAGTATATCAGAATTACCATGTCTATCTATTTGCTCATCGTCTGCTATGGTCTATCGGTCTTGTATAAAATCGTATCTGGATGGATTTAGATCAAACAATGTACAATACATACCAGCCAAAGACAGTGCACCGCATGTGTCAAGGTCAAAGGTCAAGGTCATAAGGTAGTCTCTGTTAGGGCTTGAGGTAATTTTATTTTGACAGTTATAATATATTTTGAAGTGATGTGTTCATAAAACTCACAAGGTCGTTGATAACATGCACAAATTCTTTTGGTATTAACTAACACAAGTCTCCAAATGCTTATTGCACTTAAACGTTACATAAACTTAAGAACTCCTAATTCCAGAGAAGAAAAATGTTAAAGTGATCCAAGTTTATGAGGGGTGATTACTTTAGTAGAATTGCCAAATAAATTGAATCCTTAAAAAATAGTGTAATTCCCCTATAGAATTCAGAAATACTTCAAGATTCCTAATTTATCCCCAGGTTTTTTTATTTTCGGATGATCTTACATTAAGATTTATAACAAGTTTTAACTGCACTGGCGATCTTGCCAAAAACAAATATCAAACCTATAGAATGGGGATCGATATTAATTTTTCCTACAGAAATGGGCTATTTAGTTATTTTTGATTTATTAAATATATTCCCCATGTCGCATCAGGCGAGATTTATAGATATAAAATGGTTTTTAGTGGAAGTGACTTAGAAACTAATTTACATCGATCCAGAGAACTTCAATAGCGAACAAAGACTGGAGATAAAGTCTGTAGCATAACAATCGGTGATATTGTAGTTTCCAATATGCTTGGATAACTTTTACAGATTGTTCCGTACAGTACAGACCTGTCGAAAATTTAACTGTAATCTAGCCGAATCGGCAGCTCATCTCGATCCGTCGGTAGCTATATCGTGGCAGCTTTTTGACAGCTGTTCGCCGTACTAATATTTTTCTATATTTTTCAGAAACTAGCTAAACCTTTTTCAGCCAATCTTCGATTCCGTTTCCTTAGTTCAGTGTTTAACTTTCTACAGGTCGGCACTGTAGTCTGACAACTGTTTGTTCTGTATTGGCGTCATGCTGGCTGTATTAAAATTGAATTCGTATTCATTTATAGACGTAATGTTACGTGATGAAGTTTGAATCTCCAATACTTGACCTCTTAAATAGACATTGATGAAATATCTATATTGCAATCATTTTGACATAGACTAATTACAGAATGACATATATATTCAACCAAACAGAACACTACACAATGTGTAAAACGATGTAAACATGTACGTCACTGGCTACAATTATGGGAATTAAAAAAAGAAATTGTAAGTTCAGATATTCAATGATGTGGGTCACAATGGCATCGTAATACTCTGACCATCTTTTTGATTGAACAAAATTTCTTTTTTGCCCATTCATTTTTTTCACTGAAGTCCCAACTAACACAGAGACAATGACACATCATAAGCGCCTGTATATAATACTTTACGACTCCTTGAAGTCAAAGTGCAAATACATAAATAACAAGTAACTCAAAATAGCTAAAGGTTGTCATGCTTTGAACTATTCCTTTTCGGTCGGCTCAGGTCCATGAGCAGCGATGGTTCTTTAGCGTGTGCGCCTAACGTGACATGTGGCATATATTTTAAGGTTTTATCCGAAGGACTCGTGAACTTTAGAACAATTACTACTTTCAAGTCTTTGTCAGGCACAGGCTGGATTCGACTTCTCGACCTTCTAATTATGTTGCGCTAATATAAAGCAGTTTACAGTACAACCAATGCACAAAAGCGGTTTACAGTACAACCAATGCACAAATGCTTAGTACAGAGCGATTGTTCCACCACCTAAATTATGCAGATGATCGCAGCATTTTAATTTTAAACAAAGCAATGGTCTTAACTTGAGTTTTAAATAACAACTTATATTTTAAGAAAACCATTGGAGATGCGACTGCAGAATTAACGGACATATTTTGATAAACTGAAAAAGTAACTTTTATGTTTTTGTGTGAATTTAAAATATAATAAGTGGGTATTCTCGTGCGAAAATGCAAAATTTTCACATATCACAGATACATGTATATAAATACAGTGGAACTCGAATAGCGACCTTCTCTATCTAAAATTAAGACCTTTGTTTATGGATCCTTTGCTTCATCTATTAAAAGCCCAAATCTGTCTATAAAGTCCTGACAAATTGGGTCCCTTGGCTTGTCTGTATATTCACAATTTCTTGCACAATGCATGGAAACAAAACCTTAAACTGTAAAATCCTATTTCTCATGCAATAATTTATCTCAAAACCACGTATGCTAAAACATTCTGCAATATGAAAGCCGCTTATAACAAATAATTGATCGGCAGACACTTTACTGCTATGTTTGCAAAGTGCTGCTGCATTTAAATTTGTGTACAGAAGTGGTGTGATTTTAATTAAACTTCAAATAAAAGTGCCCGTAAAGTTATTACGTAAAGCTATCACATTGTTTGCATTGCTTTTAACATTATTTAAGTTTCATTTTTATTCTGCAATGGAAATAAAAACATACGGGTTTTTCGTAACGCCATGTATGATATATGCCTGGCGAAAGTTTATCACAAAGCAAACGATTTAACTCCGGATCGTCAGCTCATTCTCAATTACAATATTTCACCAGCATTTTGGCAGCTGCTATTTATCTCTAAGTAGCTACTTTCAATCATATTTCGGTCTCTCGGCAGTCGAACGTTTTCTCCTTTCCGTTAGCTCGGTGTTAAACTTTCGACAGGTCTGTACTTTAGTTGTGTCAGAAACCGAGTCAAGATTCTAATTAATATACTCCAAACAAACAGTTTCGTGTGTAATTTCATATGTACAAATTGCTCTATCTTGGAGAAGCAAATTAATTGTTCAATTAGTTTTAACGGCGCTGTAATTACACAAAATCTTTAACTATCATTATTTGTAGTCTTACACAGACTTAGTCTAGTTTAGTAATTAATTTTACATTTCAAACACCATCGTAAATAACATGCCAAAACATAATTCTTTTACACCATTGTAATAACACACACACAAAGAGAGAGAGAGAGAGAGAGAGAGAGAGAGAGAGAGAGAGAGAGAGAGAGATTTTATACATTTTTTTAAAAAAACATTCTACCAGTTTTGTGCTATTTTGAATTTCAAATGAAATAATGCATTCAAAAGTAACACATGACAATTTGTTTGCATTATTTCATTAAAAAGTAAAATGGAACACACTAGTAGAAATGATTAGAGAAATACCTTAACATATGATGCTCACAGTATAGCCATAGTACATGGCTACAGAGTCTTATGGCTAACTGCGCATTGCAATAAGCGCATTGTAAAAACAAGAAATAAGTAAAACCGATAGATGCTCAATTCTTTTTTTGAAAAATGTCTTTACAAAATCATCTAATTGTAAATAACTCTGTTTAATAATATACAAAGGCAACATACAGGCTGCTAATTCAAACAATCAAGTATGGAGAACAACATAAAAAAGCACATTCTACTTCAGTTGTAAATTATCGCTGGTGATGTCCTGATATTAATTTAATCAACCAATCAATTAAAACATAGTGGTGTTAAAAGTTTATAATAAATTTAAATTATGATATTTAAAGAACACATATGGCAGGTCTTTTAAGATATTAAATATTCTATTGTTTAAAATACAGTCAAACCGGTCTATAAAGACCACCTAAGGAACCAGAAAAAGTGACCTTAATGGGCAGGTGGCCTTTATATACAGGTTCAAATAATATGAATAAAGAACAATTGGGATACAATTTTACTGGCCTTTATAAGCAGGTGGCCTTTATATAGAGGTAGTCTTTAAAGCAGGTGGGACTGTATATCGATTTAATGACAACAAGAGCACCGCCGAGCGGAGCATTATACGCCCGTGTTATATTGATCGAGTAGTACTATTTACTGAGAAGTATAATTACAATTAGGATATATGTATGTAAAAATATATTGCTAAATGGATAGTGGTAGACTGCTATATAATTCATATTCATTTCTAGGAAGGAAGAAGTTTAAAATATAATGTTAGGTCATGCCAGTGATAAGTTGCAATTCAAATTTGCACGAGATATTACAATGATTAAGGTGTAACTGTATAACAAATTTCATTTAAATCCATGTTTGTATTGTCTACTGAATGGAATACAAATTGTTAACAGACGACCAACTCCGTGTTCGGGCCATAACTCGTAACCCAAAAAAAGTTGTAATTTAAATTTGCACGAGATATTACCATGATTAAGGTGTAACTGTATAACAAATTTCATTTAAATCCATGTTTGTATTGTCTACTGAATGGAATACAAACCACATGGTCATACATACAAAAATTTCAAAGTTAAAAAAGGGGCATAACTCCTCCAAAAATAATCTGAAAAAGTTGTAATTCGAACTTGCACCAGATATTAACATCGTAAATGTGTATACCAAATGTATAACAAATTTCATTTAAATCCATGTTTGTATTGTCTACTGAATGGAATACAAACCACATGGTCATACATACAAAAATTTCTAAGTTAAAAAAGGGGCATAACTCCTCCAAAAATAATCTGAAAAAGTTGTAATTCGAACTTGCACCAGATATTAACATCGTAAATGTGTATACCAAATGTATAACAAATTTCATTTAAATCCATGTTTGTATTGTCTACTGAATGGAATACAAACCACATGGTCATACATACAAAAATTTCTAAGTTAAAAAAGGGGCATAACTCCTCCAAAAATAATCTGAAAAAGTTGTAATTCGAACTTGCACCAGATATTAACATCATAAATGTGTATACCAAATTTCATTTGAATCCATAAATAGCTGTAGGCTCTAATGATCGGAAACCACATGGTCATACATACAAAAATTTCTAAGTTAATAAAGGGGCATAACTCCTCCAAAAATAATCCGAAAAAGTTGTAATTCGAACTTGCACAAGGTATTACCATGGTAAAGCTGTATACCAAATTTCATTTGAATCCATAAATGTTGGTGGTCTCTATTGAACGGAATACAAATTGTTAACAGACGCCCGCCCGGACGGACAGCACCGTAACATAATACGTCCCGTCATATGACGGGCGTATAAAAAACGAAAAGTTGTCAAATTACATAACTTTTATGAGATCACACTCGTTTCCTACTTTCCCAAAATAACAATTAAAATAAGAATTAAACGTGTTTTGGACACATGTATGAGTATATTTCGAAAACCTGATTCATAATGGATATATTTGACATCCTATAGTTCCATGTTCCTTTCACTCAATGTTGATTAAACACGTGTTGGGTGTAGCTAGCAAGGAGGTGCTTACTCTTCCGGAGCACCCGGTCTCACTTACCTGGTGGAAGTCCATGTGTTTAACCTAAGTTCTTACTTTGCTTCTGCGTTGTGATTCGGACATTAGTTAGTATATTTTAATTTGATTTAAATATGATTCTAAAATAATACATTGTGGAGGTACAATAACTTAATGATGAACAGCATATATATATATATATATATATATATATATATATATATATATATATATATATATATATATATATATTAGAATTGGGGTATCTAGAACATACATATTTATAACCAAGAAATTAATCGCTAAGTTTATCATAAACATATGGTGAAAACTGTAACATGTTTTTGATGTTAACTAAATATTTTCACAGAAGTAATATGACATGTGCAATTAGATGAAAAATTCTGAAAATGTTTATCAGAGCTTTACAGAGAGTTACAACATGACAAGATTAATGTTATGATAATATATTTGAAGAAGGTCGATATGTGAAGACATGTGCCGTACTTAATCCTTTAATCCGACATAACATGAATCGTAATACAAAATCCCAAGAGCAAACACAACCAAAACCAACCATCTGCTGACGATGCTTTTTTAATTTGCAGGTACAGTACTCGAACAACCTTATTTATCAAAAATCTAAATCTTTCCCTCATTGAAGGCGTCCTTTGAAGTCAAACCTGTCTATACAAGTCTCTCCTAGTAGTATTGGAGGAAGGTCATCATATCATTGTAAAACATAATTATAATTAAAGACAAAACTGGATACTACTTCCATGCTATTTAGATGTAGGCGCTAATTCCGTCTTGTGGTTTTCATTAAAGCTTTTGTCTGAAATAGTTAATTCGGATATCAAAAGGCAAAGACGTATTAATGTACCAATAAGTCCTACCCGAAAGATCCTAATGTATATTACATATTATACCAGTTGTAGTTTTACAGCACTAGACGGCTGTTTCGGAATACAATTCCTCATCAGTAGTGTTTGAACCAAAATCATTAAACCAGAACTTTTTTCTAAAAACACCCCCACAAAAAAAACCCAAAAACCAAAATATATTATACCAAAATCAGCTAAGGAAATACTCTGCATATAATATTCCTCTATATAACTTGTTGTTCAACAATGATCTTCAAAAATCACCAAAAATCTAAATGTGTAATATATATCCAGAACACGTACCATATATAGTAGTATAACATGATGGTTTGTTATATTAACACAAAAATGTAAATAAACATACATGTAGGTTTTATATCGTAATGTTTTTTTCCACATAAACGATTTCAATTTTTTTTACATAATGTTTTATAATAAACATAGTATGCACTGTTATGTTATTACATTTAAACGCTTTCAATTTTTTTACATAATGTTTTATGAAAAAGATATCACTTATAATTTCAACATACCGTGAACAAAATACTGATGAATTCAGGTTTGTTTACAAAAATCTTTAAGTGATGTTCTATTCGAAGTAAACAAAAATAGACCAGTTGATACTAAGTAAAGATTTCAGGAATCTTAACGTTAATAATTTATACTTTCTGTGTATCGGTAGGAGGTATTTTTTTTTATTCTTTGATCGTAAAGATTGTTTATGTTCAAAATGACTTTCCAGTTATATTTTCGCTTTTCTGATGTATAAAAATGACAGAAGAAGGAAAATCGGGCATATATAATACCACATTATAAATGTAAATCCAGATACCATGTCTGTTTAAAACGTTATTTGTAAGTGCAATATTTAGGAAAAAATCTTATGAAAGTAAAACATTTACGGAAAACATTCTGTTGGAAATATGAATATTTTCTACTTAATGTAAAACAATATGAACAAAGAATAATTATACGGATATTACCCACACAAACACGAGGCATACATCACTTCTGTGGTGTAAACATTCCTTAGAATGTTACAACAAATATCCCCTTCATGAAATGTTTTGAAATCAACAGACATAATAGAGTCAACATAAGAAGTGAAACATTTATGTAAACTGTGTTTTTTCCACTTTGTTTGTCTAGATTTGTTGTGTTAGAGCTTCATTGTAAATGTTCATTCTCAAGATAAAACTAGGCTAAAATCATTTCATAAAAAGATTTTCTGGCAAATTTTATATCGTAATTTCTTTGGTTATTTTTGCAGATATTCAGGAATTTGAGGTATCATTTTAAAGACTAGTCAAAGCTTACCACAGCTATATTCAAGTTTTCTCACAAATTTCTATTTGTAGTAACACAAAATGTTGTCAAAGTTTACCAGATTTAAAATTTAGCAGATTTAGGTTAAGAAAAATCTTATAATTAGTTGAGAACGTATTTTTAAACTTGGGCCAGTTTCCATGTTCGTTGTGGGTACCTATAGTTAATCACAGATTGTTGGATACAACAACACCCTTAGTCAGTAATTAAACAACGTCAAAAGATACCATTTTGTCCAGATCAAGTCTGATTGTTTTATCCTAGTTGTTAAAATACGAACTTAGGCTTTTTCTTTCTACAATCCAATCTGCCTTGAAGGCCACCTCTATATAGGGGCCACTTGCTTATAAAGGCCAGTGAAATTGTAGCCAAACTGTTATTTATTCATATTATTTGAACCTTTATATAGAGGCCACCTGCTCAAAAAGGCCACTTTTACTAGTTCCCTTGGGTGGCCTTTATAGACAAGTTTGCATTTTGTTAGCTTGTTATGTGGGATTTTATAATCTTTGCTATATCATAATACCCTAAGAGTGTGCATGACGAACAACACGTAGTTTATATTAAAGAAGAACTTTTGGACACCGTGGTACTAACGGACTTTGAGACATAAAGTAAAAAATATGCACATTAAAAATAATCTAAAAATCAAACAATGAACCAAAATCCCCTCTAAGAATATGTTGCCCATTTCCATGTTCAAATCACAATCTAAAAACATTTTGGATTTTAGCTTCAAATACGAGATTGTAAATTTACTGAAGTATATAAGAGCTAATACATTTAGCAAGGTTTTGCCAACACAGTCAAATGTCATTTATATTTTTGAAACGTTTCATCGGATACCTGGTTCAACTTCATTTGCAGCATCTGAGGTGTTTGTTATAGTTTTGAACAATTCAGATTTTCCAACTGCATATTAAATTGATATGCATGCGGTTTACATCAAATCTGGTCAGAAACAGATTATATCCAAGATAATGTGCTCATGGTTAAAAAATGTCCTTCGAAGGATTGCCGGCTTTGATAATTTTTGAGAGCACGTAAAAGATATGCAATCATAAGTTAACCTTATGCTCTTATGCCCAAATATTAAGAACCAATATAAAAATTAAATCATAACCAATATATACCAGACGAGTGATATATCTGGTTGACCTGAAAAAAGTAAATGATAATAAAAAAAGTAGTAACGTTTCTTCTCATGCGTGTTATATGCAATAAAAACTAGAAAACTATTCTCCAGAAAAACGCTTAAACTCATCTTTATTTGAATCTATCCTTGGAACGACATGGTATTACATGCACAGTATTGATCTGGAAGGCTATAACTGCGATCACTTAGTTCTTAAACTTTGCATTTACATTAAGTGTTGTTCGGTTAAATTGAATCGTATACGCACTATAATAACTCGACCTTCAAGAGCTTCTACAGCAAATGCAATCAGATGGAAATTATTTTGAAACTTCAGCAAGAATAATTTATTTAAGAAAGTACTGTCGTTTTGCTGAATATAACAAATTTTGTTGCATGTTTGAAATAACATGTTTTGATAAATGTTAGTACAGGGAGATGTTTGATGTAACCATTGTCGAAATACAAAATACAATTTTCATTCATTCAATTTATACCGTGCACGAATTATCAAGCTGTCCATTTCAGCCAGCTGTAGGCCAGATGCAGCCTGATATTAAATGCTGATTCTCCGTAAATATATTATGTATTGACAACAATTCATTATACCTCAATGTTTAAACTATTCAAAGTATATAATTACATATTATACCAGTCTTAATTTTACAGCACTAGACGGCCGTGTCGGAATACAATTCCTTATCAGTAGTGCTTGGACCAAAATTATGACACCAAATTTTTTCCAAGATGTTGAAAAGAAACCCAAAGAACCAAATATTTTTACAAGGCATGTAAACTACACTGCTAGGGCTGCATAGATGCGTATGAAGGATACCGTGGGTCGGAAGGTATATTTAATCATTACCAAGTAGAAAACATCTCAAGTTAGAAAGGAGGTGATAGAAGTTTTATGAAATGTGCTAAGCTAATTTTTAGAAAGGTTTTCCTTGGGTGTGTCTACTACAACTATATAGCACATTTTGAATTAGCTACTAGTAATTCACTACCTATGTGCAATCTGCATTGTTGTAACACACACCCATCTTTATGCTTGGAAGAAAATTCAATATAGATTTATATCTATATAGATATACGCATCTCATTATTTTCTGTAGGTATATATTCTCATTATAGAGTTTTAAGTAAATTACAACCAGTACTGTCTGTAAAAATAATTAGGTAAATGTGAAAAATCAAATAAATCTGGAGGATGATGGATTTGAAATAAGTCATATTTCTCTTTTGTAATTGGAATAGAAATATTAATGTTTTCTGGGAGAAATGATGAATTTTATTCTTCTTTATAGCAGGGGTCTAAGTAATACGTCCAAAGGGTAATGATATCGCGGCAAGTTGGATTCTGACTTTGGAAAATTATATTATTAGGAAAGTTGGTCAGTTTTCTTGCCATTGTATGTGGTTTTCTCCACAGTCCACTTACACGTAATGGAGAGTCCTGACTTTGAAGTCAGTCTGCTCCACTTTTTAATACAAATTTACAGTTAATTATGCTTGATATAAAACCTGCTTTAAAATTTTCAATTATTTATAAATTTAATTAAACATAACGACACACATTTATAATGATACACAATTTTCCCCCCAATAATCACTAATAGTAAACTTTCATAAAAAACACATATTACTTTACACCAAGAACAATTCCTTGAATTTGAACAAAATTAACAATTTAATCAAATTGAATACTCGTTACGGAATATAAAATGTAGACAAAATAGCATTAATTTTAATGCTTTTAAACCGAACTGTTCTAGAAATTGACATTAAAATAAAACCATATTCGAGAAACAAAGATAAAACCTAATTAGGTACTGGTAACTGTTTTGCTATCTCGGAATATAGGATATACCAGTGTAAATATGTATGGAGAGGATCGCTGCAATCAGCAACACCAATTTGTACCAGAATCTACATTACCATGCAAATTAACTGCCAGAATCAATATAAAAATATGTGTGACATTCTGAAAACAGATTATAAAAAATCCTTGTAGCAAGGAACACAACATTCTGAAAATAGATTACAAAAAGTCCTTGTAGCAAGACACACGTGTTTTTAACACGAATAAAATGCAATTGAGGACAAAAAGGTGTAACCAAACAGGATATAAAAACGATTTTCATTTATACCGACACAATGACAAACACACGGTGTAATCTACGTACCTTATCAGATAAACAAAGGAAAGGAAAATGAAAACGCACCTACGACAGCATAGAAAATAAAAAAAAGATAAAAACCCAATGACACCAAGAACAGAAAACAAAAACTGTAGGATTTGAAAATAGCAGTTAATTATGTAACCTAAAACAAGAAATAACAAATAAACGTTAAAGAAAATAACACTGAATCGTAAATATGAAAATAAAACTAAAACGTGTTGCTGTATAAAATGCATTTCTACAAATGAAAATAAAAGGCAAAACGAATTACATGTCGAAATCGATCATTTTCTACTAAACAAGACAGTGAAGTAGCTTTCAATGCACATCATGATTTTAAATAATGGAATTACTTGTATCAGATCTAAGTTTGCCATTGATTGCATGATGAATAGTCGACAAATTTAAATGAGAGCGGAAATTTACAATGGTATTCTCAATATAGAGAGTAAAACACAAAATGAAGAAAGGTCATGATACAATCGGATCGCGTGACTGTCAACTTGGCGACGTCTCATACATTGAAAAGGCAATCACGAACTTTCATTACAGAATAGACTCAATACCGAAGTTGTATTTCCAGGGTTTTCAAAACTCATTATATTTTAGAACAAAATTTCAAGTGTCGGAGAGACTTAATTTGCCCGTTATTGGACAGAGTGGTTTTGTTGTTATGATACACGTATTTCAAGATCATACTGGTTAGAAAATCCCATTACAGCAGTGACTAGCGTTATATATTAATCAATAACTGCCTTCTATAATATCACAATTGGTTATAGTTTTTCTGAGTGCCTTATCGAGAGTATAGCAACAGAAAGCTAAAAAGGTCATATAAACTGGCAAAACAACTAATCCAACTTTGATTCAGTTCTATAGCAAGTTTATTGCTCTCTTATGTCATAATATGCATATTTTATGTTTCTGAGTTACAGAAAACATTTCCAATATAACATAAATCGACATCTCACATTTCTGATGGATTGTAGTAAAAATGTTTTTTATCAGAATGATATTTCACTTTGCTTTACATCAAGCAATTGAAAGAAAATTATTTCGTGACCTACATTTTTATGGAGAATAAGTTTCCTTGAAAGCACTTTATAAAAAGTAATCTCGGTTTTTCTTATATTTATGGCAATCTTTATAAAGCTGTATATTTATTTAGTAAATACACTTGGGCCGATAATCAAATATAATATGCTATATAGACGTCCCATAAACAATGACAAATTGACTTATATAGATATATATAAACCGCAATACATATATAAAAGAATGGGATCGAATGTTTATTCAATGGATGCAATTCCAGAAGAAGCAAAGGTCTGTGTCCCTGTTACTGCTGTAAAAATATGAAAAGTGTCAATGTTCGAAAGCAAAATCTTAGAAGAAAGTAATAAACGCACTGAAAATCTTAAAATTTGTGTGGAGTGGAGTTAGGGCGTTTTACCCCCAGTCAATTACAGTGGAGTTGAGGTATATTTTACGCGTCAGTCAATAACAATGGAGCTTGGGTGTTCGAAGCCCATGTCAAAATTGGTTTTTTTTTTCTTTATCAAGAAAGCCCGTTTTTAGATAGTTGAAGCAGCCGTAATCACGGATACAACTACCGAACGTAAATAAACTTACAATCCTTCTTGCTACAGAATCTGCCCAAATGAGATTCTATAGCAATTTAGGCGGTTAAAGGCAATGTGATCCACAACCCGACCTTTAGATCACTCAGCGCCTTTGAGACCACGGCACGATACAACTGCAAGTCAATGATTAAATAGCCATGTAGGAAAACACGAGATATTCAAATACTAGGCCCACTATTTATAACATTCTAGACCATGGACGTACAATTAATGACGTACAATTAATGACAAAACAATACGTTAAAAAATAAATTTCTACACATCAACTTACGTATACGTTGTCAGTTTGTAAGCAAATTACAATCAAATGTACACGCTTTTTGTATTTAAATATCATTCAATTCTAGTTGTCTTTCCCCGGAAACAAGGTTTCCAATTTGTCATTTACGATACATTACCCGTGAATTCAATTGTTCATATTGTTTTTTCGGACCATTGCCGATTACAAACAAATTCTGCAATTTAAAAAATAAACATGCTGTTCTGAATTTGTTTTTTTTTTCAGCACAGATCACAAGAATAAAACATTAATGTATAGTGTCAAATAGTATAATGACAATTAATGATTTGTAAAATGTAATGACAATGTAAGGCATATTTGCCTTCACAGTTTGTTTTGTTTTAGAGTGGATTTAGATACTTTATAACGAGAAGGTACATGTAATGTCAAATTTAACACTTGTTTTCTTTATTATACGTCGGGCTTTAAAACTGACACTTAAACTAAAATTTATTGCGTTTAAGTTGCTTTGATTTTTTCTGTTATTTAATTTTTATTATTTTTTCTATAACAAACCAAATTACTGCATCGAACTCAATATGATATGGTAAAATGACACAACGTACGTATAGCACTACATACTTACTTAAACAAATTGGATAGCTTTGCCGTGTTGTATACAACTGTTTAATGTAATACAAGTTTATCTGTCGATTGTTTTAATTATATTTATATATATTTTATAAAAGTTGTCTTCTATATTATGTAAGTATAACCATCTTACTGTTTTTAATTAATTCAATATCTCGAAAAACAAGTGTTATGAAGTTATTAGATTATATCATCTGGTTACTCCTCTAACTCCATCACGGATAATAAAAGCAATCATTTATCGGCTTATAGATTTCAAGTTAATTCTAAGAGGACACATATAACAATGTTGATTTTTTATCGCTACAACGAAAAAGCAAAACATGTGGTAAACTGTTATTTCAATAAAATTATCCTAAACCGTTAAAACGTAAACATTATATCATCCACAACTTCGTTTTGTCGTGTAGTATAATAAATTTAAGCTAAATTCCAAATATCATTAAGAAAAAATAATGTCAGCCATTATCTCAATAGATACCGTGACGTTGCATAAATCACGCCAAAGTGTCAATATTATTTTTCATCAAATGTGCCGTGTCATTTTATGTAATGATTTTGTCTTAAAATAATAAAACTGTGTACATTTCATTATCATATTAATCATAAACTGATATAGTTTTAGAAAGACCTACAAATTTCAATATCGAATAATTGGTCCTCAAGTTCGAGGTTTGCCTATGTGCAAATGCTATATTATTAAATAGTATAAATAATGCAATAAATGCAGGCAATCCTTACATATATGCTTAATAATATACGCTCCGTGAACAAGTAATGAGCATGTTCTCGGGACCTGTCGCTACATCTGTCAATATGTGTAAAACTATCAGCCTTTTTAAATATAGACTGCTATGTGTAATACCGTATTGAAGGCGTGTCCAAAGTCTCAACAACTGTCAATCTGTGAAAAATTTAAAATCAAATTGAGGTGTCGCTTTTGTTCTTGAACCTCTAGATGCCTTACACAGGAAATACATTTCCAGATGGACATTTCCAATTTATCACCAATGCATTTATAAATATCGATTACGTTCAGAACAAAAATGTCAACGGGTATGGCTTTCAATTTGTTTTAAAAGTCAAACAACAATAACCTGTCCGTTTGACATTTTATTAGAAATAGTCATATAGAAGGGTCTACCAGATACATGGGTAAAGTTAGCATTAACAGCTAATACATAAACAATGTACGAGTTTAGTGATATGTTGGCGAACTAAAATAACGTACATGTACTCGAACATAACAAACATTTTAATTATAGGTCAACTGGACAGGTCAATGTTGTTTGCCTATAACACAAAATGTTCAACGAAGTGTTTCATGCCGTTTATTGTTATACGGGCGATTACCGATATAAAATGTAATGACACAAAGTGACAATATATTACATTCACAAAATATGTAGTGATTTATGCTATACTTGTATCTAGTAATACGATAAAATGAAACAATCTATCCACGTTAACGGAATTCTTATTTAAATTAATTGAATACTTTTCCTCGCGTCCTACAGAACGGCGAACCACAACACAAGTCTGTTTCATCGATTAGATGTGACACATGTTTTGGAAAGTGTCAGTGATTTTATAGTCAAAAGTAAAATCAACTCTTTAATTTTTTTTCTCAGGTTGTCCAAATGTAATACTTGTGCCATTTATTTATTTTTGTTAGTGTTAAACGTTGAACAAATCTGTTCTGTTTGTCCTTAGTTCATTGCTCAATGTTTTGGTCATTTGGCATTTATAAAGACACTTAAAAATTACTAATGCAAATTTCGAATGTGTTCAGTATTGGAAAATTGAGCTTTGCTTCTGAAGACTATTTGATTCAGTAAGGAACTTTTTACCCTATGTAGTTTGTCACAAACACAGAGAAAACAAACTGCAAAGGACAAACTCCTACCAATGAACTAAATTAAATTTAATGGTATATACCTAAATGTATTCACGCTCAATGCATATTCCCTATCACACAGTAAAAACGAATTGTGTTTGCATATAAATCTCATTATGGTCTCGTATCAAACTGATTTCAATATTCAATTGATACAGTTGACATGTACTGGGATTTGCATTGTAAATTTGTTAGCATGCCACATCTATTTATTCAAAACAGTTTTTGACAAAAATTGAATTGGAATTGTGTTTTATTCAATGGATAATGATTCAAATAATTTGTAGATAATTCATACTTGTTTATTAATCAAAAGGGATATTGAAAATGATTGAAATGAACCAAATACATTGGCAAACTCCAAAAAAAAATGAGTAAAATATGAAAACATGCATATGTGTGTCAATAATTCATGGTTTTAAACTTTATTCCAATACAATTTTTCGAGGTTTTTTTCTTAGTCAAAAAAAAAAAAATGGACAGAAATGGACGATGAACTTGAGCTGTTATGAACTGGAGATTTTTATAACAGTTGGCATTAAAAGTTATAACTATAATTATGCAAATCTATCAATTTATGTTTTTATCTAAAACAAACATAACAATCCATGTCCGAATCCCAATGCAGAAGTAAAGTAAAAACTTTGCAACTGACAAGTTATGCTAGACACGTGAGCTTCCACCAGAGAAGGGTAAGCACCTCCTGTTTAGCTAGCTACACCCGCCACGTGTGTAATCAAAATTGTGTGAAAGGAACACGGGACTATGGCTCGTCAAATATATCCAGGGCAATCCTGGACACAGTAACATCAAAGTTATCAACAATACTGTGATGACGGCCATAAACATTTTGGAAAGCCTTGCAATATCCCTGGGTCAACAATTTTTTTTGCAAGCAGTATATACAAGTGCAAAAAGATTGAACAACCATAATACTTCTTAGTGCATTTGTACGTTTGTTTCTATTATTTAAGTACATTTTATGCACTCTGTCTCTACAGGAATTGGAATTTGTAAATTAGCATAAACGACTAAAATAGCATCATTCAATAATTACCAAATTTTGTTATAACCTTCACAGAAATCAAACCAATTTCCTAGATTAAGACACAGACAGAAAATATAATATAACTATGGGTTATATTGTCAAATGATCGATCTAATTTGGGAATGATGGGTCAACAATTTATTTGGAAACAACCTGCTTCGTTGAACAAAGTCCCCGTAGTGAGAACAAGCTTTACCATAGGGTAGGTACACCATAAACAGGAGAGGCAGTTATATTGCTGCGAAGAAAAGGAAATTTTACAATAAAAACATTGAAGTCATCACGTTTGTCATTAGTTTCATATGTAGCCTTTCGTTGGCGTCATAATTGAAGTGAAGCAGAATTTGAGGAATCAGTCGTATCTTTTATTTAATGCTCTCTAGGATAGACAACGATTTATGCTTTAAAACTTTGTGCTTATGTAATTCTATTGTAACACAATATACAGAAATATTGCATAATTGTTATGTTAACGTTATGTAACACTATTTCTTGGTCAAGAATCAAGAAATGGACTGAAATGGACGATGGACTTGAGCTTTGATCAACAGGAGATTTTATATGTATAAGTTAATGTTACCAAACTGAGTTGGCATCAAAACCTATAACTTTAATAAGGCAAATCTATAAATATTGTATATAAAAGTGCAAAAGATTCGAACGACCAGAAACCTTGTTTGTGTAGTTAAAACTTTGTTTCAATTATTGAAGTACATTTTCTGTACTCTATCTCCACATGAATATGAATTTGTAAATTAGCACCAACGACAAAAATAGCATCATTCAATAATTACCAAATTTTGTTATAACCTTCACAGAAATCAAACCAATTTCCTAGATTAAGACACAGACAGAAAACATAATATAACTATGGGTTATATTGTCAAATGATCGATCTATTTTGGGAATGAAGAAAGCCTTGATGAAACAAAGTCGAGAGCTAACTAGGCTGTTCTCATCAATAAGAACATTAATCTGTCACACCGATTAATCATGTCCATGGTGAAGGAAGCTGACAATTTGCTCTAACTAGTACCTTATTCATTAGTGTAAATACGTTCTCTGTGATTTACATTTTTGTTCGTCGGTACAATATTGTGATAGGCGCCATTGTATTTACTGCATAACATATTTGTGTTAATGGGAACTCTTGTTAACCATTGACTCACATATTTGGTTTAATAAAAGGACAATGCCATTCAACATAAATGTAGTAATGCATAAATAACTGTCTGCATATATTACATTTACAATCATACACATATAAACAAGACAATTACATCAGATCTTGACTACATCTTACACAAATTAAAAATCACTTTTGCTGCAAAAAAAATGTTATCACATTATAATTATTATCACCAATGGTTACGCAAAAGATTGTGTACTTGTATACACATAGTGTATCAAGTAGAAACCAGCAGATGAAAGCAACATGACCTTTAGCTGTCCACCATACCAAAAAGACATAACGTATTCACTATGGATACATTCAGTTTGATTAGCAAAGCAGTGGAATTATGAAGAAAAAAAACTCCACCAAAAAGTTGATAACGTGCAGTTATCTACTATGATGTGTTCGCCAACCTACAATATTGTTATTACCCTACATTATATTTGTGCGTAACACAATAAAAAAATTCGGTAAAATTCATTCGCAAAAATAATGTTTTACGTCAGAACAACAACTTATTGGAGCCTTATACGATGAACACACTGCCAGCATTATTTTTAAATGAGCGCCCTATAGCATATTTGACAGTGGTTGTCAAATTTACAAACCCTGGACTATAAAGTTTTGTCATGCCGTATTGGTTAAGTTAGCTCTATTACCGTTTTCCATTAAAATTACTGACGCAATTCAGTTTAGGATTAGAAACACTTAAATAGCTGACCGTAAATTATAGCCCAATTCTATACAGCACAATATAAAACGCTATTACAGGTTCAATCTCTTAAATTTATTTTATCTCTTTTTCTAAAGCATCAATTCAAATTAAATCATGTTATTAAAAATAAAATACATTAACGTAAATATTCCAAACCACGCACGACTCCATATTTGTCGTCATGGCGAAGCTTTAATTTAATTCACTGTTTTAAGACGAGTCAGTTTCTTTGTTATTAATGTGTCACTTTAACACAAAACGTGTAAAGAAAGAAGAATTGTTTTGCAATTTTTGTTGCTTATTTTCTGATTTTTAGACAAATTAATTCAGATTTATTGACACAAAAGTTCAAAAGAAAGGTATTAAATTCTAATTAGCATTTGAAAATACGACGGAAAGTTTATAAACTGGAATATTGTCATTTAATATCAATGTGCAAGAAAATCATCAATTGAAAAAAGAAAAAAAAAAAAACATGCAGCCAGAATTGTAATTCATCCTACATTTATTATTCGTATTCTACTACATAACTAGCGTTTCCAGTCGTTAACCTTAAATTGAATGCACCCGCATATTTTGTTAAAATGGGTTACAACATTGATATATTGCAGTGTTTAAAAATTTCGACGTTTTTAAAAAAAATCAGGGTTATGACGAAAATGTACATAGACTGTATATGCATAAAGGGGTTTTCCATCTATTGGGAAAACCCTGTTATTTAAGTAGGACATATTTTGGCAATGTCCAATGGTTTATAATTAGATCTTATTTGGCGCATGAAACTTTAATAAGATCCGCTTCCGCCCAGCCTCTTTTGCACTGATCAAGGAATCGTGGTTACATGCAATTTTATATGCTACAAAATAATATAATTTATCTACGTGATAAATTCAGTCATCGTTTGTAAAAATCGAGTATAAAGTATTTTTAGTAGAATTTGGGAATTTCGGGGCGAACGTTGGTTATTATTTCCATCCATAACTCAATTTAAATACGATAATTTAATCAGAGACATACCATGGATGCTTCTGCCAGGTCGGGATTGAGGCCAAGAAAGGTGCCGGCCGAGTCATCGCCTCCTGCGCCAAATGGATCCAAATCAAAGCTACATGAAAAAAGAAGAATGCCAAAGGCAGCCAAGAAAGGCCGACACACTAACAAAAAACCCCGCCGTCAGGGTGTGGCTGCTGCAGTGTCATCTGCGTGCAGTATTTCTGAGGGCGAAACGTCCTCGGAAGATGAAGCAGCACTTCCGGGACTTCCGGTCCATGTTAATAGGGCCGAAATGCCTCGTCAGGGAAAACAAACAGGTAATACAGTTCCTATTACCGGGGGACAAAATACAGTTCCTATTTCCGGGGACAACCTGTTCTGATTAATTTTAATAACCCCGGGGAAATATCAAGACTGTTTCAATTTGACCAGGAACCTCGGATGGAACCAATACCGGAATTTGATGACACGTTGGGTGATCATGTTCCACAGTCAACAAAGCAGAAAATATGGGACAACCAGTTCGTTAACTTGAACTCTCTACTTCCCGATAGGGAGGAAAATACCAATTTTGACATGTCTGAATCCTCGCCACTGGTAATTACTAAAAATGGCCAGATTGGTCTTGGTTCCAGGCAGCAAGCCAATAGGAAAGTGGCCAACATTAATGCCTGGACCGATGCCTTTATTATTTTTGTATCTATATATTTGCAAAAATACCAACAGGTGCAGATTGCTTTAGATTTGTTGAAGTATTTAAACCATATCCGTTGGGCAGCTGCTAAGGTTGGGGGGTTGGCATGGAGACAATATGATGAACAGTTTCGTCTCCGTAAAGCCAAAAAGCCTACAAAATCCTGGGCTACATTAGACCTGGAGTTATGGCTGCTTTTCGTCTCCTCGTCTACTCCCCTCAATCAATTGACATCAAAATCTGGCTTGGGTGACTTTACCTCAAAGCCCAAGGGAATATGCTGGGATTTTAATGGCAAGAAATGTTCCAGGGCCGCTTGCAAATTTAAGCATATCTGTAACAAGTGTTCTGGACCCATCCCGAGTTAGAGTGTCGATTTTTCGTGGCCAGCAAAACCGAAATGCCCAAGCAGGAGGTACCAGTACATTTACAAGGAAATATATTCAGTCTAGCGGAAACGCCCATAAACCTCAGTAATCTTAATTTGGCACTCCAGCTCTACCCCAATAAATTTGCAGCAAATACATTATTAAAGGGGTTTACAGAGGGATTTTCTTTGCACTTTAATGGGCCCAGGATTCCTTGTGAAGCAAGGAATCTCAAGTCAGCTAGGGAAAACATTTTTATCTGTAGGGAAAAAATTCAAAAAGAAATTGAAGCAGGTCGTGTTTGTGGTCCTTTTACTATACCTCCTATATCAACCCTCCGGGTTTCTCCTATTGGTTTGGTACCTAAAAAATGCTCAAATGACTTTCGACTGATACATCATTTGTCATACCCTGAAGGCATGTCAGTAAATGATCATATCCCTCAGAATCTTTGTTCCGTAGACTATACCAGATTTGATGAAGCCGTCCAGATGGTACAAGGTTTAGGTAGGGGATGTCTAATGGCGAAAACGGATATTAAATCTGCCTTTCGTTTATTACCGGTACATCCTTCAGATTTTGATTTACTAGGTTTTAAGCTTGGCAATCAATACTTCTTTGATAAATCACTACCATTTGGCTGTAGCATCTCCTGTGCTCATTTTGAGCGATTTTCCACATTTTTAAATTGGTATGCCATACACAATAGTCATAATACCCAAATTTTACATTACTTGGATGACTTCCTAATTTGTGGCCCCCCGGGCTCTATTATATGTTCCCAAACCCTTGCCAAGTTTAAACAGATGTGCGAACACCTTGGCGTTCCAATTGCTGAAGAAAAAACTGAAGGCCCTACCACCAGTCTTTGTTTTTTAGGACTAGACATTGATACAGATAATATGTTAGTCAAATTTCCTTCAGATAAAATTGCCGAGTTAAGGGATAAGTTGAGAACAATGCTTAGCAAACGCAAGGCAACACTTAAAGAGATGCAGTCATTGATCGGGTCTCTCAATTTCGCATGTCGGGCCATAAAACCAGGGAGGGCATTTTGTCGCCGTCTCATTGACAGCACATGCCATGTTTCTAAACCTCATCATTTTATTAAGATCACTGAAGGAATGCAGGAAGACATGCGCATGTGGTTACAATTTTTCGAGTCATACAATGGCATTTCAGTATTTCAGGATTCTGTTTGGGTTCGAGACTCCTATTTAAACCTTTTTACGGATGCAGCTGGCAGCAGGGGTTTTGGGGCCTATTTTAATGGGAGATGGTTTGCAGGCCAATGGCCTAACGCATGGCACATTTTAGGCATCACCAAAGATATTACATTTTTAGAACTTTTTCCAATTGTTGCTGCAATTTTGTTATGGGGCCACATTATTGCTAACAAGAAAATTTTTATTCAAACTGACAATCAAGCAGTAGTTAGTATAATTAATAAACAGTCTGCTAAGTCTCCCAGAGTTATGCGCTTAATAAGATTGTTTGTTCTATATCTACTCAAGTACAATATTTCAGTTAAAGCTTCTCATATTCCGGGTTGTAAAAATCTAATCGCAGACTGTCTTTCACGTTTTCAGTTTGGAAGGTTCCGCAGGCTGGCCCCAAATTCCAGGGTTCACCCAGACCAGGTTCCTCAGGAAATGTGGGACTGCTTTGGCTAGAAGTAAACCGTCTGATAGAGCAGTCATCAGCTCCAAATACTCAGAAAGTTTATCAACAAGCATGGTCGTCATTTTGCTCGTTTCGATATGAATTTGATTTGGAACAGAGCTTTCCTGTGCCTTTGGATCATATTATTCAATACATTGCTTACCTTTCCCTTCATGGTTTTGCTTACTCTACATCTTCAACACGTATTGCTGCCATAAGTTACTACCACAAAGTACACAACTTTCAGGACATTACAAAAAACTTTATTGTTAAGAAATTACTGGAAGGCATACGCAGAAATGCTACACACAAGGATATCAGGGCACCAATTACACTGACCATCCTCAGAAAGTTGCCAAGAGCTTTGAAATGCATTTGCTTTTCCAATTATGAAGCCAAGTTGTTTCATGCTGCTTTCACACTTGCATTTTTTGGTTTCCTACGTATTGGGGAACTTGCTTTATCAAATTCAAAGTCAAATATCAAGACTGTGCTTGGTATAAATGATATAGCTATTACTGAAAATGGTCATCTGCAGGTTATACTTCGTTTTTCCAAAACGGATCAGTTTGGAAAATCTGTAACCTTGTGTATTCAGCCCTTTGATGACCCGATCATTTGCCCAGTTAAAGCAATGAATGAATATCTTTCTGCCAGACCATCGGGTTGTCCTGTTTTATTCTGTCATTATGACCTAAAGCCAATGACACAATACCAATTTTCATCTGTGCTTAAGAAGTCCCTTTCTTTTCTTCAAATACCAACAAAAAAATTTAAATCTCACAGTTTTAGGATAGGTGCTGCCAGTGTGGCAAGTATGCAGAATGTTCCAATGGATATAATTCAGACTTGGGGTAGATGGAAATCAAATGCTTACAAAGGATATATTCGCATTAAATCATCCTTGTTTTCCAATTAAAGGTCCAATCTAGTAGTTAATAATATACCTTAATTTGCATGTTATGTCCTTGGTTAATTGCATGCACTTTTACACTTCATTTATGTGAAGTTTTTTGCATCAGCTTTTACACTTCATTTATTTGAAGTTTAAGTCTTTCAGACATATGGATAATTGGTTCATCAATAGTTTATTGGGCACACAGACGTGCACTGCTTCGCCCAGTTGGACGCCATTTAGGACTGGAGAGATATGGAGGACAAATCAGATGGTGTGGTATCCGTGGAATGAAATGGGAACAGCTGTTGGGCAGAATTTCTCTGGATGTTCGCAATTTTCCCCGTCCTCAATATGTTGTTATACAGTTGGGTTCAAATGACCTGGTTTCTAAACCTAGCGGTGTTTTGCGCTGGGAAATTAAGATGGACCTTTTATCACTTGCAGGTTTACTTCCCCAAGCTACATTAATCTGGTCATGTATGTTACCTCGACTCTTTTGGTACGGAGCACGATCTCAACATGCGATTGATAAGGCCCGTAAGCGTATAAATAGTGATATTAGTAATTATCTCCAGAAACTTAATGGTAAGGTTATAAAACAAACTGATTTTTCTGATAAAGAGGTAGGCCTTTTTCGTTTTGACGGCACTCACTTGTCCGATATAGGCAATGATATATATTTGAACACGTTGCAAGGGGCACTAGAGTCGTTTATGACTAAAGATTTGTCAGTTTTTCAGTAGACCATTTCATTAATTTCCATCATCCCATTTCGGTATTACAGCGAGTGGGGAGTGGTCAATGGTGCTAGTTGGCGGTGGATGCGTATTGACACATCCATATGGCCAGATCTTGCAGGCTCGGTTTGTCAGCTCGTGGTAGCTGGATCGTTGTTTGTCAGCTCATGTGGTAGCTGGACTGGTTTACCCTGCTTATGCTTTCCATGAGCAGCTGGTTTCTACTTGATTTTTATTCGAGGGGGAAGTGAATCTTCTAAGCAGTTGGCGTTAATAAAGAACAGATTAGTCAATGTTCTTGGTTTTGTAAACAGGTTGTTTTTATGTATACTGTTTTATTTTCGAAGTTACTGTGCCAAATTTTCACAATGAATTTCTCTGATGTATCCGCACTGTTTTATTGTCGAAATCTAAAACTACAACATTCTATTCATGTATGAAGATGATAATTTGAGTTGAATAAACATTTGATGATTACATATACTTTGTGTGTTCTTTGTATTGGTCATGTTTAAGCTTATATACTAGTAGCCATTTTATTAACTACATCCGTGTGACCAATGTGATTAAAAATTCTAGAAAATCACAGATCAGCCATTTGGAAATAAGACTTGTATTTCATTGAGTAGGCTATGATCATACAATACTGAAATATATATATCTTCAGACATCCATTGCTACTAGTATATCAAAGAATCTCGTGACTCTAAAGTCTATAGAGAATTTCTAAGATACAGGAGTTTTTCATTCAAAACATTGATCTACATATCGATTTATCAATCACTTTGTTTAGGTGTTAATATAAAACTAAATCTGTATTAATGTTAAGTAAAACATAAAGAAGCATCCATATTCATGTAGTTTTTAATGTTTTTAGACGCCTTAAGGAATTCAAGACAAGATATCGGATACGTCTTCCTGTTCAAATGTCAAAACACAAATTATACTGAAATATAATATAATATATTGTGTTATACTATAGATCAATCTACATATTTCTTCATTTTTTTATTTTTAATTTTGTTATTTATATTTTAGTTTTATTCATACATGTATATTTGTTGTTGTTTTGTTGTTGAAAAGTGACACTTGAGCACGTGTTATTGTGAATGTTTTTTTCCTGCTTAGCCTTATTCAGACACCGAAGATATAATATAATATACATAATTTAAAACCAGTTAAAGACATGTTTCTATGCTTTGATGTCAAATGAATATGTTGTAAACTTAAACTACAAATAATATACCAAGTGTACTGAGGTAATGGTAACGATCCAGTCAAAGTCGACATTGATTCCAGTATCTATCCAAAGTTGGGAACTTACAATGAATGGTCAAATAAACTTTATATTAGGTTCTTGTCTATCGCAAAATGTGTATGAACAACAAATTCTAATCATGAATATATGTACTGACACAAAGACACATTTTACACACCTTTTTATGGAATAATCATAATTGTTTTTTTGTCAACATTCCACCAATGTTGCACATTTTGGAAATATTTTTCGAACAAGTTCAACAAGACGTTATTATTTAGTAGAAAACACCGTCAAAACCAGAGACAAATACAATTGCGAGGCGGATTGAAGAATTAAATGCCTATGTTGTTAAGGAAATTATATGAGCTAATTTAAAAATATAATTAATAAAAGTTATACAAAACGAAAACATTTAAAATTGACTGACGTGTCACTATGTGTTCTTTATTGTTATAAACAAACTTAAAATTAACTTTCTTTAATCAATACAAAACATACAGAGTGAAGCTGCAAATTTAAAACGGGTTCATTGTTCTCAACTGTAATTAATATATCAGGGTAAGGCAACTAGATAATGCAAAAACAGTACTAGTAACGGATACTAGATACCTATATAACATGTAAGCCATATCGTATTTGTTTCATATCAAACTTATTGTACGTCCAAGAAAAACAACTTAATCTGATAACAGTGACTTGAACTTACCAAAACTTACGGCCAACTTACTGAGAAGTGAATACATTTCAGTTTGTTTTTTTTTCAGTTTCTGAAAATCCTTAAAAAGATATATCGATTAGAAAAGTTATTACATGTACGTCATCGGTACAGCGCGGTATTCTAGTTGTAACTTTGTCACCTATGTATCTAGTGCGAGTAATGATTTCGAATTCATTACTGACGTTACTTTATTCTTGAAAAAATGAAATAAAAATGAAATATTGAAAAAAATATCTTAAGTGACGCACATAAAGATTAAGGTGAATTTTCGGATTTGATTGTTAATCAAAAGAAAATAGATGTTCATTATAAAAACTACCACAGCGTTTTAAAAGGATCCTGCAACAAAGAAGTTAACAAATCCATGGTATCCAGCCTTAAGTCCTGTCAAAGCCACGTCGTTTTAACTAAATTAATATGTTAGCGAAAATTTGTATCTTCATTATCAGGGATATTTTTGAAAGTTTCTGTTTAAAATATATCACATCCCAATATAAGTGATTGAAGTCTACATTAGATGTCTGTAATAGATTGCTTTAATTTTAACAACTTATTAATTTTCATTTGGTTAAGCTTATATAGCTTTGAGCAACAAGGCTCAGAGATAAACAAAGATAAGTTTATTGATTGCATAAATATGTTCTGTTTATTGCTGCATGTACGGTGCTGGTTTTGTGCAAGTTATAACTAAACATGTTTAAATTTTACAGCACTAGACGTCCGTTTCGGAATACAGTTTCTCGTCAGAGGTGCAAGACAATTTATCACAGTGCATCCTGCATTTACAAAGGAAAATATACACATGGGCCATGTGTATGGTGTATTGCCATTCGTCACATGGTATTAGACCTCAGCAACTAGGTTTAAATGATAGATCATGTCGTGAATAAGATAAAGTGAAGACAATATACAATGTAGTGTAAACTGAATGAGGTGCACTTAAAAGTAAAACGATGATAAAGAAACACATCGTATTGAGTGGGCTCTATGTCGGTATGTCTGAAAAAACACAAATTACATGCACATGGTTATTTTCAACCTTGTCAAACACGAAAACATTCCTGTATACAATAAGACATTGAATTCTGATCAATAATCATGTTGTCTATTCTCTTAATTAACAAATCGATATCAATTTTGTCAATCAGTCACATCTCTAGCTTTTAAAACGTCAGACACTCTGTAGGGAAAACATGATTCGAAACCAATAAATACACATTGGTGGTAATAAATTCAATTTGAATATTTACCGCGCGAATTGGACATTTTTCCAAATTTAGACCACAATTTTGACCGCGACTAAGCGAAAACTAGTTCTTTATGTAAATAATAATATTCGTTTGATTTTTAATCAACTGTCACATATATCTGGACATTTTGTCCAAATTGAGCCACAATGTTGACTACATGGAATATTCAAGGACAGGAAACTTGCGCCATGTGCTACTTTTGAATGTATTATTTCATAAAAAAATCAAAAGTAGCACACTTGTACTGAATGTATATACATACATGGGTATATATATTCTATGTTGTAACCATATACATTGTATAATTATTTACACTTGCGTTTATCTGCTGTATCAATCTTTGGAGTCTTTAGAAATTCTGTAAATGTATGTTAACTCTACCGACAATTTAGCTAGATCACTGTGCACATGGGGATCCGTGAGATGTGTGCTTATTCAAATGTCGATGAATTTAACCAAATGCAAATATCCGCTAAAATACGTACATGCTAAAATTAAAACATTTATATTATATTGTCATGTGTGCGTTATAAAAAACCAAGTCCATTACGCAAAGTGTGTGTGTGTGTTTGTTTCAAAATAGTTTTGCGTCTTGTGCAAACAGATACGATTTATCGCAGACGGTTTGAAACAATGATACCCTATTGGATCTGACAGTTTAATATTATATGGAAAATAAAATTGGAATGTTGGTGATTTAATAAACATTAAAAGTCAATATAAAAGAACATCCTATTTAATTTACTTCGTAAAAAAGTTAACCAGGAGAAACTATAAAGGGGTTTATATCTTAGCTTCAAAACAATTATCCGTCTTTGAGATAGAAGTATTATGTCATGTCTGAAAGCACCATCGACCAAACTGAATCTCTTGGGCCCTTTCAAGTTTCACTAAAAAGGATTGAGCATGATGAGAGAAAGAGGGGCATGTTTAGGGTGGCTAGTAAGGAAAAAGTAAAATTTGTTAATCTTCGATCACATTTTTATTTTGTCGGTAGTTTCCTCGTATCTTTACACCGACTGGAATTTTATAAGCAGTCGTTTACTTTTTTAATTGGTTTGTTATTGTTTTATTTTTTGTTGCTGGTACGCATAGTTCACCGTCTTATTGTTTTATTTCAATTAAAAACGGTCTTGAGTGTCTGAATAGTCCAAACCGCAGCTCATCTCCGCTTTGGTTTGAATTTCACTCGTTGAAAGTATTTTAGTTTGCATTCTTCTAGCACTCAGCTTTCCATTGCTATTCTACATTGTATAACTCACCACTTCGACATAATTGAATGAATTCTTATTGGGATGTAAAAAAAATCCATTGCTGCACTTCACTGTTCCTTTTTAACATTACTTACTAGATTATTATTTTAACTTCAGACATCACAGAGACGTTAAAATGCCATGCCTAATAATATCCCAAAACAAAACTATTTACCAGATCTATTGATGATATTAGGATTTTTCAAGTGAAGTCTAGATGAATGCTTTATTTGCGGAATCAAACCATGGTTAATATCACGGTGTGTCAAACTAACCATGTGATTAATTTCCAACGTCTAGTTCCGATAATGAAAATCCCATATCATGTCTTGTGAAAACAGAAACTGTTTATTTCATTACTAATGCTTACAAAAACGCTAGTAAGAAATTTATCACCATCCATTAAACTAATCCTAAGTGCCTTTATCAATTTCTTAGTGAAAATCTTATTTCAATAAACTATTTCCTATATAGCAGGATATGATGGCACAAATCGACAAAATACGGGTATTGGGTTCAGAAATTATTGAACTGCATACTTTATTTATCTTATTTGTTATTTAATCGGTTTGTTTTATATCCATATTTAACGTAAATGTCAGTTTATCACAATTCTATATTCATAATTTTTGCAACAAAATATATAAACTCAAATTTCTAATAATCTTATCATTTATAAAAAATGCTTATTTTGAACATTGTACTATGTTTCCTTCTTCTTCATGTAGATATACATATTTTACAGATATCAATTGCAATATCTACATTTGTTTTATTGGTAAGAACCTTTTTATACAAATAATTACATTTTACTGTTTGCACTAAAAGTAGCTACTTAACAATACTTGAACGTGTAATTATCCTTTAAAAGTTTTAAATTTTGTAAATTATTATACTTGTGGCCACTGGTGTAATTATGCATGCATTTAAAACTAACGTAATGAAAATCAAATTGATAATTGATAAACATGAACAACAATAACCAACCAAAAAGCAAACGAAATGTGACATTAAGACTGTAAGAACCAGTGGTCCATTAATATGAAAATTGAAACATAAATGAAAATAAAAAGTATCATTTTACTAATTACATGTATTAATTAAAGTGTTTAAAATAAACATTATGGCAATATTTCCAGAACCTTAGGGTATAGAATCGCATTATATGGCATAACGCTTTTGCACACGTGTTTATCACACATATGTGTAAACAGTAAATTAATTCCGCGAGGGAAATTCTTTCCAAATAAATTAATCCCCTGGCATTTTCTTTGAACTGATAACACTAGTACTGTTATTTACCAAGAATAAACAATTAAAACTTGTGATTTTTTATGGTTTCATTTTGCGAAGATTCTATACGAGGGACAGTTTACTGGCGCTTACATAAACTTACACATGTATATGATTGTGTTCACATACGTGCAAGCGAAATTATTTTCCTCAATGGTGTTGTCATTCATACACATATAACGGCTGATCAGGGCCCTTAAAAAGCTAAAAAGTTTTATGACTGCAATTACAGTATTGTTGCTAAGTATGGTATCGCTGTGTCCGGAATTGTCCTTGGTATATTTGACGTCACATAGTTACATGTTTCTTTCACTCTCAAATTTGAATACACACGTTACAGGTGTAGCTAACTAAACAAGTGGGGCAACTGGCCTCACTTTCTTAGGCTTGGTGAAAGTTTACATGTTTAGCCTGATTTGTCACTTTCAAAGCTGCATTGTGATTTGGACATGTATTAGTATGTTTGTTTTTGGTTGAAACAAACATTGAGAGTGTATTGATATACAGAAGACCTTACTTGAAAGCTCACAATGTAAATCTTAAGTTAATATTTATTTTACACCTCATGTATTCTTTGTCTAATAATATTCAACTTATATTTTTTCTGTTTTTGTAGATAAAACAAAGTTAAGATAACTAAGTGGTGAAATGCACATTCATTTAGACCATATTTCAATCAATGGTTCGTTAACATGCAACCACATAGCCATGTAAAGAATTCATTTTTCCCCTAAGAGACTGAACGTACAAATCATCATCATGTTTATTCCCAAATAGCATTTATCCCAGTACCACGCTCATTTGCTAAAAAACATTACGTTCAAAAGTAACAAGATTTTTATTTTTAATTTAAAGAATATTCTGCAAAATTGCTAATGTGTCTCTTGAGATTTTTTAGTGATCGGATCGCCAGGTTTTATTGGCTTTTAAGCTGCACAAAGTTCATTATCGTTTTCCTAAATCTACTCCTGCACATTTATATAAACACAAGGGAATACCATTTCTATTTCCATACTAAGTGTACTTTGATGATGAGTACAACATAATTTATATAAAACGTGTTTATAAAGGTTTTTATAAAGGTTTATAAATTCTCAATAATCTTAATTTTCAAAGTTTTTATTTTGCTTTTGGGATTGTAATTTGGGCATGGATCAGTATTTGTTTGGTTGATTGTATCATAATAAAAGAAGTTTAATGCCAATACAAAATGTAATAAAACGAAGATAGCTACCACTGTAAGGATATGTAAGATAATTGTTGTTTGTATTGATTTGTACCATAGATGTGAAAGATTTGCATTTTTTCTACTTGAAAGGAATCAAATTTGTATTTCAAGTACAAGTGTGTGACGACAATTTCCGTAATACATGATGACCACTTACATTTGTTAAAAGGTTCTATAAATATTCTTAAAGGATATGTTAAATTCTTACAAAAAGTTCAAACGAAATTGAATGGATGGTGCAGAAATGTCGAAATGTATAATAGATCTTAAAAATCTAAGTTTCGCATTTATTTCTTGTTCTCCATTGGAATTAATTAAATTGAGCGCATTGTGAAGTACATTCCGGAAGATCTTACATACTTGAACTTATATTAAGTTACTAGTATATTTTATATGATTGAAAGGGAAATATTCTTCAATCAAGTGGGAATTTGAAGGAGAAAAACAGAAGAAATACTTGAGAGCCTGTATAGTGTTTATAAAATCCTCAAAACATTGACTTAAGGAATACAGGCTTCTTCAGCAGACATAACGATATAACACATATAAATTATTTTGTGGAAATTTAAAAGAAAAACTGTACTTTAGCTTGTATTGGGTTTTTAAGAAATTCTAAAAACGTTGGCTTAAGGAATGCAGGCCTTGTTCAGGAGTAATATAGACTACAAAACATATACACTGTACAATTATTTTGTGTAAAGGCAATACACATATCAATGCCATGAGAGCTTGAAAAACAACTTCTATTTCCGTGACTTAATTAATCATATAGCAATATGCAAATGAAGACAAATTGGAAATGATAGATGTAGAAAGATGTTTATTTACACACTTTTTCATGTTTGTTCATTAAAGCCTTCATTGTTATTGTAAAGATCTCAGTTGATTTGTTTGTATATGTACAGAGTGTGAATATGTGATGCATCACTGGAATACAACAGTTTTCTGTATTGGATATTTTCGCTTCCAATGATCAAAACTACCCTCAATACATTTTTGTTCGATGTTGTACTCTCATCTTATCAACAAACAGTGTTAAAAATATTCTGTATCAATGTCATATTACCATGCGTGTTACACTATTGGAAAATAAAGTTATTGATTCAAAGCTGGAATACAAAAATACATTTTAAATTGGAATTGTATTATGTGTTGTTATGTTCAATTATAGATATAAAAACATATTTTTAGGATAGTTTATTATTGGATATTTTCAGTTTATCATTATGGATATCTTTTCTTGGGTAGGTACATGTAAATACATTTTGAAAATTATCAAAGATCTTTTAATATTTTTAGTTTATGTATTTTTAATTTTTTAATTACTAGGAAATCTACTTACCTTGTACCCGGATGTATAGATTCAGCGTCAAACAATCACCTGTTTGCTTTTTCGTAAAAGACCTGACATTTTCAGCATGTTTGTCTCGAGAATATATAAAATCATCATCAGATTGAATTTTTTGAGGACATACATATGTGTTATTTATTGCATCCTTTATTGAGTGTCTTGACCTTCGTAAAATTGTGGCAGGTGGCATGAACTTTAATTTTCCATCTCTAAGAGAAGCATAGGGCAAGCCAAGAAATGCTTCAACAGCTCTTAAGTTGGCTTCCCTCGGGAACTCGACACTAACACCGCGGTATCTTCCTTGTCTCGTTTGAACAACCCTTTGCCCTCTTTGCTTAATAAACACAGGGGCCACACATCCATCCATCAAAAATATAATAATCAAACAAAATATTATCAGACTAGAATTAACCATAGCGTATCCTTTTCCTTAAGACATTAATTGAATTCCATCAAACAAATCCAAAGATTCTTCCGGCAGAATTACTCCAATATGGATATTAATTTCACAGAAACTATTGAATTAGATTTTGCACGGTGTTTTAACATAGAAACATCTTTTCCATCTTTCCTCTTAGACTCAGTATAGTTTATAGAGAGATGTAACGAATCTACTTGACGTGTATAACAAGAAAATTACTTTATATAAGAAATAATAAATGAACGATAATGATATACTTTGGCAGGTTATGAAAAACCTTTAGAGCATGTAGGCGTAAGAAATCCGTTAAAAACTACCGATAATGTCAAATTGTGTTGTAAATTAATGTATTTCATATCCTTATAAAATCAACAGACATATAGCAATTAAAACCACAATCTTATTTTATATATTTTCATATATTTTATCCGAAAAAACCTGAACACATCGTTACGACTTCAGCGGCGAAAAAGACATTATTTTCTCATCCTAATCCATTCCCTTTCTTCTTTTTCATCTTTAACATGGTTAATTATCGTCACAGGTAGATGGATTGTCGGTATGTAGAAAAACGATTATAAACAATATCCTTCTAAGTTCTACTCTGAGTAATGAAGTCTGCACTGTGATATTTTACTCCAAATTTGTGAAACCTGATTCCAAACTTCTCAGCATGTTGTAAAACATATCTTAACTACGAATCTCCACATTCTCACTGTAATTGTCGACTACAGCAGGAAGATAACAAAAAGGACTATCATACTAGAAAAAAAGAATAGGCTTGCCAAAGAAATAAATTCCTGGAAGACTATTCAAATGACGGACGTCGGTATTAGAGATAGAAAATTCCTTTCCTGTTGTTTTATAAGCTTTCTTTTTTCATTAACATTGTTATGATAACACAAGACTTAGATTTTTATAATTTACTGCTATATTCGTTATTGATTCAATTTCAAGTTACCACCTAACAGCATTATAGGAACTAAATGTCGTAGAAATAAAATACTCTCGCTATGATTTTCTATTGACGAAAAGCTCCTCTCAGATAGTCAGAAAACTTTCAGGGTTGTCAAACTAATATGCAAATAAATGCTTTACACATTTCAGAATTGTAATCAAAGCCGCTCTGGTCGAATTGAGTTACTTGTAAATGGGGAGTGACTTGGGAATTATGTATCGAGTAGGAAGGCCAAAATTTCTACCTAATTGCAGCTGAATATTTTTAACCATTACGACCAATTGTCTTTGTTGTAGGTTTGACTGAAGGGCTGGATAGAAATGATTATACGATATAATATAATATCGAGGATTAATGCTTTACGATAATCTTTAAATCTCCTAACCGTGATGAAATAGATCATCATAATGTTCTGGTATTCCTTTATATACAGATATATCAATGTTTCTAAAATCTTCACTGGAACAGATTTTAACAATATCGGCATTTCATTATTTTTACTACATAGGAAGTATCTAGATGTGTGATAAATGGCCTGTTATAATCGTTTGTTGTGCTTTTATTGATTTTTAACGGTGATCAATGCCGAAATGAATAGCCATTTTGTATGGTATTGGAGACAGGGTAAAAAAATGTCAATTATTATGGTGAACTATAAAATAGCTTTATGATACTTTACTTTTTAGGAAACGTTTGCTAGTTTTCTATGAGTGTAAGGTGCGACTGAGTATCTGATAAAATAAAACTATTTGATGGTGCTGGTATACGCTCCTAAGGATTATTAAAGTAATTATTGAACTAATTCGTACAATAGCAGTAGCAATTATATGTTTAAATTTTGAATTTGAAATGTAAAATATTTTGCTGCTGATGTAATATAGTCAAGATTTTTAGATCTTATTTATTGTCCTATGTTAGCACCATGGTTTTCAAGATCTAGGTATTATATGGCCAATTTCGTGATTATCAAATCCAGATACAATTAATGATTAAGTGTACATGTATATATCCACGGCTTGTACATGTATGTATATTTGACTTCGGGTATTACTGAAATAATATTTTGCAAAATTAGGATTTTTCTTACAAACATATAAGTTTTAGAGTTCAAAAACAGATATTAATTTTATTGATTTTTAATCGATTATAAATCGATAATCGTAGCAATAAATCAAAATGTCACGTAGATCCTGTAAATGACGTGTTCGAAATGTATATGATATGATTTCTTCTTTAAGTCCTGCTACCACAGGTGTTTATTTAGAGTTATTTGTAACTTATATTATGTAATATTACCGCTAGTGCATGACCGAAACCAAAGGTCATAATTCTAACATTACTAATTAATACGCATATTTTATCAAACCCTATATTATTATTGTTTATTTTAAATTTACGATGTGCGATTTAGACTCGTGATTAAATTTTTTGACCAAAAATAATTTACCAATAATCCTATCAATTAAAATCAGAGATGAGTCACTTTACAACTGTGTTCGTGATCTTTATCACTATACGGTACAAATCACAACTTGACATGCATGCAATACATTCAAGTACGGATTTTGTGCATTTAAAAGTCATCAATGATATAACATTGTCTTTTTATGAAAGTTTGATGTACATTCAACTTTTTGTGGGGTCAATGCTCTTTTGCACCAATGAAGTATATAAAAGATCACTTTATTTCTGTTTCTATTCGTTCTATTGCTTACTATTTGCAGCGCAATATTTAATTTGTCAATTTTGTACCTTAATCGATTTGTCCAATTACTAAGGATAATTTAAAAAATAAAAGTTTTTTTTCACAAACATTAATAAACGGATAATGACTATGTCGATTATTTTAAACGTTAATGCTGAGGTTTTTTTTGTATAACATCCTTTGTATTTAAAGGTTTAACCTATAATAATGATATTTTCTAAATGATTGATTTTACGCAAACTATGTGTCATACAATAAATACTAAATGCAAAATAATAGCAACCGATTACATCGAATTATTATTGTTTACACTAAACATGGTTTCCCCACGAGTGATGGTCATCCGTCCAAACCCAAATAATTATTTTAAGATGTTGAAATGTTTCCAATTCACCTAAGACATATATTTGAACGGTTAAGCAAATCTTACTTTTACAGGAAATTTGAAATTTACATATCTCTCTTTCTGTCTTTCTGTGCGTTTTCATTTTTTTTCAGCAGGACTGTTCTATTATTACTCTAGTGCAAAACATTTAATTAAATTGCACTCTGCTTTCAAGAGATTTTCCCTCACATTTTATAAGATAAGATTAACCTTATGACAAATGTAAATTGAAGTATTTCTTAAATTATTATTCCATAATACTAAATAACCCACATGATTCAGTGTAATATTCAGACCCTTGGGAATAATTTAAGATTTTAAACAATTCAGCGGAATTATAATCTTCGTTGGAGAATACTATTTAAGAGAGATAAAAGGTTCTGAGAAAAATTTCTGTAGAAGGCGTTTTATGTCATCAATGTTAGCAACATGAAACATTTAAGTAATGATAAATGCAGAGCAAATAAAGGTCAATGTTCGTAATCAAATAACACCCATGGACCTCATGATGCAAATATGACAAGTGTATATTTGTCCTGCGTTTCAAATCATTGATGTAGAAAACGAGTAAGGTTCAAAGTCAAATCAAGTTCCATTAATATATAGACGATCAGTTCTGTAATGGTAGAGAACTCGGAGTACTCATGTGAAAACCACTGTCATTCGGTATGAAAACTCTTTTGCGGGAACTTATTTATTTATCATAGTATTTATTGGCACAAAGCAAAAACGAACTTACATGTATATAACCCAACATATATACACAATAAATACAATAGCGGGAGAATACAGTATTAGCATTGAAGGTGGTCTTAGCATAAAACAAAACCAAACAATTAAAAAAACATGCAATTCAAAAACATATCACTAATTACCATGAACATTTGTCAACAACTCTGTTCTATGATGTCCAAGCTGAATGAAGATACTTAATAATTGGTTTAAATAATGACGTGCATGTACTTAATAATCTGTATCTAAATAAACTCAACACAATAATAATAATAATAATAATAATAATAATAATAAAAATAATTTTTATTATTATTATCATTATCATTATTATAAGAAATCAGATTCTAATAGATTGTTAGCGAAATACATTTTGGTGCAATTCATGAAAACAGTGATTTAGTATTTATGTGTGTGGTTAATTGTTAGACATTAACATAATAACATCACAAATGAGATGTTGTTCTTTGCTTTGGTTTGACTAATAACATCAGTGGAGTGTTTTCCTTCGGAAAACACATTCATCAAAAGTTTGACGTATATGACAGAGCACTAATTACCCTGGCTGGTATAGAGTCCGGGATAATTAAGTACTGGGTCTGGATACATTACTAAAAATGTTTAATAAGCAAGGAATATATATATATCAGCAAGACCTCGCTTCTTTTTTAGATGAGAGAGAGAGAGAGAGAGAGAGAATCAATGCTATGCTAAAAAGAAATACCGGTAAAAAGCACATTGATTCGGAAATCACTTTTTCCACGCACTTGTACGTGTTATTGTACCGTTTCGAAGAAAGGCAAGAGGTGGTGTAATGATAGAACGGATACTTTTGATTTTAATAAACATCATTTTCTCGTACACACTGTATACCTAAATGAAGTTGGACAATCGTATCGTTTTAGCGTTGTCAATGGACCAAATCAAGGAAACTCCATAAATATACATGAAAAAAAGAAAAAAAGGAGAAAAAAACAATAAGTATGAATACTTTACGTTGAACTGATTGTTACAAAATAGGACATACAGGTATTTACTTTCATTGACCTGTAACGCCAACATGATGATGGTTATTAATTTAGTTAATAACTATAATGATTATTTCTTTAAAAAAAACAGGAAAGAATGTCAATTGAGTTCTAAGAGTTCTTCGTATTCACAAAAATCACGACTTCCACCAATAACACTAGTTTAACCATATATATTTTGTTTCCAATTCATATTCCCAACCAATGCATCAAGTAAATTCCCCCTCCCAATGTTTTTGTTCTTCCGTTTGATCTTTTTAAGAATATTCGCTATTTTCATATTTAAGACATTTTACCGTATTTTTACACCATTCCTTTATCATGACATGTAGAAGCTGTACAACGCTTATTGAAAGGTTTTCATTGATTTTTACACGTTTTAAACTAGGATTAAGGCCTCATTTAGTTATCTTTATCATGAAGTTCTATTCTGTTTTCGAATATAAAGAATCTTCAGTTGACATTGCATTAATTAACAAGGGAGAAAAGCCGAATTCCGTCAAATGCAGACCGCTACTTCCGAACCTGATCGATTTGAAGAATAGCACAGCCTACGACCGGCAAGTCAGACCAGAAATAATTAGAATATGCCCTCATTAGTGATAGATTTACTTTTAATAAGAAAACCAACGCCCACAAACCAGGTGGAAATTTATTCTCACTATCAGAGAAGAGTTTCCGATATTCACGCTTTCAGTCGGTAATACATATTATATTATGTTCGCATGCTTTCTCGATAGGGAATCCTTTTTTCTTTCAGGAAATAACGAACTTTTTTTCTTTTTCCCTGTGGGAAGTAGACGAAACTGCTCCAGGTTACTCTTTACAAAAACAGAATGTTAAACATATGTAATTAACAGCATACATGTAGTTGCGTATCAATGTTGCAATGAGAAAAATATCACGCAACGCTATATAATTTAGTATTGTCTTAAATGGATTTGGTAAAATATCTCGTTCTACTATCTTTTTCATTTTATCGTCTTTAATATATGTGAGTTTCCACAACTTTTGTCCGAGCACAATTGATGAGGAATTGATGCCGTCTAGTGTTGCCTTAAAAGTTAAAACATGTTTAGTTATAATGAGAGAGACTTTTTCGGAACAATGGTGTTAATACAATTATTACGCTCTTGCCAACCCCTCTTTAGCTATTTAATGAAATGCATTTGAAGCAAATTTTTATCGAAGAAAATGGGTTATGTTGGTTCGTTTCGGGTACTCTGAGTCTGAGTACTATTACGCCATCTAAGACGAGCAAAAACTGGACAGGTAAACGCAGAACTTTGATACTTAATACTCTGCTCAGACTTTTCGATGTGTCGATTCTAGTTTATATATAGATGCTTCTTGTATTATGGTTGATTAGACACTGCGCATGACATAAACTTGGAGTAGTTGGCTAGAGAGGACGTGCTCTTCTTCCCGGAGCATAAAACCCTTTTGCAAGTTAATTATCAAAGTAAGACTGTTCAGGTCTCAGGTTGTAATGATGTTAAATTGCAATAATAACCAGATTAAAGACCAGACAAAAACCAAGAAAACAATTAGACGAAGCAAGATAGATGACATTTTATTTCCTGTTCATCAGCTTAATTATGAGTATTAAGACTTATAGGGATGTAAATCTGCACTTTAACACAGATTAATACGCGACAGAACCGAATAACACAATGCATAAAACTAATACCAACAAAGACGATATTTTTATGTTGATTTACCAGCTTAAGCCTGAACATTGACGGTTTCAGCCCTCAGGCAGTGATGTCTGCATTAGAATAGATTTGGAACCAGACAAACCGAGATGACATTACAATTATAATGCAAGGCATACCATAGAAGATGGGAATGCTTGGAATTGCAATGTTGTGTGGGAACAATACTTTTTGTTTTGGGTTGAGATAAAGCATTCTAAATAAATAATATACAAGCTTTGAAATAAACTTTGAAAAAAATTGTTATACATTTTGATAAAGATAACGTAATGTTATTATATTAAGACCAAGAACAATTCTTTAAAGAAAGCAAAGTAAAAACTTTGAAGCTGACAAATTAGCCACGGTTAAACACGTGAACTTCCACCAGGGGTTGATGTGAGGCCAGGTACTCAGGATATGTTCTATAAATTTTGCGAGAGGAGGACAAATGTATTAATTAATATGTTATGAATCCCTTGACATAAAACGTCTCAGAAAAAAACTAGTAAAAAATATATGTTTTTTTTGGAATGTTAAAATGTTTTGGTCCCGGTTTTCAAACAGTAAGATAACACGGGAAAAACCAAACATTTGATATACAAGAAACCAACCTCACTGTGTATCGACCAATTGTATTTTAGGGTCTGTTGCATTTTCAATTGCAGTTCGATGCTTCCTGAGGTACAACGACACAAAGCGTCGAAATTACAAAGCCTAATGAAGTCCGGACATCAGACAGCTTTGACCGTATTGGTAGTTTCAACAAGGGTCTTTTTAACAACCAGCGTCCCATAATATACAATTTAACACGAACTAGAAAAAACTTTTCCAAAAAAAATGTGAACAAAAAATATGTCGTGCATATATCATATTACCACCAAAATTCATAGGACCAATTCAGATAGAAATATATCTCTTTTTATCTACAATACAAGGACAAATAAGTAATACTTGTATATGTCTTTCCTATATATATATCAATATTCCTTGTACTTTGCTCATCATTATGACATGTTAACTCCAGTTAATGCAGACAAGTCTTTATGCTCCCGGCAGTTGCTGATACAATAAGCTTGGATTCAGAATACCATTGTTCGATTTAAGATTCAATTTCCGACATAATTGAAAAGGGGAAAATCAGTAGACATAATGATATCCTCTGTTATGCTGGTATAACCGTGGACGGTATTTGTGTATGTTTTAGGTATTTAAGTACAGTACATACCTGTCGAATGTTTAACATTAAGCTAATGAATAAGTGCCACATCGGCAGCTCATCTCGGCCCTCATTAGCTGAACTTCAACAGCTACTATATATCTCTCTGCAGTCTTTATCTTTCCATATCTGTGATATTCGACAGCCGAGCTCCGACTCGTTCTCAGAAGCTCGGAGTTAAACCTTCAAAAGGTCTGTACTGTACTCCATGTAATAACAGTAGAAGGAGAATAAAATAAGGGTCTTTGAGTATCATTGCTTTTAGTTTTAAGTGCATATTTTATTTTTAAATTAACAAATTGCTTATATCTTATATCCA
Source organism: Anadara kagoshimensis (assembly GCA_021292105.1). Classification (NCBI taxonomy): domain Eukaryota; kingdom Metazoa; phylum Mollusca; class Bivalvia; order Arcoida; family Arcidae; genus Anadara; species Anadara kagoshimensis. The sequence continues at coordinate 9,520,248 of CM037869.1, forward strand.
CCTGACTTAGTAATGTATATTCTATAGTGGTACTTCACGTCTTCCCAAAGCGCAATCATTTTGAACTTAAACTTGCTAAATTATGAAATAATAAAAAAAACATTTTCTTAAGTGAGGGAGCGAGAAAGCGAAAGATCTATTGTCTGGAGCAATTGTTACTTTTTTGTTTTTCCTCTTCAAACACAAACTGGGATTAATTAAAAATTGCAAATTGGTTTTGAATAATAGTCATAACAATGGTATTTTAAGTTAACAACGATTTGTCTATTATTTGTAATATCCATGTGATTTATAAAAAAACCAATTTGAGCCAGAAAGATTCATTAATATGCAATACATATAAAATTACACGTAAAATTAGTGTCTCATAAGTCGGTTTTACTGCGTTTTAGATCTACGTTTTTTTCACTGTTTTATGCTTATTAACATGTGACATTTGAACAAAACTTATAATTATTCTTTTATTTATTATATGTAAAATTACCATAAGGAAAACCAGTAACAAAGAGACAACAGAGACATAAGCAACATGACACTCTTGTTTCTAATATCATTTGCAGGATTGGCTTCTATTTTAAAGTTGCAGTTGGTAATAGCCGGACTAGCCGATTACAAAATCAACTTAAGACATGTTTTTCCCTGTGTAATTCTGACAACACTGGGACACAAATAACGCAGTGACCTTACTTTCAATAATGTTTACCGTATTCATTTCTGAAAAATCCAGAAATACTAGAAAACTAAAGTAATTATCCTGGTTATTCAATCAAACTTTAGAACAGACATAAACTGTTTTTACAGTCGTTTTCTCAATTATATAGAAGATCCTAGCTGATGCATTGAAATGAATCCATTATGACTCTCACAGAAAGTGAAAAAACTTCGTTATATACACATACTAATGTATATTATTATTTTCGTTTTAATCCAAGAAACTGACAAGGGAGACAGACATTTAACTTACCCTGGAATAAAAAAAACCTATAATACTATAAAAAATAAATTATTTTAGCAGAAAAGAAGTATGATTAACAAAATAAAAGATCAGCGAAAAAATATATTGACATGAAGTTAGTTTTTGATTTAGTGAATACAGTCTAAACGAAGTTGTACGTCATAATCATCAAGCTGAGTACAGCGAGGAGTTCTTTATCGGACCATAACTAAGGTGACACTGGTGTATGGGTAACAAAGTCTTTTTTATCTTTTATGTAATTCTGAAACGTTATTACCTAAGTATTGAAATTAAAACAGAACCGAATTTAATTCTTTAATAAAATACAATATAACTCGATTTTATGCGGGAAAGTATGCTTGCAGAAGGTAAGTGGTTTTCTCCGACCGCTCCGGTTTCCTCCATTATCCCAAAATTGACCACCTCGGTTTAAGCGAAAAAATATAACCTTTATCATAAAACGCCATCACTCTGCCACTCTATTATAAAACAACAAGGCACAAAATAAGACTAAAGAAAATATCTACCTCGATTACAAACACAATGAATGGATTCCGACAGACATATCTATTTCAGAACCTATCGTGATTAATTAGGCCTTGTATCATAAAACATAATTTTGTTGACCTTATATCAATAACAAGACACAAACAACATCAATATGACAATACCATCGGCTAAATCCCTGTTTTATATATTGTTATTTAATCATTAGTCATCATCGTCAAGCTGTGTGGTACTGATAAGGTTCCATCTTGATGGGTAATCATTGAATCAGGATGCGATTATCCCCTGTACGCCTTGTCTTTAAACCTAGAATCCTTAGAAGCAATTACTTCCAACGGTATGTTACAACGCTGTGGGGTACACTATTGTCACAAACGGAGTTCTGATTAAATTGTTTAATCTTGAGACACATGACATGTTCCAGGAATATAATCAAACAATTATTTGATGTAAACCTAACCGTCGTGTATTTATGGTAGTAAAACGATGGCGGAAATATTAAAACTTATCGCAACAATTGCTGTCCATAAAATAACACAATTTGTCGTTAATTCGGAAGTACACGTAACAAATCAGAAGTGTTGTCGATGAGATGATTAACCGTTTGTTGGCAAAAATTCTAAGGCCGTCCGTCCTCAATATGTAATATCCGTGTTTTACTTGACAACCTTGACCTTTTGGTAATCATAAACAAATATATCAATCCATGCCCTAATCTTGATCACGAAACAAAGTTAAATCTTTGAAACAAATAAAGTTAAAACAGGTGAACGTCCACCAGGAAAGTGAGACTGAGTGCTCCGGAAAAATAAGAACTTCCTGTGTACAAGCTACATCCTAACAAATTAAGTTTGAGGAATCCGGAAATATTGACATGACTTCCAAGTTTTTCTTAGAAAGTTGTTTTGACTTGTCTATCAAGCCTGTGTATGCTTTAAATATAAATTTTTGAACTGGTATAAGTGTAATGATTGATTCCAAAAGTTTAAAATCACTACTTCACTATTAATCTACATTGAAGTATGTCTTAACTAATGCATTCCGATTGAGTTTCATTGAAACAAACAATCAAATAAGATTCTAGTAGGCATATACAAGAGACGTTATGATCAAGCCATCACTTTCATAGAATTCACTTACACTACTTCGCTCAGACCACATGTTTGAAAGTGAATTTTCCTTGCCGTTGGCCTTTACTGGTTTACCTGGTATAAGTATAATGGACTGGGGGAGTGGTACGCTTGTCTGCGGCCTACTGACTAGGTGAGCTAGCACTTTAAAGTGGCCACGAGTGTGCGCTAGTACAAGGCAGACCATACAACACACTTGCACTTAACAAGCATACACGGAATTGTTCACAGAATAGTTCTCGTCGCGAATAGCTAAAAAATTGGTGATGCGACGATAAGCAACATTCAACCAACCAATCAACTTACTAAGTTCGTTTAGCAATTCGTTTTTGAATAACTAAACAACGCACTTGTATCATCATTCTTTAACTCTAAGTATTGTTTAGAAACAACGCTTCAGATAACGATTTTACAAGTCGGTTTCCTCGATATTTGTAAAATAAAAAAGTACCAGCATTGTACAGGTGTCCATAACCATGTGTTTTATGGCTGAAATTCGAGATGAATTTTGGAATGAATCCGAAATAAGTAATTTACATATAAGTACATCCTGTACATCATGATCATACTATAGGTACTCTCTATGATCAAACTCTGCAATTGAACTCATACACCAAGACCTCACGCACGCTCATATTTGGGCTAACGAATATAAATACTTTAGATATAAATACTATAGGCTTGATACATCCAAAATACAATACTGTAACTTAAGTCTTGTAAACTGTGTTTATTTATATAATCGTAATTGGGGTAAGCAATTTGGGCGGCTTTTAACTTCCAATGCCAACAAATTATAAATTGGAAAGTGACACCCGGTACTGAATAAATAATCTTTATAGCAGAAACTCCTTATTAATCCGGTGTAAGCTTCAATGATAGCATGAAATTAATTTCCCGAAGAACAAATTTTACAATTAATTAAGTTTGCAAATTGTTACTAAAATATTACTGCAATGCATTTAATGCATCACAACCAATCCCTTCGATATCTATTATGGTATTTAATTTTGTATTTTAGCTCGGTTATGATAGCATGAACTTATTAGCCGAAGCCTTTTAAAATGACAATTTTTGACTTTTTGATAAAAAACATTCAATGCTGTTAAGTTGGTGCAGCGTAAATATTTAAATACTTAATTACGCGCAGATGAAGGTAAGTAGAGGGTGTATGAAGTTTTGTGCTCTCGTTAGTTTTATTTTTTTCGAGGCGGTAAGTTCAGTGATGGTTAAGGAAATTAAACAGAAAGAAAAATTTCTGTCCTTCAGAAAGCCAACAACCTTCGCACTAGAATCTGTCCCTAAAGTGACCTTCCGTACGCTTCAGAACATTCGTACACCAAAGAATCTAAAGGCGAATGGATGCTAAATTATTGTTGTCCATCATCATGCTAGCGATGGCTTCGGTACAAAACATTGAGAGAATTTTACTTTGTGTTGCACCTTAAAGAATTCGAACAAATGGGGATGCAATGGGGAGTATAAAAACAGAAATAAAAGCGAATGGGTCATAGTTATTTCACTAGAAATAATTTTTGAGAGTAGGATTTATTTTGATTCGTTTCATTCATTGAAATAGCGAAGTAAGGGGGTTCTATAAATATTTAATGTAGTAGAACCAAATTAAATAACTTATATCATCTCCGGTTGTTATAATCTGAATTTGAAATGACCAAAGAAATTTTTTTCAAACACGATTCTTTTTGAAATGATGCCTTTTAAGCATAACGTAAAACTTTACATTATCAAGCAGAAACATACCTGTCTATGTCTAAATCACAATCCAATTTGTAAAGCAAAACTGTAACAACTGGGACATTAAGTTAAACACGTGAACTTCTATAAGGAGAGTAAGACCAGTTGGGTAAGCTTCTGCTGTCTAGCTAGTTACAGCCGTTATGTGTGAAATAACTGAAGGGGAAGTGTTTTCTGAAATTTAAAGCTCTTGAATTGTGTTCAATGAGAACAAAACAATAGGCTTGATGTGCTGGTTCTCCCGTCATGCAATGTATTAAAATATGTATTTAAACCTTCTGGTGAAGGATTACTGGATGATCTTCTGTCGACAGGCAACATTCTTTATCTGTATGTAATTAGCCAAAAAAGAGCAAAACACTGTTATATGATTATGTCTTTAATACCCTTAAGTAGCATTCTACTTTAATCGGTAAACGAGAGAAATTATGTTTCACCGAACACATTTATGTCAAAAACAACGCGTGATGTCTCTAATTACAGTGTAAAAACTTTTACAATTATCTTCTTGGAATTGTTAGGTCCAAAATTAAGACGGCGTAAAATGATGCGATATCATCTAATTATGGTAAAATTAGATGACTGAACTGAAGATGTTTTCTTCAGCTTAGAATGATGCTAATTATCTTGATTTAATTATACCGAGCTATGTGTGTCTATAATCGTGATAACATCAAGTATTGTCACTGCTTAGACGCTGATTTCTTGACAAAGACGACTGGCTAATATTCTCTGGCATATAACTGCTAATTATCGTCCGTTAAGGTGTGTACTTGTATAGTGTTTCCTAATTTAATTGGTTTGAATACGAGACTTTTTATCTAAAAATGTACTTCCTTATATATAAGTTTCAAAAGCCACATTTGAGTATCATAAAAAGCCTATTGTTTTCTGGATTTCCTTAACAAATTGATTCCGATAGCCACACTTGAAGATCATATTAAACTCTAATCATTTATTCTACAACATATAATTAGATAGAAGAAGTCGAATGTTCGTATCCACCTTTGACGTATCTTAACTATCTCTGTGAAGACTTGTTTTAATTTTTTTTCTACCAAAGCTTCCTGTCATTTTTACAGAAATAGACAGTTATTCAATGCATATCGGGATATTTAATTTAATATGAACCCAAAAGATCTATTGAAAGAGTTCATATACACATGTAATCTTAGCGCATATAAGAGCGTCAAACTAACCTTATGCTATTTTATAAAGTCTAGTTCTTTTTTTTTATAATATAATTCGTTCAAGCTGGTGGATCTTTACTTTATTGGAAATTTTCTAATTCATGTAGTTCTATCAGCGCAAAGGGCTCTAAGAAAATCCAATCTTGATAAAGAAAAAAGTGAATAAAGAAAATAAAAATATGTCAGGTATGAAAAACGTTTTTACACCATCAGAAAAAACTTGCTTGTTTTCGTAACCCAATGTCGGTGGTTCAAAAATATAACTAAAGGTGAAATTCTCATTTATCTAAAGGTCCATTATGCATATAATGGTCATGCATGATAACAAGGTCAACGTACATACCAAACAACTGGCGAATTAAGGTTGATCATAATTCATCCGTGTGCAAAAATTATTCTTGGAGCAAAACATCGTACATTTTACTCTTTGTTGCACTTTAAACAACCAACTATATGCTATACAAAAATATGTTTAATAAATTGATTTTTCGTTTTTATCTTTGATAAATCCAAAACCAGTTATGTGAAGACTTGTAATTTTCTTTCACTGTCATTGGTAACAGAAATGGCGTGTCAGTTAATGCATTTAGGAATATCTGATTTAAAATGAAACCTTAGCGAGCAAATGAAGAACATGACATCTGATGTATAATCTTCGTGAATATGATATTTTATAGGCAATCAGAAATATTAGTGTGCTAAAACAGTTTATATAACATCAAGTGCAATGTACATTTGCACAAACATATGGAAAAACTAAAATACTGTAAACTTAGTAATTTTAGTAGTGATCCAATTTTTGTTGTTTTCATAGAGACACTATACGCTATCAACTTATATGTCATTAAAATTGGTGGCTGGTGCCCCGAGGTTATCACTAATTCAGTAGGCAATAATTGTGTATTTTTGTCAGAAATATACTATTGTTTAAATTTGCTGCTTGTTAAAATTTGAAATTCCTCAAAAACTAAGGTATACTTCCTCATGCAAAGTATTTCCATAGGTGATTTTAGTAACATATATTTTGGTCCTTTGGGTTTCTTTTCAACATGTTGGAAAAAGTTTTGGTTTCTTAAATTTGTTAACAAGCACTACTGATGAGGAATTGTATTCCGAAACGACCGTCTAGTGCTGTAAAATAAAACTGGCATAATAGTATGTAATATCGTTCTAAATTTCATGAAATTGTTACCACAGACCACGATATTGTCAACTCACGAAGTTTTATTATTTTCTTACAACCAAGAAAATCGAACACCTCGAAAATAAATGATGTCTTAGCGTGCTTATATAAGCCTCAACATTTTTCGCGAAATAGATTATAGGTTCAGATATCAAGCATTCTTTATAAAATCAAATACAAACGCATTGTTCCATGTGCAAATAACAATGCTCAATACAAAATAAAATTAAAAATAAAATAATACTGAAATATCGTTATGATTAGTTATAACAACTTTTATCAAAATATTTTCAGAATATCAACCATTTTTTATAACTTCAAACATTTCAGGATGTCGAAGTGGGCTCGTAGGGTACCAAAGTAATTCGAGTGCTAACATTAAAAGCATTAGAAATCCGTTGTTCGTTCCATGTTTGCTATACAAGGTTGTACTAGGTTAATTTAGTTGTTCAGCCCCTTCAGTTATTATTCACTATAACATCCGATAAAAAAACGTTTTGGAGATTACAGTCAGGTCATATTTAAGCAGCACCCTTCAAATTACATTACTGTATTTACATCAAATGAAAACATTCATTTAATAAATATCAAATGGCCTGTAATTCTAATGAAGTTTTTATAAATTGTATATTTAATTAACTTAACAATTATTACATTTGTTAACCTACAAATGACAAATTCTCTTTTAGTCTTTATCCAATTTGTACTAAACGCTTTTATTTTATCGAATAATATTTTTGCTGGAAAACAAGTAAATGCGGTATAATATTTCAAAATTACATTATTTAATAAAAAAAAAATACTTTACATCAAGTAAAAACAAAAATAAGTGAAAGGTCTTTTATTAAATATATGTAATTAATTTTATAAAAATCTTTTTTATCTTAGTATAGACAATCGTATTAACTAGTCTCTCTAAAGAACCAAGAATGTTTTTCCTGACGGTCATGTTTTTTTGAGTCATTAGTTGTAGCATCGGATGACGTACATCAACATAATTGAAGAGGCAATCAAAAAGATTTGTTGTAATGTTCGTTTCCCTTGTAGGCCTTGCTGTGGGATTGTACGAAGACCAATATATAGCGATCGAACCAAAACAAATAAGTCATATTCAAAATATTTGGTGTATAGAATGATTTGTTGGTGTTGCTTGTAGTTCTTGCTGTAGGATTGCACGAAAGTCAATAGCGGTCGGGAAAACAAATGAGACATCATCAAAAGATAGGGTGTAAAAATGATTTTTGGATCCCCCGGTAGTCCTTGCTGCGAGATTTGACGTAGGTCAATAGCGATTGGGACATAAGAAACAACATTTTTCTGCCTCGATATGGTAGAAAAGATTGGTAAAAGTGTTCATACATTCCCGAACAGTATATGTACACCCTTTTGTACCATACACTCCACATTCATTAAGCGCAGTTGACTTTCATACGTTTTACCTACATGGATGTGTATTGGATACGCACAGATAGAAACTGATTTATACATACATAAAGAAATTTAGTCTGGCAATATATGAGATCTTATTGCAAAGAATTATTGTATTTTAATTAAAGAAATGATTTAAGTGTACTGGTTGTCTGGGTTACAAATAGATTAATTTTAAATGTAGTTCTTACGTTTTATGATTTCCAGTTGCAGACATTAAAACATTTTCAACAGCTGAGAATGGATGTGTATGCTTTATTTCTAATTTCAAATCTGTTAATTTGCTTCGGAAATTGTAACACTTGTCTTAAAAAGGTACCAGGTATATGTTCGAAAAACAAGTGTTATAATTTATTATTTCATAAAACGTAAAAGTCGCCTTCAAAACATGTATCAGGGTCACATTTGAAAGACATATGGGACATATTTGAGGACATATAAATACAAGTTACTGTGGTAAGTGAGTGTGTTCTACATCTTCAGGTATACAACGGATGACTTTGTAATTGCCATTTCAAACAAAAACCGATAGAAACCGTTTTTAATCTAAACGTATACTGTTAATAATAATGATAGTCTTAATTTTAAAAAAGTAAGAGTTATGGCAAATGGTCTATTTTGGCCATAATTGTTCGTATCCAGCATCAATTCAAGGTTTTTTACAATAAGAATGGGTTTTATGTTTCTGATTTAATTCAGATTCTGATCATGGAATGAGGATCATACGAAAACGATATGATATAACTACTGCACATAGGTTAAAAAAAAGCATAAATTCTGTTTACATGCTTCCATCAAGTTACAAATATTAGATCATATGACGGTTCAGATTACTGTAAACGTATTTATTTTAGCGGTGTACTAATTTTCGCTTATTTCGTGGTCGTTTGTTTTGCGCAAAAATTATATTATACTTATTGTGTTGTAGTGCATATTAAAATACGCGAACATTTAACTACGTTTAATGTATTTGACTGATCCTGCTTCACAGGCAATACATCGGTTAACTTAAGTGACATGTTATCAAATGCAATTAACAGGTTATATATTTTATTTCGTACTGAAAGATATCAAATATACGAGTTTATACCCAATAATTACATCAACGTCCCTAAAGCTTGGAAATTTTGTCCCTGGTACATACATTGTAGGAAAATACAAATATAGTATAAGTACCTAACACACATGTATTAAATGTAGTACATTTTAAGCATATTCTCAGATAAAAAATTGTGCATGCCACCATTGGTCATCGGAGCATAAACAATTGCAAAAAAATATGATTTTGAAAAATTACGCTTCCTCCAATGTTTCAATCGTGTTTCAACTTTACAAGGATTGTAACAAAATATGCCATGTAATTCGGTTAGTATCGCGACATCCTAAAACGCTTCATAGCTTTGTCTACAAGTCTTAAAGATAACATAGTGTAACGTTTAAGTATGATCAAATGTCATTTTCTAGACTAAACATTCACGAAAATATCGCATACTTTATCAAGTGTTTCATATTTGACTGAATCGTATGTAGTGGAAAGCTTATATGAACATAATTATATTACATACGTATACAGTGCAGACCAGACAAAATTTAACTCTAAGCTTATGAATAAATGCCGTATCGTTAGCCTAGCATAACAATTTTAGCTGTATCTCATCAGCTGTTATATATCTCCTGACAATTTTTTCCACCATATGCTATCAATGCATATATCTCGATCACTCAGTAGCCAAACCTTGACTCCTTTTCATTAGCTCAGTGTTAAACTTTCGGCAGGTCTGCACTGTATATCTTATAATAGTTTCAAGCATTTTCCTTAAAATTCTGTTAATTGGCGATATGGTACCACATAAATAGTCAATTTCTGATAGTATGACAGTCCAGTACAAACTTGTTAAAAGTTTGACACTAAGCTAACGAAAAAGAGTAGAAGCTCGATGACTGTCGATTGTCCGAGATATGGAAAGCAGGTGACAGAAAAGCTGCCCAGAAATAAAAGACAACTCTCAAAACGCAGTGTAGCTAGACAGAGGGGCTAAGATGAGCAGTAATAATTCGTTAGCTTAGTGTTAAACTATTGACAGGCCTGTACTGTACAGTAACCGATACGATATATTCATTAATAAAATAAAATGCATGAAAGCAGCAAGTATTCAAACTTGAGATTCTGTTCAGTTTGGTAAAGATAATGTAAATGTGTTGTGTTCGTCTTAAAATTTATATTTTGCGTAAAGCTCAAAAGCAATTGAATCTATTGATTACAAAATGTCCTTTAAATAGAACAAAGCTGTCGCATATGACAAAACTGATAAAACATATTGTCACAAAATCTAACCTTGTTCACAATTTGTTACGGTTATTGTGTATCTTTTTTGTTTTTGGCACGCAATCAAACAAGTTAAAAAATATCACCCCGGTTTATATTAGTTGATTTGGATGAGGTTTTACACTCTAGCAAAAGTCCATTAATGTTGTTTTCTTGACTTCTGACTATATTCAAGGTATTTTTATTGCTTCAGCGCGGTTAGTTTAATGCCGTTGGTGGAGGATACACATGTACCTATCGAACATCGATAGCGGTGTGTGGTTTTAAGTCAGCGATTTGGACCAATTGGCCACTGTGGCTCAACTAAATTAATTATTGTCACCCTTATTATAAGTATACCTTATAAGTATTTGTTTGGGTGCTGCTTTACACTCTAAGCAAAAGTCCATTAATGTAGTGTCCTGGACTTCTGACTCAAATCGAGGCATTTACTTGCATCAACACGGTTAGTTTAAGGTTGGTGTTTATTCGAAGACAACTACGAATATCGGCAGCGGGAGGTGGTCTTTAAGTCGGCGATTTGGACCATTCAGTGACCACGGTTTCTCAACTTGTCGAGTATTTTTATATTCGCTAAAAGCCTTTAGGTACAAGTAAACAAGGGTCAATAAATACGGTCAATAATTATGTTTTTAATTTGAACTCTTTACCGGTAAATGACATATCACAGGATCATCGTCAAGAAAATATATACATATGTCTAATATGTCTAATTATTTGTGATATTTACTTTGCTCTAAACGCGTAAATAATAATTACTGTTCGATGAAGCCATATGATTACTACTCACTTATATTATATGTATTGAATATATCACATTAGAGGTCTTTTAATTAATCAGAATAAATATCTTGTAGTCACTGTCCTTTAGTCTATATATCTTCTTGATTTTTTCAATCGTCGTGAAATCACTTACTAGTAATTCAAAACTACACATAGATGTCTGTTTATTATTATTATTATTATTATTATTATTATTATTAAACGACCTCTCTATTCAAAAAGCACTAGAACAATTTTGAATTATAGCCATGTAACTTTATGGTTACATACAATACAGACCTGTCGAAAATTAAACACCGACTTTACGAAAAGCAGTCGAAAATAGGTTGCTAAGTGACCGAATTATGGATAGCTATCGACCAAAATAAGTCGAAACTGATGTTTACATTATGGAGCAAAAGAGGGGCAGCTTAGTGTTAAACTTTTGTCAGGTTTGTACTGTAGCACTCAAAATGGACTTGCGAGGCTAACAATGGACAAAAACGTTTGCTTGTTATATGATGTTAATGTGTAAGGCATTATACTAAGTATATATATTGGCATATGCTATAATTATTACTGATCAAAAATTTACCTGGATATATTTGACATTGCATAATTCCATTTTCCTTTCATTCTCAATTTACACACACGTAGCGGGTGTAGCTAGCTAAACAGGAGGTACTTACCCCTTCCGGAGAATGCGGTCTCACTTCCCTGGTGTAACTTAACACGTGTTAATTAACTTTAGTTTCCAAGATTTTACTTTGCTTTGGGATTGTGATTTGGAAATGGATCGGTATGCATGATTTTGATTGTAATGAGGTCTCCATGCATGAACATCATAATTCGTATACGAATTTAAAACCGCATCATTTAGGTAATCCCATCATTATGCTTAGTACAAATGTACTTAGATTTAAGTTACATAATCTGCTAGCGTGTAAAACAAGATTAGCGTCTTTTAATGCTTACGATTAAATTTTGATATTAAAGCATAATTATATTGAATTATCGTGATAGATAATGTTAGCAAGTGTTGCTGATATTTCATCAACACTTAGTGTCTCACATAATATGTCTGTATCAAATGTAATAGATCTGCACTATTTTTTTCAAAATGTTTATTACACTTATCAAATTGTTAATATCATATATGAGAGAGAGAGAGAGAGAGACGTGTATTTTGCTTCTATGGAAAAAATGAAAAAATGATTCCAAACAAACACTGAAAATTAACGGTTCGCAAAAAACATAATAAACTAAAATGTTGTGAGGAGGCTTGTTCCACCTAAAATGAGTTGAGTGATGCTTGTTATGGTAATTACCTTTCAAGCCAATCAACAAAGATATATTCAAAATATATAACAATAATAATTATTGTTTCTAATAGTCTTTAAACTTTTAAACTTCAATAATATGAAATTGAAATTTAATTTGTCAACTTCATACCAATATTTATAAAATGATTGCTGTGAAGGTACCCGTGATTTTATTAAAACCGCCTTTTATTATAACAGAATTTGATAATAATATGGAATAGAGTTTTGTTAACTTAACACGTGGTATCATTAAAAATGACTATAAAATTTCATTAAAATCACAATCGCTTTTTGTTATGACAGTGTTTCTCATTTTAACTAAGAACTAAGATTCATTTTTTCAGTTATGTTTTCCGGATTTCCCAGCTGTTATTATATAACCAGGATTGGCTTACACAACAGTTACCAGGGTTATCGTATCAAAGCATTTCATTATTGATCTTATCTATACCTCTTCCCTCTATTAAATCTTAATAATTGTTTTCTAAAATCTCTCAAACCCAGCATTATTGCAGGTTATTTTATTTACGACTGTACGGTGACTTAATAACAGTTTAATGTTATAAATCATTTAAAAGCAACGTAGAAGATTTAACAAAACTTAAACCTCAAAATATTAAATGTTTAAAATCAATAATAGAATTTTTGTTAAATAAAAAAGAAAATTAAAGCAGCTTGATGCACTTTATTTGGATTTTCAACTCGAATACATGTAAAGTCTGTTGATAAATCTTTATCTTATACATTTGTAACACTCCCAATTGTATGATCTTTATTTTAACCAATTGTCACATGACTAACGTCATGGAATTATGGGATATATTCTGTGGAATAAACGAGCATGGCTGCACAAGTCGTCTGAGTTGAAGTTGTCTGTTAACAATTGGCCTGTTAGCTACATGGTGGCAACCATTATACAATGGGGGAACCTGCACCGATGCCGATTGCTCCATTCAGAGTACCGGATCAGCTAAATATTATTGACGGAAACATATTAGAAAACTACTGCAGATGGAAAAGGCAAATGGAATTTTATTTGGCGGCAAGCGGAGTTGGAAACCACGAGGCTGGTATACAGGTACCTGTAATATTACACTGTGCTGGGCCGATTGTGGTAGAAGTTTTCGATCTTTTTGCATGGGTTGTATTATGTGGAATAAACGAGTCGTCTGAGTTGAAGTTGTCTGTTAACAAATGGCTATGGCCTGTTAGCTACAAAGTCCATGTACTGAATCTCAAGAGTTAAAGCTGCAAGTGTATTTTCGTATCTTTCTTTTTGTTTAAATAAATCGCTTAACTTTGTTAAATTAAATGTTTCAACGAAATAATATTTTTGACTTAATAGCTTATATAGTCATTGAATAGGAAAAGGAATGAGACAAGAAGATAAGAAGATACAGGGTAAGCGTAAGATACAACTTAACCGCGTCATAAGGCTTATCGGTATCTTTGGTACATCACTTATCGCTACACTATTTTAATGTCGCAGTATTCCTTTATTTCAACACACTTTTTTAAGCCTTTCAGGAGTTATCACAAAAGTTCTTTATAATGTCTTAATATGAATGAACAAACCAAGTTTTACTGTTTATATATAGCTTCAGCCCATCGTACAAGTTTAAACGACAATGACAACAAAATTCAAAAGAGTCTTGCTAAGTCTTGCTATCCTTAATGAGCAGGTATTTTGAAATTCGTTGATCCTCCATGGATTCATCTTAAAATTGATAATACACATAAACTTATTATTCTATAACACTATATCTTTTTGATTATTTCAGAGGAACAACAAGATATTGTTTTACTCACACAATCATTATGCCTGGAACCAACAAATATCTGGAGACAGTTATGAGATATGGTTTCGAACCAAGTCTTGCAATTATTTTATGTTTGTACAGTGTTGTATTGTGTTGTGGTTTGCTTGGTTTGACTGTACATGACAATTAGCTACACGGTTAATTTGTATAAAATATTTCGAATTTATTTTAATCAGAAACAAGTTTATTTTTCACGTACCCTTTTTCCTGACCACTCAGATAAAAGCTTGTATTACAGGATTTATCCATAAAATTTTATAAGTATATATAAAATTTTGTATTATACTGATTCTGTGTCAATTATCACCACAGTGCAAAATGAATTATAATGCATCTAAATGGAATATAAATAATAGTCTTGTATGTTTTGACAGATAAAAGCTGTAACTGCTTTGATCTGTGAAGATGTAGTCATATTTAACACATTGTCAATAGTTATGTCTACCTTTTGTCTTCTGGGTTGACTTAAAATTTATATTATAAAAAAAGAAATTTACAACTGAATATAAATACAGGATCAAAGCAAGCATTAAAATCATTCAACAACAGGATGGATATGTGGATTCTTCAAAGGTTTTCATGGGGTCTTAAATTTATAATTCGAGACTGTTTTATCACGGTTCGTGTTCGTGTAGCTAGAATTAAAGATTAGATTTCAGTGTTTTAATTTTTTGTTCTCTAAGTACATGGTTATTCACGTTTTTGATCTGTGTTGTGTTGGGATTGGGATTTGCCGTTAAAACACACACAACACACGAACGTCCACCTATAACACATAACTTTATGTTAATAATTCCCATCATGACAATATTGAACTATCCAACATTGAATAAACACATTGATATGTATTTGAAATATGTGTTTAAATTAGAGGTGAAGCGGACAGGTCATGGTTGTTTGCCTATACAACTATACATTCACGCCTTCTCACGCTTTATTTGTCGTAACAACTCTACTCACTGGAAATATTGCCAAAAGAATGTGAAAGTAATATACACATATGTAGGTAAATAACATTGACCTGTCCGCTTGACCTTTAATTTAAATATGAACAAGTACATTTACGCATGTGTTTATTTAGTCTAAAGCACAGGAAACATGAATTGTTTGTGTATTCACTGCTAGTCATTACATTCCCCCTTGTATTTGGTATGAATGCTCGAAATGAAGGGTAAAGCGGACAGGTCAATGTTGTTTGCCTATACACATATAATTTATATAAACGTGCTACCTTAGACAAGTCCTAGCTTCTTATATTTGGACTGTATCGATTTACATGAAGTAATGACATGAACATTCTGTGAACTGATGTCTATTACTTAATTACTATCCAGGAAGTAGTTGCTAGTCTAGCTGAATTTACGCCAGATGTAAAGACTCACTTGTTTTTACAGACATGACACAACAATGTGAGTAGAATCACAATGAGGACAAGGCTAATCTGCAATCTATGGAGTCCCATTAGTAGTCACATTACAGAAAAATATGAACAAACACAATATAAAGACAGTTTAAAAGCTCTAAAGAGTCTCATTGGTAATGGCATTACAGACTTCACATTCAGAATTGGGACTTTTCTGATATCGAATATGTCCTGTATTGAGTCCCATCGTTATTGGAATTACAAAATGAAATTTTTCTTTCATTGATGATTTTGACTGTTTTTATTATTGATTTCTTCCGTCTCTTCTTTATCTCCTGTAAATGCATGTTGAAAATAAAAGCATATACACAAGTGGCTGCTTTGATTATCAACAAATTATACCTGTTTAAATACAGATTGGACAAGCTTAAGGTACACAACTTATTTATACAAAATGTTAGTATTTCAATCTTATAAAACCACTGCTGTAAGAATAAAGAGTATAGTAAAAGAAATATCCATGAAAGAAATTATTGCCTTTTTGCCTTTTAGAATCAAATTTGAAATTTTATGATTAAATAACTTTTCCCTGGATAAATTTGACGTCTCGTAGTTCCATGTTCCTTTAACACAATTTTGATTACACACGTGGCGGGTGTAGCCAGCTAAACAGGAGGTGCTTACCCTTCCGGAGTACCCGGCCTTACTTCCCTGGTTGAAGTTCACGTGTCTAACCTAACTTGTCAGTTCCAAAGTTTTTACTTTGCTTCTGGATTGTGATTCGGACATGGATTAGCATGGTTTTTTAATTTTCACTCTACGTATAAGCAATTTTGTTTGCTTCTGTTTGCCACCTAATCAACACGAAGATTAACCATACTGACACGAAGGTTAACCATGCCGAATTTCTGGAATAACGTGGTTTAACGAAAATCATTAACTGATATGATTCCGTATGCATTATTGCACTTAAAATTTCAAAATAGAAATGTCATTTTAACGGTTGAAACGTTTTGAAAACAACAACGAAGCGAATGGATAAAGTTTTGTGCATGAAATGTTTAAATTGTCTCTTCTAAATATAACGTTTGAGAGCAGCAATGGCTTTAAGGTTGTAATACTGATCTACGTTCTTACCATGCATATTGTCTCTGCTTTCTTTGAACACAACATCAATTATTTAAGCATTGTACTGTTCAGACAGACATAGTAATGTATTTTGCCAGTGTAACTCCCTAACGTTTGTGTGGAACGATTATTTCTGTTGGAAATGGAATCGCGTCATTCAATCCATTAGAAAAGACGTTATTGCGGGAATTTGAGTCATAAACGATTTCTAAAACGTACAAACGTTAAGAAGTAGTGATCGCATTGCACACTTGCAAAATTTATTATGGTTGTATAACAACCGAAGCTATTCCAGCCAAACTAAATAACATGCATCATTACGTGACGTTCACTTTGCAAAGAATAGCTACGGCAGCCATGCGACCTTTCACATTATATAATATCTGAACAGTTCAAAGCTAATATTTTATCTAAACTAAATGGGAATTTATTGCGTCCACCATTCTCTTCTTATTCAACTTGACAAACTACGTGACTAGTCTGGATAAAGCACCCTTATTGGCTGCAAAGTCACTGGACGTGACAGTCGTTACTATTGGTTAGCGTAACGCGATGTATTGTTAACGTCATATATCTTCTGCGATGCACGTCATAGTCTAATGATACCAATATGTTTTTTCCTACAGAGGCAATGCTAAACACAGTAAATGTAAAATATATAATGATAAAGAACTTACCTTTAAGGCGAACATCAAACAACACACACACATACAAAACTGTGATATGGCTTACCTGAAAAATAAAACCAAACCATTATAATTCATATATCTGCTAAAATAATGAAAAAAAAAACTTTTAAAAAATAAAAGAAAACAAAGTAGATACATAGATTTGTAACACTGCAGGCTTGAATGCATAAAATACCTATCACAATCAGCACATATTGATGACATTACTACACACATTAGGATTATTGTTAGAAATTCGGATAGAGATGGGATTTTGGCAAATAAAGTAATAATTATTTATTCATTCAAGCCAAAACGTGCTTACTACTTAACTAAACATACGGATAAGCCTAGTAACACTACTCAAAAATATACTTTAGTAAACATAATGACAATTTTGGCTTTTAAAAAGACAATATGTATGAGAAATCTGTACTATGGCGTTTCTGGTGTATTTTCTTTTTTATTTCACTTATTTACTTCTTTATTTATATTTTTCTCACTGGATCATTGTACACACAAGCATACAAGACTGATATAAACAATTTATTGAAATTGGACATATAAAAACGAGGCACCAGGCGAAAAAATTACTGTACATAACATTTGATTCTCTGGCACGCCTTCCGTCTTTCAGTTCTAGAAGCAGACTCTAGGACGTCATCACTAGAAACATATGGTCTTATTACAAGACAAAACAGCTAATCTTTAATGGAGAAATGCTAGACATAATCCGTTAGACATAGCAATTGTCTATCTGTGTAATACATCGCCCGACAGTTATTCTAATTTATTAAAAGGTAACTTAATGTGTGTCCTGTTACAATATTCTGCTCAATAAAAATAAACATGTTATAGTAATGAGTGCAGATTCAGCTCTTATAATTATAACCTGTAACAATGCACACAGTGTCTGATGTCTGTCTATTCACTGGTACGTTATGTATCTGTGTGACAAAATGACAAAACACGCAGTAGTGTAAAATATGTACTGGTTTATTTTATACCAAAGTGGAATCACTTTTTCATTAAACAAAAAAACATGCGCGATTCAAAGCAGGGTATATTGTTATCTGTAAATTGCAATTCCACAGGTTTTTATTTCATTTATAAATATTATTATTATCTTTATTATCTTTTTAATTCTCTGAATTGAATTTTCCAAGTTTTATGCTTTTTTGTTCGTAAGAATAAATTTTCATAAGTATTTTTGATAAAACATTGCTAAGGAAAAAAGACTTGTACTTTTAGAGGCTTGTTTTAAAGGTAACCATTCAAGAAACCTATTTTTCTATCTACATTGTTAAATTTAAATAATCACGTCAGTGTTATGGTTTAAAGTACCATCATTTTACATAAAAAACTAAAAAGTAGCTGTTGTCCTTATGATTTGTTGATATTGAACATTGGAATAATTCGTTCAGCACCCAGTCACCTTTACTTAAGACATTCAGGCAATTGGAGTTGTACAGGTGTTTCAACATATAACCAATTACGTCACGAGCTATCTAATTGCTCAGCAAGCAGATTCTAGGACGTCACCACTAGGATCGTATGTTCTTATTACAAGAATAAACAGCCAATATTTAATAGAAAAATGCTAGACATAATCCACAAGACATAGCAATTGTCTATTTGTGTAATACATCACCTGACAGTGATATGCAATCATTTTCTAATTTATTAAAAGGTAGCTTAATGTGTTTCTTGTTACTATATTATGCTCAATTATAATAACCATTTTTATGGTAATGACTACAAATTCAATAATAAATTATAACATGTAACAATGTACATTAAGTATTATTTCTTATTATAAATTCGTCTCTATCCACCAGTACGTAAAGTTTGTATTGCAATACAAGTGAAATTACTTTTGGCAAAAACATGTGCGATTCAAGGAATATAATTATCTTGCTTGATATACATTCGACGACCGTGCAAATTCCACAGATTTTTTTTAAAAATTTAATCTTTATTTAAATTTCTATATTTAATTTTCCAAGTTTTGCTTCCATTCATATGAATATATTTTGATAAGTATTTTTGATAAAAAATTAATTTGCTGAGGAATAAAGACTTGCTGTTTTTTTAGTTTTGTTTTAAAGGTTAGCACTCAAATTGTATTTGCATCTGCATTGTTAGACTTAAATATTCACGTACTAAGTAATAGATTTTTAGTTTAAGTAATCATCATTTGACAATAAATTGAAAAGAATCTGTTGCCCTTCTGATTTGTTGATATTGAACATTGAAATAAGTCATTCAGTACCAAATGATTTTTGGTTAACATAAATGTACGCTATTGGAGTTATACAGGTGTTTTGGTAAGGCCCTCAAAAAGTTTTATGGCCGTCATCACAGTATTGTTGATAAGTTTGATGTCTCTGTGTCCAGGATTGCCTTGGATATATTTGACGTCTCATAGTTCCATGTTCCTTTCACACAATTTTGATTACACACGTGACGGGTGTAGCTAGCTAAACAGGAGGTGCTTACCCTTCCGGAGCACCCGGCCTCACTTCCCTGGTGGAAGTTCACGTGTCTAACCTAACTTGTCCGTTCCAAAGTTTTTACTTTGCTTCTGGATTGTGATTCGGAAATGGATAAGTATGTTTGTTTTTGATTACGTCAGTGACTATTTCATTGTATTTGTTTACGAATAAACAGCAGACAAGACTGCGAGAAAATGAACATTTCACACTTGTCTTGGTTAGGATAACATTTTTAACTTACTGATTTAAAACTAAATAACTACCTTCATGCACATCTAACAAAGCCGAGATTTTGTCTGATCGGATGAAATATTTGACGCTAAACCATTTTACTACGTAGTACGTTAATTCTATTTGACGACTTACAATATATTGTGACCAGATTGCATGTATAACTCAAAACTCTTCAGAATATATGAAGACTTCTACTCTACTTAAGTATTTTGAATTAAAAAAATTACAATCATCAATATATTTCCAGGTAAGATACACAAAAGTAGTGAATATATTTTTGTTTATAACCAGTGTCTTTAAAATGTTGATGTTAATTCTAAATACAGAAACTAGGTGAGTTCAATGTATGTCGGACGTTGGTCTTTGATAGTACTTTATTACATTTTTCTGACCTCAAAAATGAAAATAATAAAAAACAAATGTCGGATTCAATGGGACAAACATTGCGTGAATGATTTATTTATCAACAATATAGCTAAAATAGAAACACCAATCTGTATAGAAGAAAAGCTACCAGACAAAGAAATTATCAGTCTATGTGATGTGAAATCTTTGCGTAATTTATTAAAAGGTAACTTAATATTTTGTTCGTGTGTATAACATTCAGACACATTACAATAGATTTTTTCAGTGTTTCTTAGACATCTTTTTATAGCAATTCAATTACTATCGACAAAGCAATACATGACCGGTATTACGTTTTTGTTATAGAATTGCCTCTATATACTATGTTATATGTGACAAAACTAACAATAGTGTAAAACATCTAACTTTGTTTTGTTTTAGTTAGCTTTGTTCAGCTTTACATTCCCTTTGTTCTGCTTTACATTTATCTTTGTTCTGTTTTAAATTTAACTTTGTTCTGTTTTACATTTAACTTTGTTCTGCTTTACATTTAACTTTGTTTTGCTTTACATTTAACTTTGTTCTGTTTTACATTTAACTTTGCTCTGTTTTAGATTTAACTGCTCTGCTTTACATTTAACTTTGTTCTGCTTTACATTTAACTTTGTTTTGCTTTACATTTAACTTTGTTCTGTTTTACATTTAACTTTGCTCTGCTTTAGATTTAACTGCTCTGCTTTAGATTTAAATTTGTTCTGTTTTACATTTAACTTTGCTTTGCTTTACATTTAGCCTTGTTTTGCTTACATTTAACTTTGTTTTGCTTTACATTTAACTTTGTCTTGCTTTACATTTATCTTTGTTCTGTTTTACATTTATCTTTGTTCTGTTTTACATTTAACTTTGTTCTACTTTACATTTAACTTTCTTCTGTTTTACATTTAACTTTGCTCTGTTTTAGATTTAACTGCTCTGCTTTACATTTAACTTTGCTCTGCTTTACATTTAACTTTGTTCCGCTTTACATTTAACTTTGTTTTGCTTTACATTTAACTTTGTTCTGTTTTACATTTAACTTTGCTCTGCTTTAGATTTAACTGCTCTGTTTTACATTTAACTTTGTTCTGTTTTACATTTATCTTTGTTCTGTTTTACATTTAACTTTGTTCTACTTTACATTTATCTTTGTTCTGCTTTACATTTAACTTTATTCTGCTTTACATTTAACTTTGTTTTGCTTTACATTTAACTTTGTCTTGCTTTACATTTATCTTTGTTCTGTTTTACATTTATCTTTGTTCTGTTTTACATTTAACTTTGTTCTACTTTACATTTAACTTTCTTCTGTTTTACATTTAACTTTGCTCTGTTTTAGATTTAACTGCTCTGCTTTACATTTAACTTTGCTCTGCTTTACATTTAACTTTGTTCTGCTTTACATTTAACTTTGTTTTGCTTTACATTAAACTTTGTTCTGTTTTACATTTAACTTTGCTCTGTTTTAGATTTAACTGCTCTGCTTTACATTTAACTTTGTTCTGTTTTACATTTAACTTTGTTCTGTTTTACATTTAGCCTTGTTTTGCTTTACATTTAACTTTGTTCTGTTTTACATTTAACTTTGCTCTGTTTTAGATTTAACTGCTCTGCTTTACATTTAACTTTGTTCTGTTTTACATTTAACTTTGCTCTGTTTTACATTTATCTTTGTTCTGTTTTACATTTAACTTTGTTTTGCTTTACATTTAACTTTGTTCTGTTTTACATTTAACTTTGTTCTGCTTTAGATTTAACTGATCTGTTTTACATTTAACTTTGCTCTGTTTTACATTTATCTTTGTTCTGTTTTACATTTAACTTTGTTTTGCTTTACATTTAAATTTGTTCTGTTTTACATTTAGCTTTGCTCTGTTTTACATTTATCTTTGTTCTGTTTTACATTTAACTTGTGTTCTACTTTACATTTAACTTTGTTCTGCTTTACATTTATCTTTGTTCTGTTTTACATTTAACTTTGTTTTGCTTTACATTTAACTTTGTTCTACTTTACATTTAACTTTGTTCTGCTTTACATTTAACTTTGTTCTGTTTTACATTTAACTTTGCTCTGTCTTACATTTATCTTTGTTCTGTTTTACATTTAACTTTGTTCTACTTTACATTTAACTTTGTTCTGCTTTACATTTAACTTTGTTCTGTTTTACATTTAACTTTGCTCTGTCTTACATTTATCTTTGTTCTGTTTTACATTTAACTTTGTTCTACTTTACATTTAACTTTGTTCTGCTTTACATTTAACTTTGTTCTGTTTTACATTTAACTTTGCTCTGTTTTAGATTTAACTGCTCTTCTTTACATTTAACTTTGTTCTGCTTTACATTTAACTTTGTTCTGTTTTACGTTTATCTTTGCTCTGCTTTAGATTTAACTGCTCTGCTTTACATTTAGCCTTGTTTTGCTTTACATTTAACTTTGTTTTGCTTAACATTTATCTTTGTTCTGTTTTACATTTAACTTTGTTTTGCTTTACATTTAACTTTGTTCTGCTTTACATTTAACTTTGTTCTGTTTTACATTTAACTTTGCTCTGTTTTAGATTTAACTGCTCTGTTTTACATTTAACTTTGTTCTGTTTTACATTTAGCTTTGCTCTGTTTTACATTTATCTTTGCTCTGTTTTACATTTATCTTTGTTTTACTTTACATTTAACTTTGTTCTACTTTACATTTAACTTTGTTCTGCTTTACATTTAACTTTGTTCTGTTTTACATTTAACTTTGCTCTGTTTTAGATTTAACTTTGCTCTGTTTTAGATTTAACTGCTCTGCTTTACATTTAACTTTGTTCTACTTTACATTTAACTTTGTTTTGCTTTACATTTAACTTTGTTCTGTTTTACGTTTATCTTTGCTCTGCTTTAGATTTAACTGCTCTGCTTTACATTTAGCCTTGTTTTGCTTTACATTTAACTTTATTTTGCTTTACATTTATCTTTGTTCTGTTTTACATTTAACTTTGTTTTGCTTTACATTTAACTTTGTTCTGTTTTACATTTAACTTTGCTCTGTTTTACATTTAACTTTGTTCTGTTTTACATTTAACTTTGCATTGTTTTAGATTTAACTGATCTGCTTTACATTTAACTTTGTTTTGCTTTACATTTAACTTTGTTCTGTTTTACATTTAGCCTTGTTTTGCTTTACATTTAACTTTGTTCTGTTTACATTTAACTTTGTTCTGTTTTACATTTAACTTTGTTCTGCTTTACATTTAACTTTGTTCTGTTTTACATTTAACTTTGCTCTGTTTTAGATTTAACTGCTCTGCTTTACATTTAACTTTGTTTTGCTTTACATTTAACTTTGTTTTGCTTTACATTTAACTTTGTTCTGTTTTACATTTAGCCTTGTTTTGCTTTACATTTAACTTTGTTCTGTTTTACATTTAACTTTGCTCTGTTTTAGATTTAACTGCTCTGCTTTACATTTAACTTTGTTTTGCTTTACATTTAACTTTGTTCTGTTTTACATTTAACTTTGCTCTGCTTTAGATTTAACTGCTCTGCTTTACATTTAACTTTGTTCTGTTTTACATTTATCTTTGTTCTGTTTTACATTTAACTTTGTTCTACTTTACATTTAACTTTGTTCTGCTTTACATTTAACTTTGTTCTGTTTTACATTTAACTTTGCTCTGTTTTAGATTTAACTGCTCCGCTTTACATTTAACTTTGCTCTGCTTTACATTTTACTTTGTTCTGCTTTACATTTAACTTTGTTTTGCTTTACATTTAACTTTGTTCTGTTTTACATTTAACTTTGCTCTGCTTTAGATTTAACTGCTCTGCTTTACATTTAACTTTTTTCTGTTTTACATTTATCTTTGTTCTGTTTTACATTTAACTTTGTTCTACTTTACATTTATCTTTGTTCTGCTTTACATTTAACTTTATTCTGCTTTACATTTAACTTTGTTTTGTTTTACATTTAACTTTGTTTTGCTTTACATTTCACTTTGTTTTGCTTTACATTTAACTTTGTTCTGTTTTACATTTAGCCTTTTTTTGCTTTACATTTAACTTTGTTCTGTTTTACATTTAACTTTGCTCTGCTTTAGATTTAACTGCTCTGCTTTACATTTAACTTTGTTCTGTTTTACATTTAACTTTGCTCTGCTTTAGATTTAACTGCTCTGTTTTACATTTAACTTTGTTCTTCTTTACATTTAGCCTTGTTTTGCTTCACATTTCACTTTGTTTTGCTTTACATTTAACTTTGTTCTGTTTTACATTTAACTTTGCTCTGCTTTAGATTTAACTGCTCTGCTTTACATTTAACTGTTCTGTTTTGCATTTATCTTTGTTCTGTTTTAAATTTAACTTTGTTCTGTTTTACATTTTTGTTTTGCTTTACATTTAGCTTTGTTCTGTTTTACATTGATCTTTGTTCTGTTTTACATTTAACTTTGTTCTGCTTTAGATTTAACTTTGTTCTGTTTTACATTTATCTTTGTTCTGTTTTACATTTAACTTTGCTCTGCTTTAGATTTAACTTTGTTCTGTTTTACATTTAACTTTGTTCTGTTTTACATTTATCTTTGTTCTGTTTTACATTTAACTTTGTTCTACTTTACATTTAACTTTGTTCTGTTTTACATTTAACTTTGTTCTGTTTTACATTTAGCTTTGTTCTGTTTTACATTTAACTTTGTTCTGTTTTACATTTAACTTTGTTCTGCTTTAGATTTAACTTTGTTCTGTTTTCCATTTATCTTTGTTCTGTTTTAAATTTAATTTTGTTCTGTTTTACATTTAACTTTGTTCTGGTTAACATTTAGCTTTGTTCTGTTTTACATTTAGCCTTGTTTTGCTTTGCATTTATCTTTGTTCTGTTTTAAATTTAATTTTTTTCTGTTTTACATTTAACTTTGTTCTGTTTTCCAATTATCTTTGTTCTGTTTTAAATTTAACTTTGTTCTGTTTTAAATTTAATTTTTTTCTGTTTTACATTTAACTTTGTTATGTTTTACATTTCACTTTGTTCTGTTTTACATTTAGCCTTGTTCTGTTTTATATTTAACTTTGTTCTGCTTTAGATTTATTCTTGTTTTGCTTTACAATAGCCTTGTTTTGATTTACAAACAACCCTTCTGTTATAGCAACAACAAGTAAATGTCAACTACAGAGATCGAGTTGACTGTATTCTGAAGAGTTATAATACGTTTCCATTTGTGGCTGATATAATTGTGAGATGTCTGTCTATATAACTGCAGGTTGCTGCAACTAATATATAACTCAGATACGCTCGAAAAAACAAAAAGTGGCAAATTCGAATGGATAACAATGTGAAACTGCAAAAAACAATAAGTACCGGCAAAATCTTCTAGATAGAAGAATAATATGTCTATACAATGTCAAAATATTATGTAACTAGTAAAAGGCAACTTTATATTTCCTGTTTTGTAATATATCTCAAACATACATATAGTTGTTCATGTAGATCTTCTGACATCAGTGACAAAATACAAATCTCCAGTCTGTATTGACACATTCCGCTAGACATTGGAATAATCTATCTATGTGTTGTCAAATCATTACGTAATTTTAAGAGCCAACAATGTTTGTCATAATTTACAATTCACAAGCTATATTCTTATTTGTCATTAATGACTGCAAAATGTCCAAGGTATTATTATTTTTTTCAATTAAATTACTCAGAAAGAAAGCACAGTTACTTAACAACATCTAACGCAACCGAGAAAACAACACAAGGAAATAATTAATCAGCCATATAAGTTTAGAAAAGGAAAACATAGGTTTGGACAAAGCAAACATGATAGAATGTGTTGATAATAAAAAGTGCCAAGATAATGACCTTTGTGACAAGATGGCACTGCTGTAGGGTAAGTATTGCTGTTCTATGCTACATAAATAGCCACTTGTTGTCTTGCAGTAAATTGTCATATAATGATAAGTAAAAGATTAATGTTAGTTTTTATCAAATAAAAACGCAAATTTCAAATGCAGAGATGTATGAGAGCGTTATGTATGTATAGTAATAATAATTGTCTTTTGATCGGTTATAACTGGTCTTTTGATGAATTTTCGAAGTGAGGTGGCGTGATGGTTTACGTCTCAGTCACGGTCAGTTCGTTGAGGGTATTTAAAAAGGACCATCCGAGTAAAACCACTTATATTTGGCACGTAAGAAAACCTTTCAACAGTAGGATTCGCCTAAGTTGCATTCGAAGATAGGCAGTGTGACAAAAACCATGCTCGAAGTCGAAATCGTTTAAGTAACGTCAAACTATATATATATATAGTAATGGCGGCAACATATCGTAGACAACTTACAGTAGATATTCTTGACTTTTATGAAGTTGTAGAAAATGCAAAAAGATTGATGAGCTGTCAATACGTTGCATTGAGCAGTATCTTTTTGTCATAGAATGGTCACTATTCCATGAAATACCGCTATTTGTGATAAGGCTTGCAATATATTTCGACTCTTCTATTACATGTAATATTAATCGAAAAACATGTTCTTTGCAAAAGGCAAAGTGCTTGTGACAAATTATGGACGACATATTAATCAAGACACATACTATATGTTAAAAGATTTATTATAGCTAGACATATAAATTAGATTGACTTAAAAAAAGATTAATACAGTGTCTTGTCATTGTTAAACATTAATGCAAAATTGAAATCTATCTGTTACAAAAAATTATTTGTGTTTATTTTTAACGGAATGATGCGTTCAGACGTAACTTGCATTAGAATAAACAAAGTATATTAATGCGTCTCATTAAATATATCAAACATTTCAAATTTTTCTTTCCTTTTTCTGGATTTTCAAAATACTAATTTAAAATTACACAGCATAGTTATGACTATTTGAATTTTCAGATCAAAGCCATTAGTATGTATACATCATATCACACAGAGTATTTCTTGCAGATAAATCAAAGGACTTCTATAAAATGTTTCCCTGGGAATCAATGAGTAGTGTGTAGATGTTGAATCTATAGGGATGTTACACATTCTTATAGCTGAGCAATATTGTAACTATAATAAGAATTATTTATTCGTACATGAATGCGCTGATATTTCAAGTGTATGATCTAATGATTGGGAATTAACGCTTCAGTTCTGCTTTCGTCGATATACCAGAATTCATCTGACCCCTAAATGTTACGACTGTATTTATCCAAAAAACTCTGAAGATGAACCTAGAGATATACCAATAACGCCTTGGCCTCTGTATAAAATACTGTATATTCTAAATGTTTGTCTCTTTACCTAATTAAGGCCTAAATGCAATGTTTTTGTGTCTATCTTAAAATGTATGCTTAGAGGGAAAAGGTTATTTGTGGTGCCATCCTCGTCGCTTTCATCAATAATTATGTATACCATCACAGAAACATACCGATCCATGTTTAAATCACGATCTCAAAAGTTATATAAAACTTTGAAAACTAGCAAATTAAGTAAAGCATGTGAATCTTCGCAATGGAAATGTGACCCGAGTGCTCCGGCAGGGTTAGAGCTCTTGCCTAACTTCTTGCAACACCTTAAATACAATTGATTAATAACGAATTTACTGCATTTATATTTAATATCACTACAGACTTCAAATAACACCAGATCAACCTCGACAACAAAAGTGACGACGTAACTATGTAGAACTTTATGACGTATCTGGTTTGCTATTGGCTTGGTATTTTACAAAAGCGCGTCACTCTGATAAAACATTTTATATTTTATTTGGTTTTTATAGAAACCTGTCTAGTTATAGGCGCAATAAAATTTCAAACATCGTAGGCTGACACAGGAGGTCTTTTTATCACGTCATCAATATCATTTTAGTAACGATGCATGTACTCAACACATCGTCTACCTGATTTTAACAGGTGCTATAAAAATATTCATTCGCGTGCAGAACTCTTCCACATAACATCATAAATTGTTCTATAAATAACACATGACTTCAGTACTAATGAGCCTCCATTTCTAAACGTCAAGTTTTCTCAGATTCGATTTGCAGATGAGATGCAAGTAGTAGCACATTGACAGTTATAATTTACTAGAAGAAATTGTTATTTAACAGGTTTAAACGATCTCCGAGACTTGTAATCTTCTATCTTTATCAGGAAGTGTAAATCATGACGTTTTAAGACACTGACTTATGTTACGAAAGACAACCCTCTTGTAAGAGATGTTTTTATCATTACAGAGAAACAAGATTATGCCGAAATTAATTATCACTGAACTGCGTGTTCGTGTGATGTTTCGTGTAGTACATCAAATCTACCATCAGGATTTTGTTTTATTGCGTGAGGCTTTCAGAAAGCATATTGCATATTTCTTCTGATTAACTAGATTCTTGTTTTTAACTGAAGCAGTACATTGTTTTTATATAACTTAGGTGCTGTGGGGTTTTTTCGTTTATGTTACAACGTATTGTAGTAGATAGATTGCTATTGTTTTTCAGGATCATTAACCTTTTTCCATTTATTGGAAATTATTTCGTTATAAATTCATAATTTATTTATTTAATGTAAATAGCGCTATTGGTGATACAAAAGAAAATATAAGTAGAATGGCATCGTTCTACCAAAAAACGTTTGAGTGGAAATTTATGTTATGAAGCTAATATAATGGACTTTTTTATGTTTGTTCTTAGTAAGTTGACTCTTTATCATTTGAATATTAATTAAAATAATAATAAATACGTTTTCATAGATCAGTTGAAATCTAATACCTTCAAAGTTATCCATTATATGGAGATCAAAGCGTTGTTTAAATACGTTTTCTGAATTAACCACACTAATGATACCACAAGTAGGATGGATTATGGTATGACAACCATTGGTGGACAGGGTGGATAAGGATAAAAGAAAGCGAGACAATGAGGAACTAAGTAACTGATGTCATACCTATATTTTATGTTTAATAAAATCAAGCATACTAATCCATGTCCGCATCACAATCCAGAAGCAAAGTAAAAAAAATGAAACTGACAAGTAAGGTAAACACGTAACTTTCATAAGGGAAGTGAGACCGGGTCCCCAACAAGAGTATTATTATCAAATTATTCTTACTGTTTTGTATTACATATTGTTTATTGGACTAACTGTTAGGCAGTTGGAGTCGGGCAGCTAACAAATTGTTGAAACTAGTTCGCTATTTAAAAAAAATTCCATTTAGCAGCAAAGAATGAATGATAATAAATATAGAATAAACAGTCAAAACAACCTTAGGAAATGTATGTGTCCAGATGACAGCATAATAAATAACTCCTGAGTTATGTTATATAATAAAGAAGATTTAATCACGTCGGAAAACATCATTTTATAAGGATGTAGCAAATTACGAGGTTCCGTATGCAAAGGCCAGATATAACATTTAAAAAAAAGACACAGATCGAAAACCATTGGTTGCGAAATACATCTTTTAGGAAAAATTTAACAAATGCTGACAAAAAATCACCATTACTATATAATTCTGGCAGTCACAAATATCAAGTTTGAGTAAAATCATTACACAGCTCGTGTTACAAGTCAATAATAATTTCTTCTACATAGAAATAGGAGACACGATGTAGGAAATGAAGGAAGAAATACTACAATAATATCTAGAAGTCCCGAAATCAACATTCATCTGGGACCGGATAATGTGTTTCTACTTTTAGATTTGGAAAATAGAATGACAATATCATTTCCATATTGTGATAAGTCAATTAGAATGGAAATTAGTGTAACTTGAGGAAATCCAAATATTGATAGAAATGTTATAAGATTTGCAACATCATATTTGGGGTATCTGGTTATTATTATTATTAAATTAGATGAATAATATTTATTGATAAAAAAGAGAACGACGTACATGTAATCACTCTATGTCAAAGTAGAATTAAATTAAATGCAATTTGCCACTATATAATGTTCAAGATCATCGGTTCAATTCAAATGAATTTTCCAGTGCTGCATCAAAGAAACATCTACGCAAATTTCTGGACTATAACAAGAATCGGACTAGAAATATGAAATTACGTGACGCAACCAAATATGCCTCGATAACGATCAAGCATGAGGCAAACTAAACAAGAGATGCTACCCTTTGTGTGCATCCGGCTTCACTTTCTTGGTGAAAATGAAAGTGTTTCGCTTAATTTGTCAGTTTCAATTTTTTTAATTTGCTTTCAGATTGTGATTTAGACATGGATTGGTATCTTTTGTTTTTGATAAATTTTCCATCTGAAATGGGTTGCTGGTTATGCTTTGTTTTAGTATTTTTAACAGCCGCCTCTTAATATATTAAACATTAGTCTAGTTTTGTTAAAGCCAGAAGTTATAATCAATTAACAAGATTACGTATCTATGATCAGACAATATAGATCAATTACAAATGATCAATATTTTAGCTGTTTTGGTGTAATGATAAATTAGTCAGTTTAGTTTTATAGTTTCTGGTTTATATATCATATTATATCAATCCATTACATCCTGTGCTGCTATAAGGTCATCTTTATCGATTGAATTGAAAAAGAGCGTCTGAACTAGTATCAAATTAGTCTTCATATCTAAGTCGACTGATCTTCTTTTTGGCTATAGCCCTGTAGCACAATCGTGTAAGCTCCGTGCTAAATGTCAGATCATAATATAATATTGATGCTGATTTATGAAAATAATCTCTATTGAACCACGATATATTTTATAAATTTGTATAAATGACGCACTGGCTAATGTCACATTGAAAAACTTCAAAGAATATCCTTTTACAAACGTGCTGTTAAGATCTAAAACGCATCGACAAAGGATAACATCACAGACGAAAATCGACAATTGGTCTCCGTGCAATCCAAAAATTTCCTTTGGGCCTTATAACGCAACATAAATAATATTGAAATATACCCCATAGATAAAACAGTGCTTTGGTGATATTGGAAGGTGGTTAGAAAATAAGCTCATTAAATCATAATCCAGACTGGCTTAGAGTTACACATTAATAACCTTATCTATCACAATTAAATTAGAACTATCATATCGAGCTATAACTTCTGTTTTGACGTAAGACTGGTATGATAAACAAACACATCATCAGATCGTCCGTCTCGGTATTGTACTTTTAAACAGTTACAATGTCACCTATTTTTCTATGAATCCAAATCCTACATTATTTTTATTTTCAACGAAATTATGTGTCAGGGTGTGAATATATTTACAAAGTACCCTGACTCGCTTCCCTGGTGGAAGGTAAACTTTTTCAGTTTCAACATTTTTACTTCGCTTTGGGACTTGAAAAGAATAGGTATATTTGTGTTTGATACTACTTATTCCCCACATTGTGCTCCACATTAAGACTTATACCTCAATTATGACGTCAACAAAAGACTGCATTTGAAACTGTACGACAAACGTGATTGTCAACTTTCCTTTTCTCTACAACAATAAACCCGCTTCTTCTACTAATGGTGTATTTGTTTTCCAATTAATACGCCATAGTAGAGCTTGTTGTCACTATGGGAATTTTATATAAAAAAGCAAGCTGCTTATAAATAAATGATTGACATAGGTGTATTGCAAGCCTAGGCTTAAAGAGTTTTATGACCTTCATCACAGTATTTTTTTAAAACATTGATGTCTCTGTGTCCAGGATTACCCTGGATATATATTTGACGTTTGATTACAAACGAGGCGGGTATAGCTAGGTATACAGGAGGTGCTTGCCCTTCCGGAGCACCCGGTCTCACGTCCCTTGTAGAATTCACGTGTTTAACCTATTATAACTTGTCAGTTTCAAAGTTTTTAATTTGCTTCTGGATTGTGATTCGGACATGGATTAGTAAGTTTGTTTTTGATTTGTTGACAATTGAGAATGAACTTTGGATAAGTTGTATATTTTTACATTCAAGACCATATGTTCTCATAGCCACTTCTAAAAAACTATGAAAGGATGTTCAGAAACTGTTCGACGGACCAGAACCATAGCTAATAATGTAAACCAAATAGTTCACTATTTTCGTTTTGATATGAGATGTCCGTCTATAGGTAGTTGATCACTATACACATTACATGTTATTGAACTCCGACTGGTAAATCTATAATAATATTATATACAAAGGTGATAAAAAACTTTTGTACAATTATTTGTTTGCTTTTATTGTTTAAGTTCAAAATTCAGGTAATATCTAGTCGATTATTATCAAAATGCGTTCAAGTGTGTTGAAGATTTCATTCTGACAGTGAAAGCGGATTTACAGTTGTTCCGTTTTCCGATTTTTGTGTCATTTAATTGGTACTTTGACACATACGCTGTTTGTTTTTCAATGTTAGTCAGTACAAGTGCATACATTTTATGTCCACATTTCTGACCACGTGACCATTATGTCACATACGCATATTTTATAACATTAAGTATCAATTCAAAGTTCCATAGCATTGTAATAAAAGCAAATAAACCAATCAATTCATGACCATATCCAACCAGATCATAGTCATTTAATAGTTTGAATCTAAATCATATTTTAAGCCAAGATAATTCGTTTAATATTAGCATGATTGTAAACCAAGTTTATGTATGTCTGTAATTTTATTGTGTTAGAAACTACTAGTGATGTAAATCCAGCCTTATTTTCTATATTTTCAGTTCTTTATTCTGTCCGAGCGGTTGCTTTGAAATAAAAACTTAACAAGTGTTTCGCTACGTTACAGACATACAGTAAACCCCGAATATAACGAACACGCTTACAACGAATACACAGATAGTATGAAGTCAAATGTCCTCTGTATCAGTCTTTTAATGATAAAATAACGGAGTTAAAAGTAAGGTCCCCAGGAGGTGTTTTACTGTATTTGATAAATATTATATAAATTTTACACCGAATGTTTTTTTTTTTTTACCAATATATGATGTGCATCCTTCGTCTTTAGTAATGTCTGTACCAATTTTCATCCAATTGCCTCGAATCCACAGTCATTTGAGCAAAGAAATGTACGAAACGTGTCCATGACCCGCAAACATCATACTATGTTGTTGTTACAAACGAATGTAAACAATAACAATAGGACGCTTGGGTAGACAAAACTGAACATATGTTTCATTCAAAGCGTTGGCGTAATCTAGTTAAACTTTAAGGAAGGGAGGCGGTTTGAACAAAAGCACTGTCACTTAGTCACGCGCAGCGTTACGTGACATCATAAATTGTAGGTGTAGTAGTAGTAGGTACAGAGATGTCGAGTTCTTAGTTGTTCTTCTGGTTATAGTAAAATCAACAATTTAAGTGAACTTTTAACTTATGAACATGTATTTGTATCATTTAATTCTTTCTCTCAATACAGATCTTTAACCGATTTTAAGTCAACATGTTCCATTACTTACACTGTCAATTAATCCAACAATGATCTAATAAAACCCACCGGCATTTCAATTAAATTCTTAATACATATATAAAAGAGACTTGTAAAACGCATTGAGGAAATAAGTTATATAGTAAGGAAATAAGTTACATGTATATAGAGAATTGATAAAGTACAGTACAGACCTGTCGAAAGTTTAACACTGAGCTAACGAAAATGACTCCAAGCTCGATTGCCGAGGTATAGAAAAGCTGCAAGAGATCGGTAACAGCTGCTGGAAAACTTTCCAGATATAGATAACGAAGGATCTAAAATGAGATGTTGTTTCAGTATAAATTTGTTGTCTTCAAGTTAAACTTTCGACAGGTCTGTAATGCAGAAAAAGTCTTTGAAAAAATGAAGATTTATCGTAGAAAAAATGCCGATTTAAAGCCTATTTATATATTGCCGGAGAGGAGTCAAAGATACGGATATATTGTCTTTAGGGAATGATTAGTTCATATAATAGAGATATATTACACGCCTTATATAATTTGCTCCTATAACATTATCAGAGTCCAGCATTGTTAAGTGCAGAAACACATTAAAAATCCTTAAGAAAATAGAGGAAATGCCACAACTGGGAATTTATGATAAAATTGTTTCAAATAATATTTTGATTCGTACTAGTAATTTTGTGTTTCAGTTTAAGCTGACGATCGTTGTTAAGATGTAAGAGTGAAGTTAGTTCAAACTGAATGATAACAGAGCAACATGGGGATTAGACGATCGTTCACTAATGGAGTGGATTTATATTATTATACCAATAAATATAACCACGAGAGAAAAAGAAAGAATAAATACTGTTTTGTTAAAATAACAGAAAAAAGCATTGCTCCATGTCTAAGGGCAAAGTAGAGGGATAAGAAGTATGTCACATGTCATCACCACAGACCTTAGAAGCGACTGAACAGTCTGAAGAACTAGGCCTTGGTTATGTATTTAGTATTTCAAAACGTTTACCTCAAATACTTTAATCACGATAAACATAAATTTGTTGAAAACAACTGTTTGTGTAGAAATCACAAATCCAACGTGTTAACACTTTAAACACTTGCAAAAACTGTTCAGCCTGCGAACCTACACTGGGAGAGCGAAGCATCTCCTGTCTAGCAATTAAAATCAAACATACTAATTAATGTCCGAATCAGAATCCAGGCGTGAGATTTACTAAGATTAGTAAGTTACGAAAAAAATTTAGACTTACGAATTTCGTAAGTTCAAACTTAAGATACGAATAACCCGTTTTACTAATGAGTTCGTAAGTTTGTTTTCACTTTTTGCTTACACAAATTCCTAAGTTACGATACAACACTCTTTTGTAAAGAAGGCGAGTTTCTTTTTGGTTACAAAAGCTACGCATGCGCATAATTTACTTTTGCTTTTCCTTTCGCGGCGAAACGTGAAACGTCGGCTGCGTTCTATCAAATATGGAAACTATCAAAAAGAGAAAACCAAACTGGAACAAAAGGGAGCTTCTTGCCCTGGCAGAGGTCGTGTTGCCCAAGCATAACATTTTGAGGGCCAAGTTTAGTCCTGCAATAAATGCAGAAAAAAGCAGGACATATGGAAGGATATTTCAATCCAGTGAGTATATAATTTAAGAGTTTTCAAGTTTAAGTTGACTAGTACCACCAAAATGAATATGGGTAATTATAATTATGCGAATTATGCAGATTTCATCGTATCTTATTATTTCATTTTTTCCAAAACAAAAAGAAGAGATAATTTCACTTCTATATTGCATTTTTGATATAAAAATGGAAATATATAACATTGATATTCTTACATTGTAATCTACATAAATGAGTTTTATAATTAGTGAACAAGCAGTACAAACGTCCCATATAATAATATAGAGAATTAATATAATATGATTGGATGAATACAGCCCCGATTATGAAAATATATCGCATGTTAGCATTGACCAGGCCACAAACGTTTATCAATGAAGTTTACAGTAATGTCATATACCTTTTTTTGAATTTTATCATAAAATACATTCAAAAAATGGTATATTGTCATTGTCATATACCATTTTTTGATTATGAAAATATATCGCATGTTAGCATTGACCAGGCCACAAACGTTCATCAATGAAGTTTACAGTAATGTCATATACCATTTTTTGAATTTAATCATAAAATACATTCAAAAAATGGTATATTGTCATTGTCATATATCATTTTTGAATGTATTTTATGATTAAATTCAAAAAATGGTATATGACAGTAAACAAAGACAGAAGAGTTTGACAAAATCCTGGTACACTTTAATTTGGTGCGTCATGGATAGGGTACGTTATAATTGACCTTGGCCTTGGTTTCTGCATAAACAAAAGGTTTACCTGAATATGTGCAGGGATGGAGTGGGACCTCAAAAGTGTTTGGTTGTATGAAGTATTGCAAGTCGTCAACAAGACGCAGGATAATATGCCTTGGGAATCTGTAACTCTCTATCAATTCCTCGTCAGTCAAAGTGTCCAGCACTTGAGTCCTGTTGCGAAAAAAGCGTTCGTCTGTTGTCGAACATTATAAAGACCGTCACCTCCATGTTGCAAATTTGCGAAATTTTGTAAGTTAGGGAAGCCCCTACGCTATCGTAACTTACGACGGAATTTTATTCGTAACTTAAGATGCGACGTTTCGTAAAACGGAGTTTATTCTTAACTTACGTTTACGATAGAAATCTTAACTTACGAAGCTTAGTAAAACTCACGCCAGAAACAAAGTAAAAACTTTGAAACTAACAACTTAGGTAATGTAAAAGTAACGAGAGTGGCGCTGCGCTGGAATGTCCACTTTCGTAACTATTGCTGATAAATACGGTTAAGACGTGAACTTCCACCTGGGAAGTGAAGCCGGGTGTCCCGGAAGGGTAAACACCTCCTGTTTAGCTAGCTACACCGGCCACGTGTGTAAACACAATTAGAGTAAAAGGAACATGAAACTATGGAACTTCTCAACAATAATGTGATGACGACCATAGCTTAAAATTAGACACACACACAGAATAGATAAGGAAAATTTTATTAACTAAAATCCAAATCCAAACTGC
Organism: Anadara kagoshimensis; assembly: GCA_021292105.1. Taxonomy (NCBI): domain Eukaryota; kingdom Metazoa; phylum Mollusca; class Bivalvia; order Arcoida; family Arcidae; genus Anadara; species Anadara kagoshimensis. Next base: position 9,557,315 of record CM037869.1, read on the forward strand.
ATACAGAACGATATAAAAAGCAACAAGTTATGTAATGAATCAATGCTAATTAATCATTTAGTTTTAATTTTGTGAAGCTATTGGCAAAAACGATAATGGAATCAGGAAACATCACTGTACGACATTAATCACTGTATAAAAGACACCATTGTGACAATTCAATTCAGCTAATGCAACCCGGAATCTCAAATTGGTAATTTCTCATATGAAGATGCATTTCCCGTATTGATGGGAATACTGTAAAATTGATATTTACATCGTTCGACTGATATTCAGATGCAGTACATGTAGTTATATTTTTTAAATTCTTTACATTTTAACCCAATATAAAGTAATTGAAAAATGATATTTTTATTCACAAATGTCGGTGTTCATGCAAGCATGTATAAAAGAGTAGCTACACACGTATATGTTTTTAAGTTTTGTAAAACTGCAAGTCTTCCAGTTTCAATTACACGATTATTAATCGTAATGAAGATGTAGCGAATTAATTGCTCAACGGTTATTTATACAATTTCAATTTCAATTAATATAATAACCAACTGTTTTTGTAACACTTAATGGGTATTTTCATTGTTATATTTACCAATAATATTTAAATTTCGTCGCAATTATCTGTAAGTAATTCACGAACATAATTAACTTTATTACTTAAACTCAAATGCAATAATTGGTTATGGCAGACAAAGTTATCGTGAAATCGATTTAGTATAAGGTGTCTGAGGACGCGTGTTTCTATCTTCATTTTTGAAACGTTTGCGCTTATACAACCTGTGATTATCATGATACTCATGCTCTATATTTATGATTCCCCACCACCGAAGGTGGGGAATCATATTGTTTTCGTTCTGTTTCTTCTTATTATTATTATTATTATTCTTATTATTCTTCTTCTCAAGACCATATGCTGCAGCATATCTCGGGAACGGCTTGATGGATTTAGATGAAATTTGCTACCAATAATCTGTTGTCTGGGTAGATAATCAAGACGCGTTTATTTTCGTTATCTTGAAGGTGGGTGGGTGGGTGTAAATCAATACGTAGTTAAATACCCGGGGAAACCAATTCTGAATGGACATAAGCTGGTTACGACACCTTAATTATACAAAGCCAATGCTTTCACCTATGAGTTAATCCGATTAGTGACCGTTAAAAACTTGGCGATTTTTAAAACCACAGCTTGTCACGTCACACGCCTGTACATAAAACCTTACACAATGAGATGAATGGTGTATACAATTTGCCTTGATAGATCAAATGGCTTGGGGGTTTTCTGTTAATCACTGACTGTGGAAGTAGAAGACTGCCCACTTTTTTAAGTTTACACCATTGAAATGTCTCCTTTTACTGACTGACACTTTCCTAATGACCGGTATGTCGAGTACAAAAATTTGTAGTTATAGTCGGAAATGAATCTTCCGAGTAAGCCGCCACTCTGTTACTATTAACACTTTTCAAATAAGAGATGGACAATTATTTCAGGTATTGTTCAAGTTTAAGATAAAATATTTTTGTGTCTTTTTTATTCGATTTAAACATAGGAATTTTCGTAATTTGGACTGAAAGTTCACTTCGATTTAAACATGGGAATTTTCGTAATACCGTATAGCGGGTTATTTTGGCGGGGCTAAATTTTTGCGTTTTTGACCAAAAAAAGTCAGTTGTAAATTTTGTCGTATTTATTTTAGCGATTAAAACATTACAAGTTTTTATTTTGACGATTTTTATTACAATAGAAAACTGCTGTTAGATTCACAATAATATCTCGAAGTTTTCAAACTTCGTTTGTAAATAAAATGTTGAACTTCGAACAGCAAATCTATCGATATGGACAGTTCATTTGAATTTAATAAATTTGGTTGAAAGTGAAAGTAAATAACAACAACTGATGATATAACTGTATAAAATAAACTTACTTTATTTTCGTTATAATACAGAGCACATGGCCGGTTATTAATAATCACCGGAACTGCCGGTAATACACATTGCCGCGCGCATTCCCATGACATGTAAATAACAGAATATGAATATTTAATGATGAGATAAAAAGTTAATCATCTGGTGTGGACTCAGGTGTTTTACCGATCACGCAACTGTGGGTTGTAATCGGATTAATAGATTACTGAACTGATCATGGTTAATTACTAATCTTGAGTAACACTCGATGTTCCAGGCGAGTTATTTCGTTTCGCTCTATTACTTTCGGTGAAATCTGTATCATGGCTTCAGCTTGTGTTTTGTTTACATTGACTGACCACATGTCATTCTGATAAAATTGTATTCGAGCGAAAGAAGCTGAATTTTCACCAAATTTACACCTCCGAAAATTATTTATTGTTCAAACGAGCGGGGGTATTCGAGCTATTGTAGTTCGAGCGATCGAGGTTTATTTACATATGATTTAATAGGGATTTGGACGGGACCGGCAGATAACTTATCCGGAGTATTCAGGGCATCGTCGTTCGAGCGATCGAATTTCTACTGTATTTACTTTGTCACAGTGTAAGATATTGTTGAGGTAATAAATTTTGACTGTTCCATTTTTTGGCGATAAATGTTTTGGCGATTTTAATGCTACCGCCAAAATACGCCAAAATTTACACTCCGCGAAAATAACCCGCTATACGGTATTTCGTAATTTGGACTGAAAATTTGCTTCAAATTCGGCATATCGAATTAACTAACAAATTTACATAGAAATACATAGCGATCTGACGGGACCATTTGTATCATTTCGATTTGAGTAGATGTATCGTTATGATCATGAACCTCAAACATATAGGAATAACCGATATAAGTCGCGTAATTAAAATACAAACAGATGGCCTCCTATGATGTGTATTGCGCATTGAATCACGATTATTAATCAATAAACTTTTTAGAAAAAATATAAAATAAACATCACAAAGGGTAACTTTTATTATATTTTATTTTGGATTTTACAATAATTCCGAGTCCATGGGTGTTTATACTGTCTGACGACATCGGGAGGGCACCTGGGTATATCCTCAGGCAGTGTCGACACGCTCCATATTACTTGGATCTACCTGCCCATCATTAGAAGGTCTTACATTCGGACCTAAGACAATGATCTTAACTCAGTCGTTAATTACTGTGTTTATTCAGTGACACTTGCCAATCCGTCACTGGCTTCAATGTGTATCCACCTGTTAATTACTGGTGACCAAGATACCGGTGAACTTTGAAAACTTGTGGCCAGAAAAATCGCAAAGCGCCGGGTTTTGTCGCTAGTTAAAGAAAAAAATCGCAGTAAGCGATGCCCAGCGCAATCCCTCCCATACGTGTTCATTCATTGTAACACGCGGCGACGCCAAATCAGAGGCCTGAGATTTCTTATTCAATAAAATTCATTGAAAACGTCACTTCCTATGCCGAGAAGGCCTTCCAATGTACGATTTTTCTCAACCGAAAACTTTAATTCAAATCTACTTTAACTTTCAAAGAAATTTAAAAAAAACAATCAAGGTATGATTTTTTTTAGTTTATTAGGTCGGCGCGGTACAAATGTTCTTTATACACATCTGCCTTTAAAATGTAATTGTTCATCAAGGCAATATATACACAACATTAAAAACGCATGTGACGTGAAAATCACAAGATTTACCCTTTTTGGCGACACAGTAATGAAATTGGCAACAAAATTTTACAACTGGCGATTTCCTTGACGACAGACTTTTACAACCCAGCGCTAACCCTGCTAGGGTCTTTTCACCAGATAATTTATGGATGGTGGGGAATCATACGTAACTGGTATCCCAGTTACAATCTCTAGTTTTTATTGTTATTGCTGAAACTCTGGTGTAAGTCTCCCCACGTGTTTCACTTAATTTGCCAGTTTTATTTTGCTTTTGAAATTTGAATTAAACTTGGTTCAGTATGTTTGTAGTTTCATAATACACGTTTTCTTGAAATAAACAATTAAAATTTGAGCTAAAATTACTTTTGTGTAAACTAATTTTCGCTCTAATACAATTTCCTTGGAAATATTTCCCCCTGCGTGTTCATTGTGCAGTGATACTCTTTTCAACAGCTTAGAAAGCTTATAGCTACGCTAACATGCAAAACATTATCTTATTATCAACATATATCTTCGTGAATGCATTAATTTTCGTAAAATGTAATATTAGGTCCATTAATATTTTGCCCCACCGACTTATATCTGTGCCATTAACAACACTTTAGATAAGGTAGTAGAAAGCCACCCTCAACCCTAAGGTAAAGTGTGTGTCATATTCTTACAAAAGGTTAAATAATGACAGTTTATCTTGTGGTTTCAATCCAGGTCGATTTCAAGTGAGAAAGGGTCTTTCTTGTCGTATGTCTTTACTGGCGTGCTCGGAAGGATTAATTTAATATGTTTACTTAGGGAGTTGTGGGAGAGGATGCTGGCTCCGGTTTCACAATCATTTCTTGGCTAAGATTTTTCTTAACTTAAATTTAGCAAATTTTTGTCATCTCTTTTTTGAACTACTGGTGAATATTTTTTCAAACCTTAATGCAAATGTCTAATATAGAAGTGATCTTAAAAATTACATCTTAAATTCCTGAATATCTTCAAAATTAACAAAATTCTGAGGATTTGAAATTTTGCCAGATTTAAGTTTAGGACAATCTTAGCTAAGAAATGATTGTGAAACTGTGGCCAGGTACTCCAAGTCCCTTTTAGCAGGCACGAGTACAATACTGATCAAAAATACCTGCACACCAATAGAACCTGTGATTACATTAACCTTTGAGATTAATAAAAATATATCGTCAAGAATATTTTAAATATTGCCGGCATAACGTAAAACAGAATTTTACCAGTCACACCAGCCTATCTTACCACCTATATACTAACCCACCCACCCACCTACCTACATGTATTTGTATATATGTACACATACAGTACAGGTCTGTCGAAAGTTTAACACTAAGCTAACGGATAAGTGTAGAATAGACAGATCATTTAGGCTCCTAATTAGCTATATGTCGGTAGCTGCTATTTATCTATTTCAGTGTAGCTTTTTGACCACTAGGTATTTTTATATCTGATACTCAAGATCAGAAATTTGATTTGTTGCTGTTTGTTAAATTTTAGACAGGTCTGTACTGTATATAGATTATAAATATATACATACATTGCACACATACATACATACATATTCATGGAATTATAAAGTAGATAACTCAGTAGTCTCCAGAAAAAATACAAATAGGAGAAAGAAAGATAAATGCTGAAAGACCGTACACTAGTATCTATACGCCTTATTGCCGCTGATTATAACAGGAGTAGGAGTCTATTGATTTTCTGTTATGTCTTGTAGCATAACGATAGACCTTATGTATCTATAATTAATTTTAAGTCTTACTCTGCTTGTAAATGTTGTGTAAACATGTGTCTACATCAGTGAAATTGAAATTGTTTTTTCTTACAAGATATAAATATACAAAAACTTAAAATGAATCAATCCACTTTTTCTTTTCAGAGCGACAATTTCAAGAACTTACAATAACATAATGTCATTAGTAGCAAAATGAAATACCATAAAATTATCTTAAAGATGACAATATGGATAACTTAAAATAATTTCATTTTACTATTTGTGTCTTTTTGGGCTAGTTATTCGAAGCCATATTCCAAAAACAATAAGTTGCATAAATTAAGTACAAATCAAAAACAAACATACTAATCTATGTCAGAGTTACTATCCAGAAGCAAAGTAAAGACTTAGAAACTGATCAGTAATGTTAGAAGCATGAACTTCCATAAGGAAAGTGAGACCAGGTGCCCCGGAAGGGTAAGCACCTCCTTTTTAGCTAGCTACAACTGCCACGTGTGTGATCAAAATTGGATGAAAAGAACAAATTTGACAAAAATTTTACAGTATCTGTTTCCTCTATGCTTTACTGATATGACAAAAGCTTTATTAAAACCTAGCTTCTGATTAACTAAGGAACATCTTCCCAATTAGGTTTGCTGTAAGAGACTTTGATGCAGGACTATTATACGAAGTTTCCATTGCATTTGTTTATTAATAAAATACAGATGAAAAAGCATCTTCATCACAATAAAGAACAAAATGCAGTTTTCATATAATACATGTGTTTCTTACAGAGACACCTTTTTAGAACTTTATGTTTTAAAATGAAAACATTCACACATATCTAGCTTTAGTACTAATGAGATAATGCATTTACTATGTATGCGAATGACTCAAATTCAATGATTAAAAATCAACAAACTACTCCAAGTGTAATAAAACATAATTGTGTTTGTTTTTTAAATTTACCATGCTAAATATCGCCCAAATTGTTCAACACACGTTAAAAGCATCAGATAATGAAATGTGAGGTACAGTTAAAGTAATCTATGATCGTGATAGGCCATATCGGTTTCCATCTGTTTTTATTATTTGAACTATGATACCAATTTAACAAGAATAAAATGAAATCAAATCCACCACTTAGATATATGATAGCTTATTTATAAAATATGTCAGACATTTTATCCATTAAGAGAGATAATAAATCATATTTATTCTATGAAGAAATAAAACAAAATACCAAGTTGCCAGCTTTATTTATAACCGACTTTAAATGTAACGACTTTTCCTATTGGCTAATACAAATGCTTCTGGGATTTCAGACCTACCATTTGATTCTATTCAATATCAGATTGAGATCGAGAGTATAAACATTACTGTTGTATAAAACATCCCGTTCTATACATATATTGACATCAATGTGCCACATCAAATCCCTATATAGTTAACAAAAGTAGATCAGAGCCAATAAAATAGTAATAAAAACCAATAAACAAAGTTATTAAGGATCCTCGTATAAGAGTTGAGTGTTTTGGTTTAGTTTAGCAACTTCAAATTCCCTTTTTGGTCTATTAGGATAGTAACCTATTTGATCACTTTGTATATTTTTTATTTATCAATAATACAATAGATAAAATAAATTTACAAACGAAAAAAAAAAAACACATGGGTAATGCAAACGCAATTATGAACACGACAAAATACAAATCTATGATGAAAACAGTCAAGAGATAGGACAAGAAAAGGCCAACACATACTGAGACTGATTATAACTGTGTAACTTTTACGGATACCAATATAGATGTCCAGTGGCGTGGTATAACAAACATTGATGTCAACTAATACTAATAGAAAACAGTGATTGTCCTCTAGGTCCATTATAATGATGGTCAGATATTATATAGACTTCTTATCCTGGACATATTTGATATCGAATGATTCCATGTTTCTTTCATTATCAATTTTGACTATGCAAGTAGTGGATGCAGCTAACAAAATAGAAGGCGCTTACCCTTCAGAAGTATTCGGCCTCACTTTCCTCGCAGAAAATGCATGCATGTAACTTAATTTGTCAGTTTTAACCTAGCTTTTTGGATTGCGATTTGGATATGTGCTGGTATGTTTGTGTTGAATTTATGTGTTTAGAATAAACAATTGTAATAACGGAAAGGAAAAGTTCAGATGTTTTGTTGACTTAACATATGCACTCTAATGTTTTAAGTACAGAATCGTTCGGTCTTTTCGATAAATTACCAATTTTATTGTTTTAAATTCAATTAGCAACAATAAAAAAAGTATAACGAAAATTTAGGGCAATAAAATTACAAATAACTTTTTTGTAGTTAATTGTGTTTTGGATAACCCGAGGGAGACGGTATAATCAATACATAGAGTCAGATATAGATGTCTTCCTTCATAATTGTTGAAGGTTTTGTTGAACCAAGATAAAATACTGTCAGATATTATAAAGTTGTTTTTAAGCTTTGATGAATGTATGATTAATGTATTACAATAACTGAACAATAGCTCCAGGTCTAAATGAAAACAAACATATCAATTGATGTATGTTAAATCACAATCCAAAAGTAAAGTAGAAACTTCGAAACTTGTATATTAAATTAAACGGGTGAATGTTTACCAGGGTGCGTCTACAAGGTGCTTCGAAATTGTAAGTACCTCTTGTTTAGCTAGCTGCACTAAACGCATTGTTTTAAGAGTGCTGAATGTTTCGTGTATATTTAATCAGTTTCATTTGTATTGAATGTGTCTTAAATCGGTAACAAGTACCAAGTCAAGGACAATTTGTCCAATAGGAAGAGGGGTAAGTTCAGGTAATGAGACAAGGGAGATAACTATAAAAAGACAACAACTTTTACAAATATCATCCGTTTTTTTTATAGACGAATGTAAACAATATTAATAACAATAAGACGCTTGCCGTAGAAACAACTGAATACATGTTTCGTTCAAAGCGCTGACGTGATCCAGTTAAACTTTAAGGACGGGAGGCAACTCCAACAAAAGTACTGTCACATAGTCACACAGCGCTATATGACATTATAAATTTTATGAGACAGTACAAATTGTTGCATAGCTCTTATCCGATGAAATTGCTGGATTTTTACATTAGGTGTAATAATATTTATTATTACTGATGAGGAATTGTATTTCAAAACGACCGTCTAGTGATGGTATAATTTGTAAAATATCTTACAATAAATTTAATTTTGAATGCACTAACACGTTGTAGGGTTACTATGCACAGTGGTCTCAAAAGTATTTTCTTAAGAATTTATCTTCATAATGATTGTGATATCATGGTGTATAAACGTTCTTAAAAGCATTCTGACGGTCTAGTTATATTATATTAGTGTTGCACACATTAAATATTGTATATTAAATTATATTTTTACCTTAGAAATAAGAAGTAAGACCAGTATGGGAGTATCACAGTGTGATTTGGAAGACAGATGATATTATGGGTAATTGATTTGGAGACGCCATAACATAATCATAATTTTAACAGAGTTCTTCATATTGACAACTATTATTATAACAAATGATAAAATATCTACATTTGTCTTCATTACAGTAATTAATCAATGGATTTTATTTATTCGACTTGCCAGAAAATATACTATACAAAAAGGGTTTGCGACAAATAATGCAAAAGTACAACAAATGATTAACACATCAAAAACAAACATACCAAAGCAAAGTGAGAACATTAAAACTAGCTAATTAGGCTAAAACTGCGATTTTCACAAAGGAGGCGAGACCGCGTTCTTTTGTTTAGCCAATATAGCCACCGTTTGTAGTCAAAATGTGGAATAAAAGAAATATGGAGCGTCAAATATATCCAGGGTAATTTTGGATACGGAGACATATCTATCTGAAACAAACATTCTGAACAAATAGTAGATGAGAGAATATTATATTAATTATACACAAATAAGCGAATTAATTTAAGACAACCTATGAGTTAACTGACGTGGTTTAGTTTTTATACGAGTAAACTCCAAGTACCCCTTTTGGATTAATTTCATTTCTGTGTAGACGAATAAACAATTTCAACATTTCATAATTAAGTAAAAACTAATAAACAAAGTAAATCTGAAATTAAGAAAAAAAATTACTGAAATCTTACAATTACTTTTGCTTCGTAGAAGGTATGTGAAACAACTCGCAGAAAAGAGAGAAAATTGATAACTTTTCTATTGCGTTTAAAGTTTCGCTTACACCGAATCCGAGCAAAGTAATATCTTTCTATCAATAGCCGAGTCATAGATTTTACGGTTGTTTTTATAAAAATTAAAATTCAATTTCAATCAATATCTTTCTAAAACATTATGATTACATCGTAGTTTTACTGACATATTTGAATCAATTGTGGTTTGGCTTGATTTTGTTATGTTTCTGCATCTCATTTATAACGGCAGCACTTTTTTAATTTTGCTCAGTGGATTCAACAGATGCTTGCACATACTTTATATTCATTTTTATTCCATATTTATTTGATTTATTGACTTTAAATGTACTTCATTAAGACACGTCAATGTTTAACGTTTTATCAATACTTTTGGAATTGTGATTTGGACATGGACCGGCATTTTAATGTTTGATTTCAATTATCAGGTGACATTTATAACAACCAATTAAAACATTTACGTTTCATCTGGTATTATGCATCATTGTCAAAAACAAACATACTTATCCATGTCCAAAACAAAATGCATAAGCAAAACACAAACTTTGGAACTGACAGCTAGGTTAGACACGCGGACCAGTGCAATGAGACTTGGATTTCCGGAAGGGTAAGCGCCTCCTGTTTAGCTGGCTATATTTGAATTGTTAACGGTAATCATAAATCCCATACCTAAAATAAAACTACAGCTTACTGGAGCCATTTCATTGTATTTACTTCTTTATAATGATCAACATAAGTTACTATTAGTGTGGTTGCACTAACTGAATCAAACTTTATTTGAACACTTTATGCTTTAAAAGGAAAATAGTGATAAAATACAAGACATTCTTAGAGGTTGATAAAATATTTACAGATAATTCTAATAAGTCTTAATTATGTCCAGACAGAACTACATAAAACATAGAACAAACGTACAAGTAATGTCAATGTCCTTTGCATTGTTACAGCTGATTCACAAAATCTATCATGTCGATATAAAAGCTCCTATGAAAAATAGCTTATCAATATCTGTGGCTAGAGTAGCACTATTGAACATACAGTCTAAATTAACGCCTATCGTCTATGTTAATGTGTGCTTAGAAAATTCACAGACATTATTTTCTTCATTATTAAGTTAAAACGGGATTAACTAGTATGAAACAATAAATATAAGACGGCACCTTATTAAATTATAAAACTGAAGATGGAAGTTGCAACTGAAAATATGAACTTCGCAACAGTTTACGTTACCAAGAACGCGATATATATAAATGATGAAATAGCTGAACAGGCAAAGGAAGAAAAGATGAACACATTGAGACTACTGATTGTAAAATGTCCGAAACTGGACCGGTAAGAGGGTAAATGTTATTTAGTGATGTTGTTGTAGTACCATTGGAGTGTCCCAGCTATCATTAAATCAGTAGTCTTTAGATACGCAATTTGAATATTGTAAATAAACTGTATTTTACCACATTAATGAACCAATTCCCCTTCAATATACAATATATGAATAATATATAAATAATATATGAAGTAACTGTTTGTCTACTTTTAGGAATGACGTGACACATTTCAGAAACGTCTAGCCAAAACGAGATCATGCATAGAATAAGAGTTCTTGAATCTTTTAAATTATCCAATAGCAGAGTATGTATATAACAGTACACCAACAAGTGCTTGTAAATAAAGCTTAATAAGAATCATTGACTTGAAGCGTATGTTAATGTAAATCATCTATAAATCAGGCGGCATAACTAGAAATAACAAGGCACTCTGTATTGGTCAATTAAACCTCATGTAAGTTACGACAAGAACTGTTTAATACGACGACTCTACTGTATCACATCTATAAAGAAGACAGACGACCTCACGAAATGTCTAGACTACAGAACATACACAGAACAAAGACATTTGATCCATCAATATGCCATCTTAATTCTTCCATTAAAATGTTATCTATGTGAAACAAGTGCTGTAAACTGTAAAATAAAAGCTTTTGCAATGTGAACTTCTACAGATGATAGACCAAGTATATTGTGACCCCGTGAATTGCTATAAAAAGTCGTGGTTAAAAAACGCGTTAAAACACGTCACTAAAACTTGATGAATAGACGTACCTACGGCAAATTTTATTCTAGCTACACGATGTCAAATTGATGCGATTATATCCGGATGCAAATTCAAAACTTTTAAACTTGATTGATTGATTGAATGGGGTTTATATTCACAGTCAAGAGCATTTCACCAATATAAATACCCCACAAATTGTTCGAAATTTCGACCTTTGCAGTGCCCTTAGGTTGAGAGACCCCGCGATTTTCATTTTTAAATATCGGGAAAGAACAGTCACTCCCTATTTTTTACTCCACTACTTGCCACATAAGAGTAAAGCACTCTACCAATTGAGTGTAGTGGTTTTTAGACAGGCTGAACATGGCCTATTACGCCTACATGTCAATACAATTGAAAGTGAAAAAAAGTGATGGAGTACTTGAACTAGTATTACATCGTATCAAATAAGGTGTAAACTAGGCATTTTTAAATATGCTGATTTAACTATGTAAAGACAACATGTCCTTTCTAGTTGATAACAAACGCACCCAAACTATAACAAATGTCCTCTATATTGTTATAACAAATGTCCTCTATATTGTTTAATTACAACAGAATTAGAATGCACTTGGAGACAGATACAGTGTTATAAATAATCACTGCACTTGGAGACAGATACAGTGTTATAAATAATCACTGCACTTGGAGACAGATACAGTGTTATAAATAATCAATGCACTTGGAGACAGATACAGTGTTATAAATAATCACTGCACTTGGAGATATATACAGTGTTATAAATAATCACTGCACTTGGAGACAGATACAGTGTTATAAATAATCACTGCACTTGGAGACAGATACAGTGTTATAAATAATCACTGCACTTGGAGACAGATACAGTGTTATAAATAATCAATGCACTTGGAGATAGATACAGTGTTATAAATAATCACTGCACTTGGAGATATATACAGTGTTATAAATAATCAATGCACTTGGAGACAGATACAGTGTTATAAATAATCACTGCACTTGGAGACAGATACAGTGTTATAAATAATCACTGCACTTGGAGACAGATACAGTTTCATAAATAATCAATGCACTTGGAGACAGATACAGTGTTATAAATAATGACTGCACTTGGAGACAAATACAGTGTCATAAATAATCAATGCACTTAGAGACAGATACAGTGTTATAAATAATCACTGCACTTGGAGATAGATACAGTGTTATAAATACTCACTGCACTTGGAGATATATACAGTGTTATAAATAATCAATGCACTTAGAGATATATACAGTGTTATAAATAATCAATGCACTTGGAGACAGATACAGTGTTATAAATAATCACTGCACTTGGAGACAGATACAGTGTCATAAATAATCAATGCACTTAGAGACAGATACAGTATTATAAATAATCACTGCACTTGGAGATAGATACAGTGTTATAAATAATCACTGCACTTGGAGATAGATACAGTGTTATAAATAATCACTGCACTTGGAGATAGATACAGTGTTATAAATAATCACTGCACTTGGAGACAGATACAGTGTCATAAATAATCACTGCACTTGGAGACAGATACAGTGTTATAAATAATCACTGCACTTGGAGATATATACAGTGTTATAAATAATCAAAGCACTTAGAGACAGATACAGTGTTATAAATAATCACTGCACTTGGAGATAGATACAGTGTTATAAATAATCAATGCACTTGGAGACAGATACAGTGTTATAAATAATCACTGCACTTGGAGATATATACAGTGTTATAAATAATCACTGCACTTGGAGATAGATACAGTGTTATAAATAATCACTGCACTTGGAGATAGATACAGTGTTATAAATAATCAATGCACTTGGAGACAGATACAGTGTTATAAATAATCAATGCACTTGGAGATAGATACAGTGTTATAAATAATCACTGCACTTGGAGATATATACAGTGTTATAAATAATCACTGCACTTGGAGATAGATACAGTGTTATAAATAATCAATGCACTTGGAGACAGATACAGTGTTATAAATAATCAATGCACTTGGAGATAGATACAGTGTTATAAATAATCACTGCACTTGGAGATATATACAGTGTTATAAATAATCACTGCACTTGGAGATAGATACAGTGTTATAAATAATCAATGCACTTGGAGACAGATACAGTGTTATAAATAATCAATACACTTGGAGACAGATACAGTGTTATAAATAATCACTGCACTTGGAGACAGATACAGTGTTATAAATAATCACTGCACTTGGAGATAGATACAGTGTTATAAATAATCAATGCACTTAGAGACAGATACAGTGTTATAAATAATCAATGCACTTGGAAATAGATACAGTGTTATAAATAATCACTGCACTTGGAGATAGATACAGTGTTATAAATAATCACTGCACTTGGAGACAGATACAGTGTTATAAATAATCACTGCATTTAGAGACAGATACAGTGTTATAAATACTCACTGCACTTGGAGACAGATACAGTGTTATAAATAATCAATGCACTTGGAGACAGATACAGTGTTATAAATAATCAATGCACTTGGAGATAGATACAGTGTTATAAATAATCAATGCACTTAGAGACAGATACAGTGTTATAAATAATCAATGCACTTGGAGATAGATACAGTGTTATAAATAATCACTGCACTTGGAGATAGATACAGTGTTATAAATAATCACTGCACTTGGAGACAGATACAGTGTTATAAATAATCACTGCACTTAGAGACAGATACAGTGTTATAAATACTCACTGCACTTGGAGACAGATACAGTGTTATAAATAATCAATGCACTTGGAGACAGATACAGTGTTATAAATAATCAATGCACTTGGAGACAGATACAGTGTTATAAATAATCAATGCACTTGGAGACAGATACAGTGTTATAAATAATCAATGCACTTGGAGACAGATACAGTGTTATAAATAATCAATGCACTTGGAGATAGATACAGTGTTATAAATAATCACTACACTTGGAGACAGATACAGTGTTATAAATAATCAATGCACTTGGAGATAGATACAGTGTTATAAATAATCACTGCACTTGGAGATAGATTTAGTGTTATAAATAATCACTGCACTTGGAGATAGATACAGTGTTATAAATAATCACTGCACTTGGAGATATATACAGTGTTATAAATAATCACTGCACTTGGAGACAGATACAGTGTTATAAATAATCAATGCACTTGGAGACAGATACAGTGTTATAAATAATCACTGCACTTGGAGACAGATACAGTGTTATAAATAATCAATGCACTTGGAGATAGATACAGTGTTATAAATAATCACTGCACTTGGAGATAGATACAGTGTTATAAATAATCACTGCACTTGGAGACAGATACAGTGTTATAAATAATCACTGCACTTGGAGATAGATACAGTGTTATAAATAATCAATGCACTTAGAGACAGATACAGTGTTATAAAAAATCAATGCACTTGGAGATAGATACAGTGTTATAAATAATCACTACACTTGGAGACAGATACAGTGTTATAAATAATCACTACACTTGGAGACAGATACAGTGTTATAAATAATCACTACACTTGGAGACAGATACAGTGTTATAAATAATCACTACACTTGGAGACAGATACAGTGTTATAAATAATCACTGCACTTGTAGACAGATACAGTGTTATAAATAATCACTACACTTGGAGACAGATACAGTGTTATAAATAATCACTACACTTGTAGACAGATACAGTGTTATAAATAATCACTACACTTGGAGACAGATACAGCGTTATAAATAATCACTGCACTTGGAGACAGATACAGTGTTATAAATAATCACTGCACTTGGAGACAGATACAGTGTTATAAATAATCACTACACTTGGAGACAGATACAGTGTTATAAATAATCACTACACTTGGAGACAGATACAGTGTTATAAATAATGACTGCACTTGGAGACAGATACAGTGTCATAAATAATCAATGTACTTAGAGACAGATACAGTGTTATAAATAATCACTGCACTTGGAGATAGATACAGTGTTATAAATAATCAATGCACTTGGAGACAGATACAGTGTTATAAATAATCAATGCACTTGGAGACAGATACAGTGTTATAAATAATCAATGCACTTGGAGACAGATACAGTGTTATAAATAATCAATGCACTTGGAGATAGATACAGTGTTATAAATAATCACTGCACTTGGAGACAGATACAGTGTTATAAATAATCACTGCACTTGGAGATAGATACAGTGTTATAAATAATCAATGCACTTAGAGACAGATACAGTGTTATAAATAATCAATGCACTTGGAGATAGATACAGTGTTATAAATAATCACTACACTTGGAGACAGATACAGTGTTATAAATAATCACTACACTTGGAGACAGATACAGTGTTATAAATAATCACTACACTTGGAGACAGATACAGTGTTATAAATAATCACTGCACTTGTAGACAGATACAGTGTTATAAATAATCACTACACTTGGAGACAGATACAGTGTTATAAATAATCACTACACTTGTAGACAGATACAGTGTTATAAATAATCACTACACTTGGAGACAGATACAGCGTTATAAATAATCACTGCACTTGGAGACAGATACAGTGTTATAAATAATCACTGCACTTGGAGACAGATACAGTGTTATAAATAATCACTACACTTGGAGACAGATACAGTGTTATAAATAATCACTACACTTGGAGACAAATACAGTGTTATAAATAATGACTGCACTTGGAGACAGATACAGTGTCATAAATAATCAATGCACTTAGAGACAGATACAGTGTTATAAATAATCACTGCACTTGGAGATAGATACAGTGTTATAAATAATCACTGCACTTGGAGATATATACAGTGTTATAAATAATCAATGCACTTAGAGATATATACAGTGTTATAAATAATCAATGCACTTGGAGACAGATACAGTGTTATAAATAATCACTGCACTTGGAGACAGATACAGTGTCATAAATAATCAATGCACTTAGAGACAGATACAGTGTTATAAATAATCACTGCACTTGGAGATAGATACAGTGTTATAAATAATCAATGCACTTAGAGACAGATACAGTGTTATAAATAATCACTGCACTTGGAGATAGATACAGTGTTATAAATAATCACTGCACTTGGAGATAGATACAGTGTTATAAATAATCACTGCACTTGGAGACAGATACAGTGTTATAAATAATCACTGCACTTGGAGATATATACAGTGTTATAAATAATCACTGCACTTGGAGATAGATACAGTGTTATAAATAATCAATGCACTTAGAGACAGATACAGTGTTATAAATAATCACTGCACTTGGAGATAGATACAGTGTTATAAATAATCACTGCACTTGGAGATAGATACAGTGTTATAAATAATCAATGCACTTGGAGACAGATACAGTGTTATAAATAATCACTGCACTTGGAGATATATACAGTGTTATAAATAATCACTGCACTTGGAGATATATACAGTGTTATAAATAATCACTGCACTTGGAGATAGATACAGTGTTATATATAATCAATGCACTTGGAGATAGATACAGTGTTATAAATAATCAATGCACTTGGAGATAGATACAGTGTTATAAATAATCACTGCACTTGGAGATATATACAGTGTTATAAATAATCACTGCACTTGGAGATAGATACAGTGTTATAAATAATCAATGCACTTGGAGACAGATACAGTGTTATAAATAATCAATACACTTGGAGACAGATACAGTGTTATAAATAATCACTGCACTTGGAGACAGATACAGTGTTATAAATAATCACTGCACTTGGAGATAGATACAGTGTTATAAATAATCAATGCACTTAGAGACAGATACAGTGTTATAAATAATCAATGCACTTGGAGATAGATACAGTGTTATAAATAATCACTGCACTTGGAGATAGATACAGTGTTATAAATAATCACTGCACTTGGAGACAGATACAGTGTTATAAATAATCACTGCACTTAGAGACAGATACAGTGTTATAAATAATCACTGCACTTGGAGACAGATACAGTGTTATAAATAATCAATGCACTTGGAGACAGATACAGTGTTATAAATAATCAATGCACTTGGAGATAGATACAGTGTTATAAATAATCAATGCACTTAGAGACAGATACAGTGTTATAAATAATCAATGCACTTGGAGATAGATACAGTGTTATAAATAATCACTGCACTTGGAGATAGATACAGTGTTATAAATAATCACTGCACTTGGAGACAGATACAGTGTTATAAATAATCACTGCACTTAGAGACAGATACAGTGTTATAAGTACTCACTGCACTTGGAGACAGATACAGTGTTATAAATAATCAATGCACTTGGAGACAGATACAGTGTTATAAATAATCAATGCACTTGGAGACAGATACAGTGTTATAAATAATCAATGCACTTGGAGACAGATACAGTGTTATAAATAATCAATGCACTTGGAGACAGATACAGTGTTATAAATATTCAATGCACTTGGAGACAGATACAGTGTTATAAATAATCAATGCACTTGGAGATAGATACAGTGTTATAAATAATCACTACACTTGGAGACAGATACAGTGTTATAAATAATCACTGCACTTGGAGATAGATACAGTGTTATAAATAATCAATGCACTTAGAGACAGATACAGTGTTATAAATAATCACTGCACTTGGAGATAGATACAGTGTTATAAATAATCATTGCACTTGGAGATATATACAGTGTTATAAATAATCACTGCACTTGGAGACAGATACAGTGTTATAAATAATCAATGCACTAAGAGACAGATACAGTGTTATAAATAATCACTGCACTTGGAGACAGATACAGTGTTATAAATAATCAATGCACTTGGAGATAGATACAGTGTTATAAATAATCACTGCACTTGGAGATAGATACAGTGTTATAAATAATCACTGCACTTGGAGACAGATACAGTGTCATAAATAATCAATGTACTTAGAGACAGATACAGTGTTATAAATAATCACTGCACTTGGAGATAGATACAGTGTTATAAATAATCAATGCACTTGGAGACAGATACAGTGTTATAAATAATCAATGCACTTGGAGACAGATACAGTGTTATAAATAATCAATGCACTTGGAGACAGATACAGTGTTATAAATAATCAATGCACTTGGAGATAGATACAGTGTTATAAATAATCACTGCACTTGGAGACAGATACAGTGTTATAAATAATCACTGCACTTGGAGATAGATACAGTGTTATAAATAATCAATGCACTTAGAGACAGATACAGTGTTATAAATAATCAATGCACTTGGAGATAGATACAGTGTTATAAATAATCACTACACTTGGAGACAGATACAGTGTTATAAATAATCACTACACTTGGAGACAGATACAGTGTTATAAATAATCACTACACTTGGAGACAGATACAGTGTTATAAATAATCACTGCACTTGTAGACAGATACAGTGTTATAAATAATCACTACACTTGGAGACAGATACAGTGTTATAAATAATCACTACACTTGTAGACAGATACAGTGTTATAAATAATCACTACACTTGGAGACAGATACAGCGTTATAAATAATCACTGCACTTGGAGACAGATACAGTGTTATAAATAATCACTGCACTTGGAGACAGATACAGTGTTATAAATAATCACTACACTTGGAGACAGATACAGTGTTATAAATAATCACTACACTTGGAGACAAATACAGTGTTATAAATAATGACTGCACTTGGAGACAGATACAGTGTCATAAATAATCAATGCACTTAGAGACAGATACAGTGTTATAAATAATCACTGCACTTGGAGATAGATACAGTGTTATAAATAATCACTGCACTTGGAGATATATACAGTGTTATAAATAATCAATGCACTTAGAGATATATACAGTGTTATAAATAATCAATGCACTTGGAGACAGATACAGTGTTATAAATAATCACTGCACTTGGAGACAGATACAGTGTCATAAATAATCAATGCACTTAGAGACAGATACAGTGTTATAAATAATCACTGCACTTGGAGATAGATACAGTGTTATAAATAATCAATGCACTTAGAGACAGATACAGTGTTATAAATAATCACTGCACTTGGAGATAGATACAGTGTTATAAATAATCACTGCACTTGGAGATAGATACAGTGTTATAAATAATCACTGCACTTGGAGACAGATACAGTGTTATAAATAATCACTGCACTTGGAGATATATACAGTGTTATAAATAATCACTGCACTTGGAGATAGATACAGTGTTATAAATAATCAATGCACTTAGAGACAGATACAGTGTTATAAATAATCACTGCACTTGGAGATAGATACAGTGTTATAAATAATCACTGCACTTGGAGATAGATACAGTGTTATAAATAATCAATGCACTTGGAGACAGATACAGTGTTATAAATAATCACTGCACTTGGAGATATATACAGTGTTATAAATAATCACTGCACTTGGAGATATATACAGTGTTATAAATAATCACTGCACTTGGAGATAGATACAGTGTTATATATAATCAATGCACTTGGAGATAGATACAGTGTTATAAATAATCAATGCACTTGGAGATAGATACAGTGTTATAAATAATCACTGCACTTGGAGATATATACAGTGTTATAAATAATCACTGCACTTGGAGATAGATACAGTGTTATAAATAATCAATGCACTTGGAGACAGATACAGTGTTATAAATAATCAATACACTTGGAGACAGATACAGTGTTATAAATAATCACTGCACTTGGAGACAGATACAGTGTTATAAATAATCACTGCACTTGGAGATAGATACAGTGTTATAAATAATCAATGCACTTAGAGACAGATACAGTGTTATAAATAATCAATGCACTTGGAGATAGATACAGTGTTATAAATAATCACTGCACTTGGAGATAGATACAGTGTTATAAATAATCACTGCACTTGGAGACAGATACAGTGTTATAAATAATCACTGCACTTAGAGACAGATACAGTGTTATAAATAATCACTGCACTTGGAGACAGATACAGTGTTATAAATAATCAATGCACTTGGAGACAGATACAGTGTTATAAATAATCAATGCACTTGGAGATAGATACAGTGTTATAAATAATCAATGCACTTAGAGACAGATACAGTGTTATAAATAATCAATGCACTTGGAGATAGATACAGTGTTATAAATAATCACTGCACTTGGAGATAGATACAGTGTTATAAATAATCACTGCACTTGGAGACAGATACAGTGTTATAAATAATCACTGCACTTAGAGACAGATACAGTGTTATAAGTACTCACTGCACTTGGAGACAGATACAGTGTTATAAATAATCAATGCACTTGGAGACAGATACAGTGTTATAAATAATCAATGCACTTGGAGACAGATACAGTGTTATAAATAATCAATGCACTTGGAGACAGATACAGTGTTATAAATAATCAATGCACTTGGAGACAGATACAGTGTTATAAATATTCAATGCACTTGGAGACAGATACAGTGTTATAAATAATCAATGCACTTGGAGATAGATACAGTGTTATAAATAATCACTACACTTGGAGACAGATACAGTGTTATAAATAATCACTGCACTTGGAGATAGATACAGTGTTATAAATAATCAATGCACTTAGAGACAGATACAGTGTTATAAATAATCACTGCACTTGGAGATAGATACAGTGTTATAAATAATCATTGCACTTGGAGATATATACAGTGTTATAAATAATCACTGCACTTGGAGACAGATACAGTGTTATAAATAATCAATGCACTAAGAGACAGATACAGTGTTATAAATAATCACTGCACTTGGAGACAGATACAGTGTTATAAATAATCAATGCACTTGGAGATAGATACAGTGTTATAAATAATCACTGCACTTGGAGATAGATACAGTGTTATAAATAATCACTGCACTTGGAGACAGATACAGTGTCATAAATAATCACTGCACTTGGAGACAGATACAGTGTCATAAATAATCACTGCACTTAGAGACAGATACAGTGTTATAAATAATCACTGCACTTGGAGACAGATACAGTGTTATAAATAATCACTGCACTTAGAGACAGATACAGTGTTATAAATAATCACTGCACTTGGAGATATATACAGTGTTATAAATAATCACTGCACTTGGAGACAGATACAGTGTTGTAAATAATCACTGCACTTAGAGACAGATACAGTGTTATAAATAATCACTGCACTTGGAGACAGATACAGTGTTATAAATAATCACTGCACTTGGAGATAGATACAGTGTTATAAATAATCAATGCACTTAGAGACAGATACAGTGTTATAAATAATCAATGCACTTGGAGACAGATACAGTGTTATAAATAATCACTACACTTGGAGACAGATACAGTGTTATAAATAATCACTACACTTGGAGACAGATACAGTGTTATAAATAATCACTACACTTGGAGACAGATACAGTGTTATAAATAATCACTGCACTTGTAGACAGATACAGTGTTATAAATAATCACTACACTTGGAGACAGATACAGTGTTATAAATAATCACTACACTTGTAGACAGATACAGTGTTATAAATAATCACTACACTTGGAGACAGATACAGCGTTATAAATAATCACTGCACTTGGAGACAGATACAGTGTTATAAATAATCACTGCACTTGGAGACAGATACAGTGTTATAAATAATCACTACACTTGGAGACAGATACAGTGTTATAAATAATCACTACACTTGGAGACAGATACAGTGTTATGAATAATCACTGCACTTGGAGACAGATACAGTGTTATAAATAATCACCGCATTTGGAAACAGATACAGTGTTATAAATAATCACTACACTTAGGGGCAGATGCAGTGTTGTAAATAATCACTGAGTCTGTATATGATATTCCTGGAAAAATAGAATCTATGACATAATATGTAAAACCTCACATTTATAGTTCTGGTAATAGTGAGTTTATTAAGATTTTGTACTACTTTAGGGAGTATTATTTTCAGATACATCTGCATTATCGCTTTTACCCTTTGTATATTTCTCAACCTGTCTAAGATGCAATGATGTAAATCAGAAACCGAATGAGGCATGGTAAATGTTCTTTAGTAGATTCCGATTTATCTTAATTTTACTGTTTGATATTCAAAACACAAGAATGTATTTACATGTATAAATATATTTTACTTTCGGCTTCAAGAAAGAAGGGAACTTAGTACTATGAAATATTAAAAACATGTACAAATACAATGATTTTAAAAATTATCTAAATCGGATAAATTGGTCGACGGTAATACCCTACTGAAGGTGTGAAGTGGCGGACAAATCAGTTGGTAAAGGTATTAAATTGGTTGACATTTTAGCTTTGCCTGGGTTCATCAAGTACATGCATACTTAATTATGAAATTATGAAGATTTTAATATCTGTTTGTCTTCAACATACGTACATGACTTCAATAGTTGTTGTTTTGTGGACTTTTGTGATGCAATGGGTATTGTCAAATGTTGTTTTTTTTTTATAAATTTTGTCTTCCCATTAAGACGTCATATATTAATATTTGTTGTTTTATTTACAAATTGTGTCTTCCCATTAAGACGTCATATATTAATATTTGTTTTATTCTTTACAAATTGTGTCTTCCCATTAAGACGTCATATATTAATATTTGTTGTATTATTTACAAATTGTGTCTTCCCATTAAGACGTCATATATTAATATTTGTTGTATTATTTACAAATTGTGTCTTCCCATTAAGACGTCATATATTAATATTTGTTGTTTTATTTACAAATTGTGTCTTCCCATTAAGACGTCATATATTAATATTTGTTGTTTTATTTACAAATTGTCTTTCCATTAAGACGTCATATATTAATATTTGTTGTATTATTTACAAATTGTGTCTTCCCATTAAGACGTCATATATTAATATTTGTTGTATTATTTACAAATTGTGTCTTCCCATTAAGACGTCATATATTAATATTTGTTGTTTTATTTACAAAATGTGTCTTCCCATTAAGACGTCATATATTAATATTTGTTGTATTATTTACAAATTGTGTCTTCCCATTAAGACGTCATATATTAATATTTGTTGTATTATTTACAAATTGTGTCTTCCCATTAAGACGTCATATATTAATATTTGTTGTATTATTTACAAATTGTGTCTTCCCATTAAGACGTCATATATTAATATGTGTTGTATTATTTACAAATTGTGTCTTCCCATTAAGACGTCATATATTAATATTTGTTGTATTATTTACAAATTGTGTCTTCCCATTAAGACGTCATATATTAATATTTGTTGTATTATTTACAAATTGTGTCTTCCCATTAAGACGTCATATATTAATATTTGTTGTTTTATTTACAAATTGTGTCTTCCCATTAAGCCGTCTTATAATAATATTCTAGGTACAAATTGTCACTGAAGGTCTTCGAAGTCCATTTTGTCACAATAACATAGAACTGGTTAGTTCTCGGACAGTAGAGGAAATTAGTAGTGCCGAACAAGCCACCTACCTTTAGTAAACAAGATGATATATACTTTCTGACACTATAATCTACCCGTGTAAGATTGGATCCAAGGTGGTGAAAGGCACTGTGATTCGTAAGTGCGCGTACACTAATATATTACGGATTCAGTTTTAGACCATTCATCCTCTTTATTACGTTTTAAAAACAATTTGATTCATGTTATACTATTTATCGAATTTATATGAAATTTCATTCAAATTAAGCTATCTTTCAGTGCAAGGAAACTCTCCACACATTTAACAGTATGTATTGACTTATCATCTATATTTAGTTTTACAACGATGGTTACATTGGTACATGTACTCGTTCATCTAAATTGTATTTAAAACAGTTTGAGAAGACTTAAATACTAGTATACAAACAACTTCAAATTATATGAGTTTTATTGATTCTATAAACATATTATAGATTTGATTTAACCGGGATAATGGTGTTATTCGCTCCAGTTATAAGAGTTTTGAAATTCTTATTATAGCGCAAAAAGAGTATGTTTTAATGTCAGTAACCTATTTGATTTTATCTTTTTAATTCTATAAGACTAACAAGCTTGATTTAATTCTGCTACAAGATGTAAAGTGATTACTTTATCACACAATATTAGACATGTTAAAAATTTACAAGTGTGTTACGAACAGAAAACGGTTTTTGAACGAAACTGAATTTGAAGCTTAATGAAGCATTACAGATTGACCAAATAAGCTCATGTTATAGTAACTCCAGTTTTATACGATTAATGTGTTTCCTCATTGGAGATAACAACAAAATTGATGGTGTTTACTGAATTACAAATAAAAAATAGAATAACCAATTTAGATATGCCTAGCTATCAAGTTAATAGCCCCAAGTTCTTCTTCTCATTCTCAATTTCTTTTTAGATTTAACGTGGTGGATGTAGATAGCTTGACAGGAGATGCTTACCCTTCCCGAATACCCGACCCCTTTTTCCTGGTGAAAGTTTTGAGTGTTTAACTTAATTTACCAATTTTGCTAACTAAGCTGTTTGTGCTTTGGGCATGGACAGGCATGGTTTACAAGTGACGGTTGTAACAAACCCAACATGAAGTCTTTACCTTTCTGGAGCATCAGGCTTAACGTTCCTGATTGAAGTTTACGTGTTTGGAATCTGATTTGAATATGGATATGTATATGTGTGCTTACTTTGATTATATACAACACTTAAATCAGAAATGATAAAGTTATGTAAAATAAAATATAAATCTGTTATTCTGTCTTTTATCCATAATTTGAGCAACGTATTCACATATTTCTTATGACGATGTTACAATTTGTTTAAAAATAAGCGTTATACATAACTAATTGAAACTATCGTATACATAGCGTGACTACGTCGATTGATACTCCTCAAGATGTTCTGGATTCTGTTAATATCAGCTCTGGTCATACATCATTTCGTAAAAATGTCGTTATATCAAGCAAAATAATTTCACAAACACAGTAAAATACTGATCAAGGCATCTTTCTATCGTAAAAAATCAATCATGATTTGCACGCTACATCAGTGTAAAGCCAGAATCATCACTGACTGCCTCATATTGTGGTAAGAAGCTATGTGTGTGTCTGATCGTAAATAAAAATAAACAATATAAAATATTAAAATTCGGGGATATAAATAAATAATTTAGTTTTCTGTACTATATATGTATGACATATTTATATGTAACTCAGAGATTTTATCTAGGAATGTGATGCTTGAAGCAACTTTGTTTTTCTCTGTATACAATAAATAAGTATGTATAACCATTGTTTATATTGTAAATATGGAGCATAGCATTCTTATACATGTACTGTAAATGGTAAAAATGAGAGATTGGTTTGTTGTTGGTAATGTTGTTTAACGTCACATCAGCCTTTTTCAGATATTTGCGACGAAGGCACGTTTATTAAACCAAACCAAGTTTGTTTGTGCGTGAAAGATAGAAATGTAAATAATAAGCCCCATTTATACGGCGAGAATTGCATACCTAAGTATTTTTACTCATATGTAAATTTACTCACGTAAGCAAACGTATATTTTGCTTTGCGTTCATACATAATTTATGTACCATACGTAAATGTGAAGTTTTCAACCAATTTTGGATAATTTTCATTCAGAACATTGAACAGTTTAGACTTGATTATCAGATAAAAACGTTTCCTTACTATTTTAGCACTGTTTTGATACTGGGCTATTTTAATGACAAAGGAGAAGTTCTACTTGGTGATCCAGCATATCTGCCATATACCAGTTTTTGAATTTAATAATAAAATACATTAAAACTGTTATATGACATATCCTTTAAAGATTAGTTTTCTCAAGCCTTAAACAAACAAACAAAATCTACCACCAGTGCAGAGTACATTTATATACCGTCTAGTTAGGGTAGAACGGCACTGGATCTTCGATCTCTTTGGGTGTCTTGAAATGCCCATTGTGATGTTTGCAAAAAAAAAGATTGATGTCCATGCCGTGTTTGCTTGTTCTGTAAAAGGAGCTTGTGTTGTTCCTCATAACATACATCAGATATTTATATTAGCCCATGTCTCATAAAACCCAGTCTGGGCCCCAAAATGTTTACACATTTTAGCTATTTATTACATCAAAACTTTCTTTTTAACTGAGGTGGACCCCTAACTCAAATTACTTAAGCTTCTTCCCTGTATATGAAGCTGCAAATTAATTCTTTAGGGATCGGTCAAATGTTTTTTATTAAACTTGATGGTGAAAATTATTTCAGTGATGTTGAAGATGATGATGCTTGTAACATTTGTTCTCCAAAAACACTTCGTGACGACATGGCATCTCCTTTCATCGACAATTCATTGTCAGATTTGTAAAAGTAAATTTTCTTTACATTCTGTGGTTGGCTTTTGTTGCTCAAGCACTTTCTCTTTAAAAACTAGTAAAACGTCAAGTTTTGGTGACAGTTTGTCACTCGCTTTTGTGCTTTTGTCAAATAAATCTATTTCAATTACAACTTTTGATCTTTATTGGATAATTATTACAAAATTATTTCAGTGATGTTGAAGATGATGATGCTTGTAATATTTGTTCTCAAAAACACTTCGTGACGACATGGCATCTCCTTTCATCGACAATTCATTGTCAAATTTGTAAAAGTAAATTTTCTTTACATTCTGTGGTTGGCTTTTGTTGCCTAAGCACTTTCTCTTTAAAAACTAGTAAAACGTCAAGTTTTGGTGACAGTTTGTCACTCGCTTTTGTGCTATTGTCAAATAAATCTATTTCAATTACAACTT
Organism: Anadara kagoshimensis; assembly: GCA_021292105.1. Lineage (NCBI taxonomy): Eukaryota > Metazoa > Mollusca > Bivalvia > Arcoida > Arcidae > Anadara > Anadara kagoshimensis. Next base: position 9,584,830 of record CM037869.1, read on the forward strand.
TTGATCTTTATTGTATAATTTTTACAAACCAATGAGGACCGTGAAGGTTAATAGTGGTTGGCTTCTTTAACCGCAATGAGTTAGATCCCCGATTGTAACACCAAATGTGGTAAGTGGGTTTCCCTTACAATTGGCACCTGTTGGTAAGCTCGATGTCAATACAATGGGATGTATGTAATGTTAATCTGTGACATTGTATATCAGTGGACAACACTATTAAACAACTTTTTCTGGTACAAGGCAGATTACAAACACCTATATTCACTCCTGCACCACATGGACCTGAATGAACATTAACCCATAGAGATAAATAACCTGGCACAAGTCCATTTGTTTAAAATTATGTGAGTGAATATTACTGTGCGTTCATACGACACTGTAGCAAAATTTGCATACCTAAGTATAAAATACTCGCATACTATAGCAAATTTGCACTCGGTCCCTACTAGGTGCAAATTTGCTTACATGAGTAAAAATTGCGTATATGCAAAGTTGTTCATACGACGCGATTTGCATATGTGAGTAAATTTACATATGAGTAAAAAATACTTAGGTATGCAATTATCACCGTATAAATGGGGCTATAGACTAATATTTTAATATTTACAATAGAAAAATAATTTCTACGTTGAACCCAGTTTGATTTCTTTTTTCAAGATTCGCATAAACATCGGTTTTTCACATCGCGCATGAATACCAATACTCCCGAGTCGAATACCAATCCGCAAGTCCAGATGTCGAGCACTCTATCGTCTATTATGTCTGGTTTTTTAACAAGCTCTACCTTCAATAACTGTAACTTGACCATAAATATGAATATGTAATTTTTTGTCATTGACTGAAATAAAATTTGTTTGAAATATTATCCAAGATTGATGACCTATTTTGTTTCTTCCAGACATTACGTCAAATGGGCGGGGCTTAATGTTTCTGGACAGATGTTCCATGTTTTGGTCACGTCCTCCGTTAAAAATTCTTTTTCAAAACATTGGAATTTATTTCATTCAACGAAATTTGCAATTTTGCTCGCATAGAGAAAGATTAAATTGTAAATATAAGAATTGACTGTCATTATTTCCTGGTTCATCAAGTAATGAACCAGATTTTAAAACTAGCAAATCTAAAATGAACTGCTTCGCAGTTCATCAGATTTGCTAGTTTTAAAATCTAGATCATTACTAGATTAACCAGGAAAAAAATGACAGTCAATTCTTAATTATTCGTTGCTTTCAGAAGTTAGATTATCAGAGCAAACCACAGAAAAGCATACTTTTCCATCTGTAACATTACACCGACACCGCGTGAACCAGTCAATAATCTCCTTTCTTAATCGAGAAGGCAGTATCCCATTTTTTTAACCCACAATCTCCCGCTTGAGGCAGACAATCTACCACTTATTCAACGAGGCAACGGAAATAATGAAAGTGGAAATAATACCAAAGGGCAATATGATTTGAGAATAAGGTAAAAATATATATCTTGATTTAAAAGGCTTACAAACCGATTCCAATGAATTGCAAACTTCGTTTTTTTGGTTGCTTTGCTTGTCGTCAGAACCGTGGAAACGTGTTTCATGACGTAAAAACTAACTAAAACGAATCTAGTTTAAAATCTGTGTTATAATGTTTTTCAGGTCCCATTCAGCGTTCAAAGCCAACAAATTCATTTGAATTACTTGAAGTTCGAATATCGGGTTTATTTAAGGAATGATTGTAATTTTTTTCTATCTATGGGGTCATAGACAAAATTATTTGGTGTACGCGGCATAAAACCGCGAAGCGGTTTATGCATACGCGTGCACCAAATAATTTTGTCTATGACCCCATAGATAGAAAAAATATTACAATCATTCTTTATAATTAAATTCAAAAATAAGTTCAATATTCAAAACATTCTTGTAATCTTTAAATTATACACATGAAACAAAAAACCAGCGCATTAAAACACAAAATGGCGCATTAATCTAAAAGCAGAACACAGCTGATTGCCATTGGCAACCGCCGGTAGCTCTGCATAATATGACGTAAAAAAAATTCTGTCTATGGGATCATAGATACAAAAAATTTACAACACTGGATAGTATTAAAATTTAATTATCCATGAAAAAAATCTGAAATAATACTTGAAAGTTTGAGTCTTTGCTATTTTGAATTGTAGAGTTTTTACATTTAACGGAAATTCGATTTTTAGACTACAGTCAAACCTGTCTATAAAGTCAACCCAATGAATACAGAAAAAGTTGCAGGTGGTTGTTACATAGAGGTTTCAAATAACATGAATAAAGATAAATTGGAATAAAATTTCACTTTCACTGACCTTAAAGGCAGGTTCGACTGTATATATCACGTGTTACATATTCCGTATACGAGAATTATGATTTGTCATTTGTCTGACACTTTTGTCAACTCTCAAAATTATCTTTTTACATCCAGACACCGTAATATCAATCATTTATAGAGATAGATAGACATGTATGAAAAGGCGCAGGTGGCCGATATGTAACTTGACAAATTTATTTCTAAATTGTTGCATCAAGTTTATAACATTAGACAATAAGGTTGTGTTAGAACGGTTTTTATTGCAGAGGATCAGACATAATTCTTTAAATAATACATATATATTCTTAAAGACGTCAAGCAGCAATACGTGTGTATCTCAAGTTTAAATGTCAGACAAAATTATTATTGGAACAGGGAAGAACACAGAATCATATTTCGAAAACAAGTTGAGCTTTTGGATCTTTTTGGTTTGTACATTTGCTGTTGCAGTATTGTAGATATTTTTGATTGATGTAATGGGTTTAATGTTCAAGATGAGGTCGTATCACGTAATAAAAAATATAACGCGTCAACAAGAGCATGTAACTACATGTCTAATGAAAACCCTGTTGTTTCTTAGAATAGAATATACCACCAATAACCTTTCTATATTTATTTCCATTGCAATATGTATTGATCTTGATCTATTATTGACTGCAATGTAGGTAATGCCAAATTTTAAAATAGGTCCAAACAATCTCTATTGTGGATTTAACAAGTGAAAGTGTAAATTGTCATAGCTTCAAACTTGTTTTAATCGATGACATTCTAAATATACGTAGTGGGTGATGTGAATGTCTATTTTGGCAAATTCTAACTTCTGAACTTTGTCAAAATAGGGAACATTTTCCCGTTTGCTTTACTGTTATGTTTCGTTTTTTTTTTTTTTTTTTTTTTTTTTTTTTTTTTTTTTTTTGAGTGATATATTTATGTCATAACATAGACATTAAATTATTTGAAGAGACATGATGACGTAAAGGTTTTATAAAATACACATTGGGGAATAAAACGAAACGAATGATAATGCATTTAATGTTTTAAAATGGTTATAATTTATTTAAAATATCCCATAACCAACATTTAAATAACTATTTAAACTGCTTTATATCTAGGAACCCAACCTAATAAATGATGAAGGGGTGACAAATCTTATAATTTATATAGATCGATCGCTATAAATTGTCGACATTGATTGATCTGTATTTTATATTAACACAAGAAAGCTTTCAGACGTTAACTATAGAACAATACAGGGGTATAATTTTACTAGTAGGGATCGGAATGGAAAGTGAATACCTTTACTTTGATTATTTACCACATGTGGTTGGAAATTTAATTTTTTTTAATAAAATGTGCAATTTAACACGTTAGGATTTAAATCAACATGTCTATGAGATCACAATGCAACATTTAATGTTTATATAGTAAACACATAGGGCCATCCTTTACGAGTTTTCGACGACGTGATATAAAAAGCTGCCATATTCATTATATGTATGAAGGTTAAAGGTGTTAAGGGTTTTTATATAAAAATACATTTAGTTTTTTCAGCACCTTTTTAACATCATTTCGAACGAGAAATGCACAAAATGTCAAACACAAAATCTATTGTGGTAAGCCTTAATGTATTTAGTCGATGGTTCCAAAACCTGTAAAATGAATAAAGAACATTTAGGTTATTATTTTAAATACACGTTTTCTGTGAAACAATGAATGAATTTAAAAAAATGGTTCTATGTCAATCTGAAGATTATATTATCTTCATTTTTGCATCACAAATGATAGGCAAATTGTGTACGCAATGCGCTTTTCGCAATGCTAATTGGCATTTTTTTATGCCACGCCATCTAAAGATGTTATATACATCGCTGATTTTTTTTGTTCGTATCACGCCTAAAACACGCTACACCGCTGAATAATATTTTCCACGGCACAAAACCTACGGAATAAGTGACTTACTCTACAGTAGCAGTTGATAGGTGTACCATTAAGGGACAAGGCTTTAATTTTACTATCCATATACCAATGTATGGAATTATGGATTACATTTATGAACAAATGCATTTAAGTAAGGTCTGTTTTCTGTTTATATCAGAACAGCGACATTTGTTATCATTTTAATACAACTTCCTATACTTAGCATGTTACGGCTTCATGATAGCTAAATTAGTTATAACAATTCTTCTATGTTATTTTAAGGAAGTTTCTAGTTTCGAATCTTTTTTATCTGACAGTTGTACAGTTATTACGTCCATATCAAATAGATTTCTGGTTGCATGTTGATACCTAATTGCATATTAGATTGACGATAAATTATATTTTGTACATAAAGGTTTCCGAAAAAAACAAGGCGTGATTTTATTTTGTGATTCATAGAATAAAAATATTATACTCCAAAATATTATACTCCAAAATATTATACTCCAAAATATTATACTCCAAAATATTATACTCCAAAATATTATACTCCAAAATATTATACAGTTATACAAGTTGTTTAAAATCGTAATTTGTTTATATATTTTCAATGTCATTGGTAATAAATATAATATTTATTCAGAAAACAAAAATCTAGTATGTATTAAAAGATGTGATAAATTGTATACATTTACAAACATTAACAGTGTTTTAGTTTTTATTCTGCCATACCCAGTGGGTGTGTATGTATATGTGAGCATATGAGAAGATGGTGTTATTTATTTCAATTGTAAAATCATGTGCAAAATTTAAAAAATCATTATTCTAAGAAAATGAATCAATTCATTAGAACAAACATGAAATGAAAAATTCTTTAAACATTTTTTACACACTAAACCGACACAGAGAAGAGGAATATAAGAAAATAGATGTATTTGTATACACATTCCATATTAATTTTGGGACATATTAGGTTAGACCGTTAGTTAAAAATATCAATTTGTACTGTCGTATAGAATTACGCGTGTATTGATGAATAATAAGCCATCATTTTAACGCTATAGTCCTTGTAATTAAATTTTCTTTGTGGTTCATGTAAATTTTGACTAAAATTTAAATGTAGCAAATTACGATTGTACATTACAACAGTATATCTTTTTATGGATAACTGCAGCAGATCGGTGGATTTTATATTATTTTAAAGGTTGTATGAGACAGTACATGTGTTTTGAATTTTTGCAAGTTATGGTAGTATATCAGTCGTACATATATTTATTTTGAAAGTTTGCAGTATTTCGTTTGCTTTATATGATAAGTTTCTACAGTATGTCGGTGCATAGTATGCTGCATTTGTATTATCGATGCTTTTTAAATCGAAGATAATGCGCACTGCAATGAAAAAGGATTAAAATTAATTTTTAAGTATGACACTTAAATAAGAAAAACATTATTAAACGCCTTTCTTTGTAAAACTTTTGTCAGTGTGCTAATGTTTTATTTTTTTTTCATTGGAGTAATATTGTTTTACGTCCCCGTCAAGATTCTTTCACTTATATCGAGCCGGTAAGTTCTTGCGGAAAAATCCAGATTACCTAGATTTCTTTTTATTAAAAAACAGAATTAAAAATTAGCACACGAGATGATGATGGCAGTTCTTGACATTAGTTTTGTCTTCCAGTTACATGTAGTGATTCAGTTTATAAAAATCAAAGGATATATATATATAAATATATATATATATAAATATATATATATATATATATATATATATATAATTGATTGGCGTCGCGAGAAAAGGGACCTTAAGGTCAAAATTTTACATTTTCATGTTTTTGTCTATTATTATAGCTCAACATTTCCTCTTCGAAATAAAAGCAGTTTTGGGTTTCTAGGGTAACTATTTTCGTTGCTATGGGTTCGTTTTATGACGTCACAATCGTTGACTTGTAACCGAATGATTATGACCAGACTAATGGCTTAGGAATATTAAAGAGCAAATATTAAGCCATTATTAACAGCGATGGTTATGTAACATTAATGCCTATCTATACTGACAAATATTTTCGACAACTACTCCGAATTTACAAAAATACTAGTGAAAGAGAAAAGAAACTAGTTTTTACAGAAACAACTGCATAATTGACTTGGAACTTGTTTATATGCCATGAAACAATTAAGAATTCAAAGCAGAATTATAGTTTTGTCATATGTTCACAAAAAGATCGAGCATTCAGCAACAACAGTAACAATTACATATTGTACCAGTTTTACCATTAATCTCAAATTGTTGTCGTAACAATTACAATGTTCATTAAAATACTTATTACTCAATCAACGATAGGCAACAAGGGTCCCCAAACTGCCATCCCCCTTTCTGCCTGATGATATTCATGCATAAGTCATTCTCGCGTGTCATTTCTCGCAAATACTAAGCGCATGCTCGAAGGTCCAATACTAGTATTTTAATTTGATGAAACGTTTTTTCCCGACCTTTTTTAAAACTCAAAATCAGTTCATTCATTTATATCTTAGAAATGGACAAAAAACATAAATGATTTCTCGAATGAGTTGCCTAGCAACGAGGTTTATCTTTATGTTGTTCCATGTGATGTGTCTCATAGCATTTTCATTTACATCGGGTTTTTACTACTACAGCACGTGGAATTTGGTTTGGCAACTTTTACTGATTGTGTTGCCTCACCCAATAATTTGTTTATCTTTGGAACGATTTCTGATAAAGTCAAATGCATAAGATTAAAATTAAATGAAAGCGGTCTATCGTATACTTTAAAAAGCTCCCTACACAGTTTTTTCACCTAGAGCATTAGTTTGAAAAGTCGAAAATGTTGCAGACGACTGGTTTCTGTGAATAGACAATTTGAAAAACATCATGTTTCCCACAGAGCCGCAAATGTTGTCAAAGAGTCCTCTGTGATAAAATAAACATAAAATGTCTATTTAATTATATTTTGTTTTGTACAAGATCGATTAAAACACATTATGAGGTTAAAATTAATCTTCGTATATCATGATTATAATAAAAATTGTTAGTCTTTTTATAAAATAATAATGTTTTACTTTCGGACTTTTCTTTTAGATATTGATTATCATAGTGTCATGTGCTATGTTACGCCACATAGCGGTGTTGCCGCATAAACGCGCCCAACACGTCTATGCGGGGAATTCCAACGCATAAAGAGGTCCGCCACGTTTATGCGGCGGCGTTCAACGCATAAAGATGTGTTGCTTATATGCGGCGCAAGGCTGCCTTTTTGACGCATAACGATGGCTAATTTTAACCAGTTGGTATGAAATTTAAAAAGAGCTGATATCTCGACAAAAACGGTGGTGGTGATATAAATTATGACGACGACGGTGACAATTGAGAATTTATGTTGTTGGTGTTGTTGATAATGGTAATAATAATACGAGGATGGGGACAGGGACGATGAGAGCGCGACGACGATGTTACCGTCGTCGTGCCAAAGGCGGTGGCTATTATGACTGTAATGTTGATGATCTTTAAATTGTGATTTTGGCAGAATTTCGACTTTTGCTTTAATAATAATAATAATAATAATAATAATAATATAATGAGGATCATCACGATTGGTGGTGGTGCTTTTTTGTGAAGGTGGTAATAATGATGGAGGTGTAAATGCAGGTGATGATAGTAATTGTTTTCTTTATGCGGCGGAATGTAGCCTTTTTGTCGCATAAAAGCTTTCTCGTTATGCGTTGAAATTCCCCGCATAGACGTGTTGGAACACGTTTATGCGGCAACACCGCTATGTGGCGTAACAGTGCTACTTTTGAATTTTTATGAAATAATATAATTCAAAAGTAGCTCATGTGCTTCTTTTGAATTATATTATTTCATAAAAATTCAAAAGTAGCACATGACAATAGTATCGGCGTCAATTACCGCTATTCCCGACGAGAGCAGTTTAAATATAATTTAGAATCAACCTAAGTATAATTTCGTGTATATGCGAGTGTGTTTTTGATCGGTCTTTAATTATAAGGTGCAAGCGTACAAAGTTAGTACGCCAAAGTAAGGCTTACCACTAATCCTTACACCAGGCGATACTCTGCCCTCTTAACACTGAGATTTAAGGGAGGAAACAGTTTCGCAAATTTGAAAGCCTTATGTATGACCCTACCAGGGTTTAGAAACCTATCGCTCTCGATGCAGATGCTTTGCTGACACTGTCGTTTGACGTAGTTTGTTATTTTGAAAGAATTTTTTAAAATTGTTATATCTCTAACTGTCTCTCAGTGGTATGAAAATATCAGATATTGACTACTGTAACATCGCGTAACTGCATTGTCAAAGCGTATTTAATCCCCCCCCCCTTTTGTTTGTACCATGACTTATGTTTTTAATACCCTAGCGAGTGTTTAGCGAGAGAACAACCACGCACTACCTACTTTTATTTTATATTTTCATACCCGGCTTGGGTTCAAATCCCTATCTCCCAGATACGGCAAAACCCGGATGCTTCCTGCCTATCCACACCGCTACTTGACAACCTACTAAGCCGGTCGTTTTTTTTTAACTGTTTGTACAACTTTGAACTTTTCCGCATTTTGTGATGCTAAATATTCTTATATATATGTGTGTTTTTTATTATTTCACATTTTTAGATTTCTGTTTGAAATAGATCGTGCTGTGTGGAAACTTTATTATATGTGTATAAGGTTCTAACTTTGAATAACACGTAGAAAAACATAATATACATCTGTACGTGATGTATATATCGGCTCAACACTAATAAAACGTCGGTTGGTTCAGGAATGGGTTTTTATGTTCCAGCCAATAATATTTCACTTATATCAAGACGTCACCAGCTTTAGGTAAATAGGCATTTTTACCTTTGTAGTGCGCATAAAGCAATGTGCAGGGAGGGTTTTTGTGCCATTTCCGCCGTGACACGATGCATTGGTTTATAAGGTCTCTTCTGAAGGACCCCGCGATTTATTCTAAATACCGAGTGCTTGTCGATAAAACAGTAAAGTCTACTTTTTTCAAGTCTTGCTCAAACCCGACCGAGGTTCGAGCTACAACATTGCTAAAAACATATATTTCGGTCCAAAATACGAAAATTTGTATGGAATTCGTAATTTAATCATTTTGCTAATTCATTGGTTTAGGTTTTCACTAGTGTCTTTGGCATGGATACACTATATTTGTTATATTTTAAAATAACAAGTAAATAATTTCCAGTTCCAATTAGCGCTACTTAGAAAAGATTTCACATTAAGATTTCCTAAAAATCTGGCAAATTTGAAATCTGAGTAATTTTGTAAGTTTTCAAAATATTAATTTTAAGGCATTATTTTTTATTTGGAGCACGATAAAACATAGTCAAAAGTTATCAGACTTAAGTCAGGGAAAATCTATATGAAGAGATGACTGTGAAACTGGAGCCAGTATCAAAACCATTTCCGTAACTTATTTAAATATTATGTCTTTTCCAGTTTTTCCTTTAACAGGAAGGACCGTTAATCAAACCCGGGACATCTATCATCATAGGCAAGTGGTCTGCCAACTGAACTAACCAGACCACTGCATTATAATCTTGTTTTTCTATCTAGAATATGGGAGGTGGGAAATCTCGCACCCAAATTCCCTTAGATGGACATTTTTATGTCAAGCAATTACCAGTCTGCTACTTTCAAGGGTAATGATAATTATTGTATCTTAAAGGAGAAAAATGCGAGGTCGGACCGGATATCAAAACCTAGAGCTCTTGAAAGCTCTATATGTATAAAGGCGAGAGTTCTACCAGCTTGGCTACCAAAGCCGTTATATACATGGTTATTTAAAATGCGGTTGTGATATTCGGTACGGAACTGCCTTATTAAAAAATTAAATTGCGTTCGTGGTATTCAAGAATCACCTTTCAATTTAAACATTATGTGTAACCCTAATTGTTGTGGCGAACGATTTAAATGTCGATCTAATTTATGACCCCACAGCACGGACGTGAAAGAAGACATTCATATAAACATGCTTAGTACGTGGGGAACTCTCCGATGATCGCTAGCGAGGAGTTTTTACTATAACCTCTTATTTGATAGATTTCTTAAACTTTATTTCTAAAAAACTTAACCTGTGACATATAAGGTAAAATAGCAGGCTACATTTTTCATATTCAGTTAGTGTATCGGCATAGGGACTAGTTCTAGAACTTTGTTTTACTAACAAGTTTTCCGATTTCTTTCAAAGAGGATCTAATTATGTCATCTTTTTGAAAATAAAAATCTAGAAAGATTTTAGTGATTGGATTTTATTCGATTTTTTTCATGACTGTTCCACTTTTGTATTCTAGAAGCGTTACGTATTGTGAGTTATCCAGTTCTAATCAAATGCTATCCCGACTCCAAAATTAGGTCTATTGTTAATAATTTTTTTAACTTATTTAAAACAGTAAAATACAAGAATAAATAAAACAAAGTTAAACGGATAGTATTCTATAAAAAGTACAATTTGAAGTTAATATAAAATTACAAAACCTTCAGCAAACTAATAACTAAATTACTGAACAAAATCTGCGTAGTGAAATGATAACGTACAAGTTTATGACCGTCAATCTCCTCTCTCTCTCTCTCTCTCTCAAGTCAGCCTTCGGAAAGCCTATTAAATTTTACTTTAAATGCGTTTTTTTAAATATAATTGTGGAATATAAAACGCTAACATTTATTTTAAATTACTTTAAATTTCATATATCAGTAGTTTGCAGGTTTACACGTCTTGCAGTTTAAAATACAAAATAAAAGAACACCTGCTGTCTTCATAAAAATCACAGCCGACTTCCGTTTTTTTAGCGCGAAAAAAGTAAAACTTTGACGTCGATTATCTCGATTGTGACGTCAAAAAGATAAGGTCCCTTTTGTCGCGACGCCAATCATATATATATATATATATATATATATATAAATGTTTTCTAAAACATAACTGAATTTATTATTGGTATTTAATAAATAAAAATTAAATACATTTATCTAAGCAAATGTCTTGTTATTTGTTGCATATGTAATTGCATACAACTTATCTCCCTTATCGTAACTCTCTAGTGTTTTAACGATATAAAAACTGCGTGCAACTACCGTGATTGTCACTGATCTAGAAAACTTTCAGCAAGGTAGGTTGTCACTTTAAAATATATTTATATTCCTTTTTTAAAGCTAAAACTACACTTCAAATTCTCTTGTTATATTATTATATATTCAAATCCTGCATTTTAATTCCATGTATTGCAGCTAGTTATATTGATGATAATGGATTTAATTTGTGTTGCTTTTATCAATATTCCAGCCAGGTACGGATCGGGTACCAAATAACCACGTGGTTTCAATGGCTAAATGTTGTAGCATATGTTAATTTTATTATAATATTTTTCATTTTATTATATCTTATATAATAAATATATATATATATATTATTTATTTATTTATTTTTTATTTTTTTATTTTTTTTTATAAGATTCACGGTGTATAACCAACAACCCAGTTTTTTGTTTGTTTCACTTTCTAATTTTTGTTTTGTTATGGAGTTTCAGTAAAAATGCCTAGAGTCAGGGTTCGGGGAAGGAATGCTAGACGTGTCCCAGATGTCAGACCACGACGTCGCAATGCAAATCATGCTCCAGCGCATGATGAACCAGAGCAAGTTGTACAAGATGTTGATGCCGATTTACCCGATCCTGGACCCCCTAATGTACAGCCTTTAGATGTCGAAGCCATTTCGCAAGAAATAACAAGAAATGTGTTGCAGCAAATTCAAACCATCCAGCCTATCCAAGCTGCTAACATTAACGCGGAGCAAGGTAATACAGAGCATGCTAATAACTTACAGATTTTTAGTACAATGCATGAATTAGGATACAATGTTCAAAATAATGTCAAAATTAAGATTATAAATAATGAGTATATTGATCTTGGAATACTGATTTCCAAAGTATCAAATCCTGATGACGATTCAAAAAATATTTCTATTAAAGATGGAAATCTTGTAATTACTAATAAGTCTCGTCCTACTAAAATTACTGATATTCAACAGTGGACTGACGCCATGCTTATATTTGCTAGCATTTACACCTCGGCCCATTCATTAGAATTTTCTGGTTTATTGAAATATATCCATACAGTAAGGCTTGGTGCATCACGTACACCAGGCTTGGGGTGGAAATCCTATGATATTCAGTTTAGACTGAAAAAAGAACGGAACCCTGAGATGTCCTGGGCGGTTGTCGATCAGGAGCTATGGTTGCTTTATATGTATGCAAACTTCAATACCATTCCTAATACAACTACTACCCCTTCCAACAGTATGTACAAATGTTACGACTATAATTACAAGGGTGTTTGTAATAAACTTAGATGTTCTTACTTGCATTCTTGCATTAAATGCTCCATGACTCATCCTCAACTTAGATGTAGGGTAGTGAAAGCTAGCAATATTAATTTTAGGTCTGGAAATCAACAACAGCAATGGTCCTCTCGTGCGGCAGCTGCAGCTACTAGCAATGGTAAACTTGACAGCACAAATGTCGGTAAACCAGCACAGTCAGCTAAACAGTCTCGCCAATAGTCCAATTAAAGTTAATTCATTAAAAAGTTTTTTGAAGTTATATCCAAATTTAGATGATGCTGAATTACTATATAATGGTTTTAACCATGGTTTTAAGTTGAATTATCATGGTCCTCGTCAAAGGACTATTTGTTCTAATTTATCTTCTCTAAAAAATCGTGATTAGAAGCTATAGAGATAGTTATGAAAGAGGTTAATTTTGGTCGTGTTGCTGGCCCATTTTTATTTAATCCTTTGCCAAGTTTAAGGCTTTCTCCAATCGGTTTAGTTCCAAAGAAAGATGGTTCGTGGCGGCTAATACATCACTTATCATATCCTAAGGGGTCAAGTGTAAATGATTTCATAGATCATAATTTATGTTCAGTCAATTATACATCTTTTGACACCGCTTTATTGATGTTAGCAAAAGTAGGCAAAGGTGCATTAGCGGCCAGGCTGGATATTAAAAGTGCATTCAGGTTACTTCCGATTCACCCGTCCGATTTTGAACTTTTAGGTTTTAAAGTTGCCAATTATTATTTCACTGATAAATGTTTACCATTTGGGTGCTCTATATCGTGCTCATTGTTTGAAAAATTTTCTACTTTTTTAGAGTGGCTTTTTAAACATAGGTCACAAAGTGATAATGTAGTACATTATTTAGATGATTTTTTATTAGCTGGCAGGGCAAATAGTGATGAATGTAAAAGCTTAATGGAATGTTTTTCAGATATGTGTAATGAAGTGGGAGTACCATTAGCTCATGATAAAACCATTGGTCCATCTCCTATATTAGTTTTTCTAGGTCTTGAAATCAACACAATAGAAATGAATGTCAAAATCCCTTCCGAAAAGCTTATTACACTTAAACATTCATTAGTTTGTCTTTTGGGCAAAAAGAAAACAACTTTGAAAGAACTTCAGTCTGTTGTTGGCTTACTTAATTTTTGTACCAGGGCCATTCCACCAGCACGTGCGTTCAACAGACGTTTTTACGACGCTATGACGGGTCTTTCAAAGCCTTTCCACAAAATAAGAATTAATCTTGAAATGAAGGATGATATACGGGTATGGTTAACATTTTTGGAGTTATTTAATGGTATCGTAAGTTATGATATCTCTAAATGGATTTCAAGCTTTGAGATTAATCTCTTTACAGACAGTGCCGGTGGGTCAAATTTTGGCTGCTCAGCAATTTTTAATACGCACTGGGCATATCTGCAGTGGCCTGGAAATTGGTGTGATAAGCCGATTTTAAAGGATGTTACATTTTTAGAACTGGTACCGATATCGATGACTTTCCATATTTGGAGTTATCAATTACAAAATAAGAAATTAATATTCAATACTGACAATCACGCCTTGGTTTCCATTTTAAATACTAAAACATCAAAATCCAAAAGAGTTATGTATTTACTTAGACCGTTAATCCTTCATAGTATGTTATACAATATTCAGTTTAGATCTGTACATATCAGAGGTAAATATAATGTTGTTGCTGATGCTCTTTCTCGACAGCAGTGGTCAAGATTCCACCAAGCCTTTCCACAGGCGGATGCATTTCCATCACCGATTCCGCAAGCGTTTCACCAGCTGCTATTGAACGTCGAACTAAACAAATTTTAGCTGCTTCTATTTCTGTACATACTACGAAGGTCTATATAACTGGACTTAAATCATTTCAGCAATTTAGATTGTCTCGTAAATTTCAAATTATTTGGCCCCCACTCATATCGCATGTTGTTGATTTTATATCATTCTTATCCGTCAAGGGGAATGCTTCAAGTACAGTTAGAACGTATGTTTCTGCTATTGCGTACCAGTGTAAGATGAACAGTGTTACTGATGTTACTCAGTCATTTATTATAAAGAAAATGCTTACTGGTTTGAGTCGATTAGATAAGCGTGTTGATACTAGAATGCCTATAACTTTAGACATTTTGCAAAATATTCTTAAATTTCTTCCTGTTATTTGCGTTTCAAAGTATGAATCAATAATGTTTGCTGCAATCTTTTCTCTTGGTTTCTTTGGATTTTTCAGAATTGGAGAATTGGTCGCTAGCTCACTTAGTGATCAAGGTCATTCATTGCAGAGCTATAACATTCGTTTTGTTGATTGTATCAAATCACTAGAAATAGTTCTCCCTCACTCAAAAAATGATCAATCTGGGCATGGTCATATAATACGTATCCCAGAAACACGCATGTGTACTTGTCCTGTTAGGGCCGTGCTATCTTATATGTCTATAAGGCCATGTTATGTTGGTCCTTTTTTCTGTCACTTGTCTGGTAATCCAGTAACCAGATATCAGTTTGTCTGTATTCTTAAAATGACCCTTACTGCTGCTGGAATTGATTCAAAACTTTATGGGTCTCATTCGTTTCGAATTGGTGCAGCAACCACAGCTGCTATGGCTGGCATTGATAATGATAAAATTGCAGAATTTGGTCGTTGGAAATCTGGTTGTTACAAGTCGTACATAAGAATACCCAGTGTAAATATGGTCTCATTTAATAAATAAATATACTAATTCAGTCAAAGATTTTCAGGATTACACACAAATGTTTGGATTGTTGGATCTTCATTAGTGAAGCATGCATTTATAAGAGCTACTCAATCGTCATATGGGAAGGATTTACAGCTGGAGAGTCTTAATACTTCTATATTATGGCAAGGCAAAGGCGGAATGAAGTGGTTGGAGGTGTTATGTAAAATCAAACATTTACTTAAATTTATTGACCCGCCAAATTTTATCATTTTGCATTGTGGCGGTAATGATATTTGTGATTGTAAATCTTTGCAATTGATTAATAATATTATTTCTACTTTGAAAACTATGTTTGAACTTCTTCCAAATACGAAAATTATTTGGTCACAAATTTTACCCAGATTAAAATGGAGATATGAGAAAAATCATGTTGCTGTTGACAAAATCAGGAAAAGGGTAAACAGCAAAATAGCTACATTTCTCCTTAAAAATGGAGGCTATTATATAAGATACCCAGAAATTACTGAACTCAATACTGGTCTCTTTCAACCTGATAATGTGCATTTAAGTAAACTGGGTAATGATATTTTCCTATACAGAATTCAGCAAGCATTACAACGATTTCTGTTATACAACGTGAATTTATCTCCCCCTTTGTTTGAGTCTGGTCCATGGCTGTGATTTACCAAGTCAATTGGACTTGGGTATTGTTTGACCTTTGGGTCCATTGTATTGAATTTGCAATTGATTATTTTTGTAGACTTTGTGTCTACCATTTTTATAGACCAATTGGGTCTATCATTTATCTATACTGCAAAATGTTTGTGGCATTTTCAATTTCTTGCTTGTTATACTATTGTTTACATTTAATTTAAACTTTTGGCAATTTAATTTCTATTCTGGTGGCGCTGGATAAGATGAATCTTATCCATATGGCGGTATTTTTGCTCTCACCAGTATAGAAAAAAGACATTTCTTTTCAAAACATTTAGTTTTGAATAAATTCATACTCAGTTTGGTAAACATCTGTTACCAGGGTTTACCTTTATCTATTTAACATTTAATTGCAATTTTACATATTTTTGAGGATGCCCTTTCAAAGACTCAATTTGGAGTCTTGGCTCCTTTATTTACACAGCCGTGGCCAGATTATGCCAACTTAATAATAAATATATAATCTACACAGTATGTTTATTGGTTATTTTTTATATCATTTTATGACAACTTCACTATGCATTGTCCAATTATCTTCCCCTTGTGTTACAACATGGTCTTAGATAATGGTATTTAATAAATAAAAATTAAATACATTTATCTAAGCAAATGTCTTGTTATTTGTTGCATATGTAATTGCATACAACTTATCTCCCTTATCGTAACTCTCTAGTGTTTTAACGATATAAAAACTGCGTGCAACTACCGTGATTGTCACTGATCTAGAAAACTTTCACCCACCCTCCCATCCCTTGCATGTTTACATAATTGTAATCTTTGTCAAACATTTTGCTGCTGTTTTTTCTTTATACTTGCAGGATTGTAAATATTGTGTATACTTTAAAGAACTGTTTTTCTCTAACGTCACGGCTTTGGAAATGGTGGATATGTAAACATGTGGAAAGCGGTATTTTTGCTCTCACCAGTATAGAAAAAAGACATTTCTTTTCAAAACATTTAGTTTTGAATAAATTCATACTCAGTTTGGTAAACATCTGTTACCAGGGTTTACCTTTATCTATTTAACATTTAATTGCAATTTTACATATTTTTGAGGATGCCCTTTCAAAGACTCAATTTGGAGTCTTGGCTCCTTTATTTACACAGCCGTGGCCAGATTATGCCAACTTAATAATAAATATATAATCTACACAGTATGTTTATTGGTTATTTTTTATATCATTTTATGACAACTTCACTATGCATTGTCCAATTATCTTCCCCTTGTGTTACAACATGGTCTTAGATAATTGTAAAACATGTTTCACCGTTGTGTAGGTTCTTCTTGTTACATATAATCGAATGGTATAAAATAATATAAAATGTTAAGTATGTATGTCATAACAATATTTATGTATGTAAAAGACAAAAGACAAAGACAAAAAGACAAAACAATGAAAATATCTAAAAATTCGATGGTTTATTTGTGGCGGGTAAACCCCTACAAATATTTAGCAAAACAGTAGATCATCATGACGTATTTCCGTAATTACAAAATGAAGAAATGAGTTATTGATTTGCTGTTTCTTGTATGATGCAGACTAAAGACAAATAAGTCAACTTATATAGCGTTAGTTGAAACACAAACAGTTTTGCTTTTCCTGTGGTTTCTCTCTATTCACATGTCATCTGAGTACGAATGAGATGATTTGAAGACGTTTGTATAAGTGCACATAGAACAAAACACCATGCCGTACAAATCTATTATTAAGCTGTATTTGAGTGTCTTATTTTCAATCCTTTCCTGCCTTGTAAGATTTCTAGTTCGTATA
Organism: Anadara kagoshimensis; assembly: GCA_021292105.1. NCBI lineage: Eukaryota > Metazoa > Mollusca > Bivalvia > Arcoida > Arcidae > Anadara > Anadara kagoshimensis. Next base: position 9,602,615 of record CM037869.1, read on the forward strand.
GATGTTGCAACTTTGTATTGTTAATACATATTTCAGCCAAGATTGATCGCAACGATTTTAGAGTTATGTAAAAAGAATTAATCTTCCTGGGAATGAAACCACCAAAATTGAAAGACCACGCTTTCTTTAAACGGATATAGACGAAACCTGACAAGGTATTATGAAAACAGTTATGCATGTATATGGATGTAATACGTGGTTGCTTCTATAAGCTACATAATAGTTACTAAAAGAGCAACGTTTTAAAGAGTAATGTATTATACAAGTATATCGTTTTTGTTCAGATTGTCGAGGCTTTCCATTAGTAGGAAATCACTACTTAGACTGGATTACATAATACAATTATATGGTAGCCTTTTTGGGTTTAAGAAAATATGCATTGCAACTAATTGCACGCATATCGTTCGATCTCATAAATGAAAATGACAATAAGACGCAGGCAAAAAAAGATTTGTATGGTTTTTTTTTTAAATCGACTGGTACATGTGTGTTTTGGATTGCAAAGTTTTGAATTCCATGAAGTGCGCCTTATGCATATTGTTCGATCTTCATAAATGAAAATGACAATAAGACGCAGCCAAAAAGACAAAATCAACAGAAGGCAAGTCGTAAAGGCAAAACTACATGTACCTGAGACAAACAAGAAATTAAAACAAAAATATTTCATAAGAGGCAACATATTTGATACAGATAGAGTGAAGTTTTTGAGGTTGAAGGAAACACGCATTCCAACCAATGAATGCATTTTATACCTTTACCAATATAAATAAATAAACATGAGGCTAAGACGCAGCTAAAAGGAAAAGGAACAATGCTGGTGTATTAGGCCAAACTACCCAAGACGAACAAGAAAACTAAGACGAGAATCTTTTATTAGCATGAAGTGTTCAATGGAGTAATCGAAATATTCTTTCACTAATATCGAGGCGACCAGTTTATGAGTGATGTAGAAAAACGGAGTGTCAAGAGAAAAAACCAACCTGCGACAAGCGAACTAACTAATCTTCTCACACTACGATCTGTTCCGACTCGGATTCGAACCGGCCTGGGTATTACAGACACTGTGGTTCGTAAGCGCACGCTTTAGAGACACGGTTTAAATAATCCGGCTATTTGTCATAATGATGCTTTCGTTTTAAAGCAATCTAGATCGCATATTAAATGTGCAAAAATGATATCCTTTTGGAGTAGTTATGTTGGTAATTATAAAATAAAACTAAATCTTAATATATTCCTTATTTAAATTTAATATAGGAACATTTCCATTTACACCGTAGCTGCTATTACATAATGAGTCATATACATACAGTACAGACCTGTCGAAAGTTTAGCTCTTACTTAAAGAAAACAAATTGAAGCTCTGTTCCGAAAGGGAACATACGGGTAGCTAATGGTCAAAAGCCTACAGAGAGACAGATAAGAGTTGGCGGAAAACCGTCAAGATATAGTTAACTATTGACTCAGATTAGCTGCCAACTTAGCACTAATCCGTTGGCTTAGTTTTCAACGTTCGACAAGTCCGTACTTTACAATTCTTTACCATCACAGATTGTTCAATGATTTTTAATTTCAATATTCATGATTTTGACGTGAAAGCTAGATATTTTCTACTTTCTTATTTGGTTAATGATCAGATTTTTTGTCTCTCATCTCGTAATTACAGTAATTATTAGGGATCACTTTACCTCTATTTCAAAGTACTTGTTTTGATGTCATATACATGTAATTGCATGTCTCTTAATGTTGATTTGATAGAACTGAATTGCTGAGTAGTAGAGAATACATAAGATGGCGAAAATTAAATGCAGCAAACTCAATTTGTTTTTTAAAATCCTCTGATGATTTGTTGAAATGTGTTTTATATTAGATTGGGGATATGAACAGCTATTTGTGATCGACGAGTTCTTTAGATTTAAATGATATAACATAAAACCGCTAGTTAGAGGTATCGTTCACTTTATGTCAACTGCAGAGGTTGTGATATCATTAAACAATCACAGTTGAATTTGCCCGTTTAAAAGTGTTTGGCTTTGTGATTTATATGTGGATTAGTATGCTTATTTTTTTAATTTGACTGATGCATGCTTTGGATGGCAAAAGTTTGAGTTTCATAAAGTGCGTCTTGTTGACGCTGAAATAAAAAATAAACATATCAATAAAAAAATCACTGTACTACGTTATATTTTTAAAATTATCATTGTAGCCAACATACGTATTTCTTTATTTTACGGATGAATTGTCAAATTGCATGTCAATTACTTTTGACTTTAACATTGTAACATGACAAGTGGCTAATTTAAACGTTTCGTTTCATGTTTCAAATATGCCTTGTCTTAATCTAATGAAGCATCATTGCACAGCACTTAATGTATATTATAATGTGTTATGTACTGGAGAATAAGGCAGCTTCTTTATGTCATGTCTACTCCGGAATCTATAGTCATGTCAAGACAGTGGTATTCATCAGTGCTTCATTTATAACGGACTATAATGTTTTAAGCGGTCTATAAGAGTACATTATCGATCAGATTCTCCATAACACTAATTTTCCCGCCCTTCCATTTATGCAATTTACATTTCAGAAGAAAATAACAGGAAGTTCCCCATATGCACGCTAATCTCGTAGATCCACGTGTGATTTAAGTTTAAAACATAAAAATAAATGTAGACAGGCGACGTTGTTCTATAAAGTATGACATTTATGAATACCATAGAATAAAGAAAATTGTTATTTTTTTTAAAACTCGCTACTTCATCAAATGGAAAGAAAACATAATGTTATTAAACCTGCTACTCTTATATAACAAAATGAATAATATTGACAAATTCCCTAAACAAGGTTAACGAAATACAGAGATATCCCCGCTGTATAACATGGGATATGCAATATAGACTGTAAACGAAATACAGAGATATCCCCGCTGTATAACATGGGATATGCAATATAGACTGTAAACGATATACAGAGATATCCAGCTGTATAACATGGGATATGCAATATAGACTGTAAACGAAATACAGAGGTATCCCCGCTGTATAACACGGGATATGCAATATAGACTGTAAAAGATATACAGAGATATCCAGCTGTATAACATGGGATATGCAATATAGACTGTAAACGAAATACAGAGATATCCCGCTGTATAACATGGGATATGCAATATAGACTGTAAACGATATACAGAGATATCCAGCTGTATAACATGGGATATGCAATATAGACTGTAAACGAAATGCAGAGATATCCCGCTGTATAACATGGGATATGCAATATAGACTGTAAACGAAATACAGAGATATCCCGCTGTATAACATGGGATATGCAATATAGACTGTAAACGATATACAGAGATATCCAGCTGTATAACATGGGATATGCAATATAGACTGTAAACGATATACAGAGATATCCCGCTGTATAACATGGGATATGCAATATAGACTGTAAACGAAATACAGAGATATCCCGCTGTATAACATGGGATATGCAATATAGACTGTAAACGATATACAGAGATATCCAGCTGTATAACATGGGATATGCAATATAGACTGTAAACGAAATACAGAGATATCCAGCTGTATAACATGGGATATGCAATTTAGATTGTAAACGATATACAGAGATATCCAGCTGTATAACATGGGATATGCAATATAGACTGTAAACGATATACAGAGATATCCCCGCTGTATAACACGGGATATGCAATATAGACTGTAAACGATATACAGAGATATCCAGCTGTATAACATGGGATATGCAATATAGACTGTAAACGAAATACAGAGATATCCAGCTGTATAACATGGGATATGCAATTTAGACTGTAAACGATATACAGAGATATCCAGCTGTATAACATGGGATATGCAATATAGACTGTAAACGATATACAGAGATATCCAGCTGTATAACATGGGATATGCAATATAGACTGTAAACGATATACAGAGATATCCAGCTGTATAACATGGGATATGCAATATAGACTGTAAACGATATACAGAGATATCCAGCTGTATAACATGGGATATGCAATATAGACTGTAAACGATATACAGAGATATCCAGCTGTATAACATGGGATATGCAATATAGACTGTAAACGAAATACAGAGATATCCCGCTGTATAACATGGGATATGCAATATAGACTGTAAACGAAATACAGAGATATCCCGCTGTATAACATGGGATATGCAATATAGACTGTAAACGATATACAGAGATATCCAGCTGTATAACATGGGATATGCAATATAGACTGTAAACGAAATACAGAGATATCCAGCTGTATAACATGGGATATGCAATATAGACTGTAAACGATATACAGAGATATCCAGCTGTATAACATGGGATATGCAATATAGACTGTAAACGAAATACAGAGATATCCCCGCTGTATAACACGGGATATGCAATATAGACTGTAAACGAAATACAGAGATATCCCGCTGTATAACATGGGATATGCAATATAGACTGTAAACGAAATACAGAGATATCCCCGCTGTATAACACGGGATATGCAATATAGCCTGTAAACGAAATACAGAGATATCCCGCTGTATAACATGGGATATGCAATATAGACTGTAAACGAAATACAGAGATATCCAGCTGTATAACATGGGATATGCAATATAGACTGTAAACGAAATACAGAGATATCCCGCTGTATAACATGGGATATGCAATATAGACTGTAAACGAAATACAGAGATATCCCCGCTGTATAACATGGGATATGCAATATAGACTGTAAACGAAATACAGAGATATCCCGCTGTATAACATGGGATATGCAATATAGACTGTAAACGAAATACAGAGATATCCCCGCTGTATAACATGGGATATGCAATATAGACTGTAAACGATATACAGAGATATCCAGCTGTATAACATGGGATATGCAATATAGACTGTAAACGATATACAGAGATATCCAGCTGTATAACATGGGATATGCAATATAGACTGTAAACGAAATACAGAGATATCCCGCTGTATAACATGGGATATGCAATATAGACTGTAAACGAAATACAGAGATATCCCGCTGTATAACATGGGATATGCAATATAGACTGTAAACGATATACAGAGATATCCAGCTGTATAACATGGGATATGCAATATAGACTGTAAACGAAATACAGAGATATCCAGCTGTATAACATGGGATATGCAATATAGACTGTAAACGATATACAGAGATATCCAGCTGTATAACATGGGATATGCAATATAGACTGTAAACGAAATACAGAGATATCCCCGCTGTATAACACGGGATATGCAATATAGACTGTAAACGAAATACAGAGATATCCCGCTGTATAACATGGGATATGCAATATAGACTGTAAACGAAATACAGAGATATCCCGCTGTATAACACGGGATATGCAATATAGCCTGTAAACGAAATACAGAGATATCCCGCTGTATAACATGGGATATGCAATATAGACTGTAAACGAAATACAGAGATATCCAGCTGTATAACATGGGATATGCAATATAGACTGTAAACGAAATACAGAGATATCCCGCTGTATAACATGGGATATGCAATATAGACTGTAAACGAAATACAGAGATATCCCCGCTGTATAACATGGGATATGCAATATAGACTGTAAACGAAATACAGAGATATCCCGCTGTATAACATGGGATATGCAATATAGACTGTAAACGAAATACAGAGATATCCCGCTGTATAACATGGGATATGCAATATAGACTGTAAACGATATACAGAGATATCCAGCTGTATAACATGGGATATGCAATATAGACTGTAAACGATATACAGAGATATCCAGCTGTATAACATGGGATATGCAATATAGACTGTAAACGAAATACAGAGATATCCCGCTGTATAACATGGGATATGCAATATAGACTGTAAACGATATACAGAGATATCCCGCTGTATAACACGGGATATGCAATATAGACTGTAAACGAAATACAGAGATATCCCGCTGTATAACATGGGATATGCAATATAGACTGTAAACGAAATACAGAGATATCCCCGCTGTATAACACGGGATATGCAATATAGACTGTAAACGAAATACAGAGATATCCCGCTGTATAACATGGGATATGCAATATAGACTGTAAACGAAATACAGAGATATCCAGCTGTATAACATGGGATATGCAATATAGACTGTAAACGATATACAGAGATATCCAGCTGTATAACATGGGATATGCAATATAGACTGTAAACGATATACAGAGATATCCAGCTGTATAACATGGGATATGCAATATAGACTGTAAACGATATACAGAGATATCCAGTTGTATAACATGGGATATGCAATATAGACTGTAAACGATATACAGAGATATCCAGCTGTATAACATGGGATATGCAATATAGACTGTAAACGATATATAGAGATATCCAGCTGTATAACATGGGATATGCAATATAGACTGTAAACGATATACAGAGATATCCCGCTGTATAACATGGGATATGCAATATAGACTGTAAACGATATACAGAGATATCCAGCTGTATAACATGGGATATGCAATATAGACTGTAAACGATATACAGAGATATCCCGCTGTATAACATGGGATATGCAATATAGACTGTAAACGAAATACAGAGATATCCAGCTGTATAACATGGGATATGCAATATAGACTGTAAACAATATATACATACTGCAAAGTCACGTCATAATAAAACAAACGAAAATGCGATTTTTAACAAGGTAACCCATGTGACATAGCTCGGGACAAGCCGGTCTTGTTGATGTGATGCATGTGTACAAATTATTATACAGGTACTTTAAATATTTTGGCTATTTGAAAGTGCGTCAGTTCCAATGCTGAAGGTTTTTTGCGGACACTCCGGTTTCCTCCACGATTTTTTGAACTGACCGCCCCTATATATAAATAAGACATATGTATACACCTTCAAGGAGAAAAAATAACAAGCTCTTTAGATAGATTATTTTATTCTGCAATCACCATCACACGATAAATGTCCGGTACCAGTGTTTTTTATTAATTACATAAAATACTTTAGGGTTGTAACCACGCACAGATAGGGTAATTCTCTTAAAACCAAAACATGGTGATACCTGAATCATATTCAACCAACATGAGACTATTTGTCTCAAATTTAGACGTCATAATAACATGATTGTGTCTGAATACGTGTTATAATATGTATTACTATTGAATTGTTTATCTCCGTGTCTACCTAGCTTAACATCTCAAACCAAACCACAGATAAAGAAGCTTTTGTTCGTTTTGTGACATGGTATGATTTACTCATTTTTCAAACCATTTTTCTTTTCTAAAATATATTTTAATATACATATTCAATTGATATTAATCGATGGGTATTTTGGTGAATATCTGCGGTGTAATATATACATATTATATACACACTGTGTATATAATATTTTTATCTAACATTTCCAATTAGGTTATTTAAAATAATGAAAAACAACAATACTTTATGTGAAAAAATTACATTTTACCACAGAAAACCACTGAACTATGTTTTGACCGACAAATCCAAGACTCCCTGATGACGTAACAATGAAAAAGTGCACGTGCGCTTTACCGCCAATGTTGTATCACCACACACTGTGGTGATACAAGATTCTGTATCATACGTGATCGATAAAACTTGTATTTCGTCAAATCAGATAGAAAAACTAGTCTAATGTTAGATAAATATTTAAACCATTTGTTAACCGAGTATTTAGAACAATGATATTTTCATAATCCTGAATTGGGAATCCTTTGAAATATATTTCCTTTTATCATTTATTTTCAATAAGCAAACATTATATGAAACCTTTACCAGACATTCAAAATAATTAATATACATTTGATAATATCCATTCTGTTAAAACAAAGACAGACAACTGTAATACAGCTAATGTAAACAACAAAGGCTTTCAACTTCTGATTTAAGATTCTTGCGTTTCGAATCGATTGTGTTCGCTTTCAATGTTTATTAAGAGATGCACAAATGGAAATTGTGAAATGTTTACCATCAATTTTCTCATTGAATTAAGAAGTTCAAATTGGTATCTGATGACAAAGATGAAACGCTAATATAAAATCCGATACACTAGAAATCCGAAATATTCTTCTTCCAGTAAATCAGACCATTTAATAAAATAATATCTATCACTGCGTAGGAAGAAATTGTCAGGTCTTCCATCAAAAGATAAAATTCTAGCTTTGGCATTAGACTGTAAGTGTATATTATATCGACGCTGTCGTAAATGTTAAAATATGACTTTGTTTATTTTGGCGTGTCTATGTATTAAAGTAAGATTACAAATGTATGATGGACCAAAATATTGCTAATTATTTTAAAAGTGCACACTATCCATCGAATTGTTCATTATGGACTTCTGTGCACATAACTGTATATCTTGTTAATATTAATATCATTGTGATGGACATGTGGCACGTAAGCCATTTATGAAACACTGGTTCTTAAAACGTTGGATTATTGGGGCAACCTAAATATAACCAAGCCACTGGACATTTGTTTCAATTTCCGTTCAGTGTCTAGAATTTAGTAATCAGCGGTTCTTAAATGTACTTGTAATTTTCCTTTACTTTTTTTTTACTGTTTCTTTGATTAACTTGTGTTGTGTCATGTTTTTGGTTGCGTAATGTTGCCAATTTTTTTTTTTTTAAATATTTGTATGAAAATAAAAGCATGGAATATATTTTATAATAAAAGACTTTACAAACCAGACTAAAACATATTTCACTAAACAATATACGAAAGAAATACTCAAAACAAATTTGTAAAACACCTGCTTTATCATATTGAAATAGTAAAAAACCTGCCGTATCACATTGATTACTTGTAAATGTTTTCAAGTTAAAATAAAAAAAGACATTAAAATTTTGAAATATTTCATACACATACCAATGTTCTTTAAAATGCAAGTATGTAAAAGATTGAATCCAAGTTTATGCTTACTACGTTTTAAACTAAAGAGAAAAAGGAACTATTTATTTTCTCTGCAAAACAATAAAATAATGTTAGTGATATGATTTATAATGGACAGAAATCCATATTTAATACTTTGTACCACCTTATCATATTATTCTATGCTTTTATGGAAATTGAAGCAATAAGTGAGATATGTGCATTTTTTACTCAGAATAATATCAGAACGGAATATATTTACGTCTAAATGCTATCTAATGGGAGCTTATATTACGTACATTCAACTGCATGTATTAAAAACATAACCGATTTATATAAGACCTTTAATAATGTTATAAATCATATATTTCATACAATAGTCAAAACAAGCAGGAAGTTTGTTTAATGAATCTAAGAAAAAAAGTGAAATTTCAATGGAAAGCACATAAGGAACTAACACCCGACAGTTTGGGGAAAACGGCATAACATATGCTGGATAAAATTATATCCAGTGGTTAGCAAGTGATATTGAAATACATAGCGTCTCGTACTCAAATGAACATTGCATTGTATGCATGTTTAAAGACTTTTGGCCATCATGTACAATGCCTTCTCCAAGTCAGCATCCTCAAAAAGGTTCATATTGTTCAAATATAAAGACAATAACAAATGTTGTCTATTATAGATTTGTATGTTCCCTAAAAGTGGCACGATTAGGGATCATAGCACCTTTCTCTGCCTAGGTTCGAATCCCAATCAAGTAAATCCCGAGAGCGTTTGTCAGTTCGCTTGACAAGATTTTGTAGTTAATCCAGGAACTACAGTTTCAGCTTCAATCCTACAAAACCACCGATCTTTGGCAAACGTGTGTACAAAACTTCTCAAACTAGGGTGTACAAAACTTCTCAAACTAGGGTCTGTCCCGAGAGAGATTAGAAAGGAGGCGGTGAGGGATATTTTGTCACTATTAGAACATATCAACCTAACGTCAATACTCAAATTAGGGTGTATCGAATTTTAAACTGACAAATATGTTCTTGGCAACACTCATAACAACTTATAACAAGTTTTTTAAAAACAGACCTGGGTATATCAGAACAAATATCTTGACTTTGGCGTAAAACACCAGTAATCAATGTCTGGTATTTGGTAGTCTTAAGATGAGGTGACTTATTACGTATATTGTTTGTCTTTATTGTACGAACATTGTTGTCACGTGTGTAAGCAGTGGAAACCTTTCTACTCAGACTCTCTAACTATAAAATAAACCTCAACCTAGACTTGATTAGAGTGTGTTTACTTTTTCTTACAATTACACACGTTTAAAAGTTACGCTTTAACCGTTAATTTTAGTTATATTCTTATCCCTACTAAACCTTTGAAAAATGTTTATAATTTTTTTTAAGAAACGGTTTTTAAAATGTCAAAATTACTTGAAAATTGATTATGTGAACACGTGGTTATATACGGTTATTGTTGTTATGGTATAGCGAAATTGTTTTATTACACTCACTTTTATTGGATGTTAGAGTTGTAATTTAGCAACACGGCGTTCCATTGGATGTTGATGTTTTTGTTTTACAAAATAAGCATGGACAGTTCATTATGCAAAATATTATTATGTATTTGTAATGTTTACGCAATTAATCATCTTTAAGATCGTAATTATACAATTACCTTTGTACGGGACATACAGGTTAAGACTCAAACACTCCCGAACAGTTTCTCTGTTGAATGGCAATTTTCGTGTTATTTTCTCCAGGGATTTTGTTGGTAAAACTTTGTAAAAATCTGTCACAGAATACTCCTTTGTGGACAAGATCCGGTATAATTTTTAAACTCTTTATCATAATCCCATTTTCTAGTTATAGCCCTTGGTGGCATGAACTCTAACAAACCGTCCCGTAACGAAGCATAATGTATTCCAAAGAAAGCTTCAATAGGTCTCAGACTTCCATTCAAGGAAACTCAACAAGCACCCCTCTACACGTCCCAAGACGTGTTTGAATTTTTCTCCGTCCCAGACTCCGGATTAATGGACGTGTGTAGATATCATTTATCAAATACCACAAGAAATAAAATCTTTTCCATTGTTAAATCGCTATTATTCTATAATGTTTATTCCTGTAGAGCACGTTGAAGTTAATCAATCTATCCTAATGCATTTGTTAATAAACACTTTGAAACACTCCAGTAATCTTTTCGTGTATTGTGTATAACATTAAGTAACTGTATAACTGTATTACTTCACCCATCAATCAAGATCTATATAGCAGTAAGATACAGAATTCTATGTTTCCATTTCACTTGCTTGAAATATCAGATTATCGTAACGTTTTGTAAAAAGACTAAATATTCACAATTCTCAACCCGGCTGAAATAATCAATACCTTGTAACCTTATATAAAACCATAGACTTCATATATCCATTACCAATATAGCTTCTTTTAATTCGGTTGTAAATCATGCTATGTCATTTTTGGAACAGTTTGGACTCCGCTGATACTTTATCTATCCTTATGCAACTTTAAATCTATTTGAAATGAGCCTCACGTCAAACCTTAAACTAGTCTATAACAATAAAACTTCTATCATCACATGTGATAGGAATTTTCTTCTTATACTCCATATAACACTTATTAATGTTATTTCTAAAATTACCTAGATACTCAGAACAATTTCTCTTAGGAATGTTTCCCACATACAAATTAATTTTCCACTGAGGTTTTCTTAATGCGTTTTGCACTGATTGAAACTTTTCACCACAGATAAGAAGATGATTTCATGTAGTATAATAATGTATGATCACTTGCCAAATGTACGTGTTTTTTATTTCTACAAACTGGTATATAAAGAACCGAGAACATCAAGAGTCGTCATACATACATACACAAGGCTAACGTGTATTGTATTATGTATCCATCTTCCTGTACTTTGGCGAAATTCTAAAAAGTGTTGATTTTCACAAACTCAAAGGTGACGCTTTGTAAAGGAAATCAAATCACCAAAAATAATACTTTAATCCTGGTCCTGGAAGAAACTCTTAAATTGTTTTAACGAATTTCCGAAGCAATCTCAATTGGCACAATTAATATAAGAAACATTTATATAGAGTCTGTATTGTATTGTTATATCTGCCCTTTAAATACTTGAAAAAATTCTCAAGTGTGTTGCTAATCCGAATTCATCAGGAATTCTCAAAGGTGACTCTGGATAAAGAATCATTTAAATAGGACTTGTATTACGATCAAGAAGATGTTAGAGACACAAATGATTCACTTGCGCACTTGACACCATGACAACTAAATTGTATAGAAATGAACAAATTATTATCTTGTGTTAAAGAATCTATGGGTAATTTGGTCAGTACCTTGGCTATATATTCTATATCTGTCCTAATAAGTTGTTTCAGCTTTGGACAAACTCTGTTATTAAAACTAGAGATATTTACTACAGTGTTAGGTCTTCCATTTGTTTTATACGACCTTACCGTCGTAACGTGTCTAAATTAACTGCATGCTTATAAATCATTGTTACAATCTTCTACTGCTAATAATCGCCGCAATTGGATTTACTTCTAAAGGTAAGGCTTTATGTGATGCTAATTACATTTGACACTCTTAGGTAAAGAGGAGATGTTTTATCAGTTATTTGTAAGAATCAAGTGAATAGACATGACATCAAGCCAACATTAAACGGATGATAGTCTGGAGAATATAGACAAAATACCAATAGGTCTTCCGTAATTTACAGACCTTTTTACCGCAAAATCTATACACGAAATAGATTTATAACAGTAATCTTTGTTATTTTGGCATCAGAATTATTGTTCATGAAGGTCAAAATTGTAAGAAAACATGTAAATTTATGCTTTCAAGACGGATTTTTATCATCGATGAAACCATAGATTATGTTATATGACCATTCTATTTATATAAAATAAGTTATTGCAAATAGATCAGTCTTAAAGATACCTTTTAACTTGTTAAAGATAAAATTTTGTTTGCTTTTATATTTTTCTTTCGATCTTGACATTACTGAAGAGAATCAAACACAGACACACGGGTACATGTTTACAGTAAACCCAAAAAAACAAAGTACAAACCTTTTAAAACTTGTAAAACAGGTGAACTCCCACCATGGACGAGTGGCAGAGTTTTCCATAATTATGGGTAGATCACTTTATCATACGCATATTAATTCAACAAACCAATCAACCTTGTCCTAATTTTATTTCTTGATTCTCGCTACATTAACTGGTCATGTTCATCATTTTAAAATGGTTTTTATTAAAACTTAATTTTGTCAACAGACTATTTAAATGACATTTTAGCAATCGTTCAAGGTCCTCAAAGGTACCTTTAAGCCTCTTGGATAGACGGTGCAAACACCACCAGGAAATTCTACTACTAACATAACCACAATTTTATATAAATTGACGTTAAATAATACAGAATATTTACAAGTTGTTATTTTTCCCTTCTTAAGCTATTGTAACTACTCATAAATGATTTTACCTTGTAGAGTTATGAGATTTCAATTGACGTGTTATTAATCAACAATGGCGTTGTTACAACTCGTGAGCGGCATCCTGGCAAGTCATCAAAATGATGTAATATAGCAATTTATGAATGGCATTTATTCCATCGAAGCACAATGTGTCAGGAATATACAAATTTCAACCATTTTAGTAGAATTTCAACTATATTTGACTGAACGTATTTGTTTTAGCTAATAATATTTACTGTTATTGTTGAAATATAATTTTTATTATAATACTAGTAGTTAAAATATGTTTATGTAATTAAATATTTACCCGTGTTAATTTTACAGCACTAGACGACCGTTTCGGAATACAATGCCTAAGTATGCTTGGACCAAAATAAAAAGTACATTGAACCAGCAGTCAAATATGTTTTCATTACTATGGAGGATTTCTTAGCAACCGATTTTTTTATTTCGTGAAATTAGATATTGATAAAGAAAGATAAGAAGATACACAAGATGCATTATTTAACAATAAAAATATATTGGCTGTGGGGGAACAAATGTGTAATGAACGAATTATTGATATTTGGCATGCAAAATACCATTTTATTCTGAGTTTAATCCTTTTTTAACTTTAGTGTTTATTATATTTTTTTCTTATGATAGATTACTTTTGCGAACATAGTGGTTAATCTCGATTTTTTTATTTGTTAAATTAATATATGTGAAGCTAACATTTCTGCACTGATGTATTTGATGTCTGTATTACCAATTATATAAAACAAGATAAGTGTCTATAACAATAGTGTAGTTCTAATGTATATATTTATTGGTCCTTCACATTTCAATATAAAAAATATTTGGATTTCCACAATTTTTGGTCCGACCATTACTTATTATTCAGTTATTCCTGAACGACCATCTAATGCTGTAGATTTAGTAATGATTTACGGACAAAAAACTCAATTAGCCTATGTACAGGGGTAGAATTTGTCAAAGCAAAATTGTGTCTTTTTGAAAATTCTTGAAGAAACGATAGCTTATATATCGAAATAAGCGTATATGCTTAACATGTGATTTTCGTAGGGAAAACTCATTGTTCCTGGACAGTGAGTAAGATACCCAGACCGACAGGGTGGTATGTACTTGTAATTTTTCACTTTTCTTAAAATAACACTGCAGTTAAACTTAACATCAAATATGTTGCATGCTAACCTCGAAATGTGTCTAAACTTAACGCCAAAGATGTTGCATGCTAACTTTGCAATGTGTCTAAACTTAACGTCAAAGATGTTGCATGCTAACCTTGCGATGTGTCTAAACTTAACGTCAAAGATGTTGCATGCTAACTTTGTAAATAGTCTAAACTTAAGGTCAAAGATGCTGTATGTTATCCTTACAATGGGCAGCCATTTGTTTCATTTTCAGTTGCTTTGCTATCTAGAACTGTAATAAAGACTGGTCCGATTAGACCACAGACCCAGGAGAGAGTAATATAGAGCTTAAAAGTAATGAACCAGGGATCACATTTAGCAGTTTCTGGATAAACATGTGCAATATTATCCGACAGTGTGAGTTCTAAGAAAACGAGTTACTTTGGTATTGCGATATCTCTATGACAATCTCTGTAAATCATTGCTATATGAAAAGTACCTAATTAAACACTGCAAACGTTGTATAATAATTTACAACATTCTAAGATTAGCATTTACGAATATAGTGGTATATTTTACTGGGGAATTCAATCCATCGATGACCTCTTCACATACTTTATCGTCTGAAGCGGCACGGACTATATATTTACTGAGTGATATCAAATTAATCAAAATCACATCGATAGAGATCGAAATTATCAACTACAAATTACAGGCCTTTGATATTCGATTAGATGTAAATAAGTACTTTCGGTTTATTTCTAGTATGTTACAGATGAGATACTAACGATGTTTTAGACATGGTACTTCATACAGTCCGATCACATTTTCAGTGAGGACAAAACATGACTGTTTTAAATGGGTGGGATATCTTACTTAAATAACTTCAATAGGCTTGAAATTTCACGTATATTGATAGGAACGTATATTTTCATATTGTGAATAATTTTGCAAATATTATCAGTTTTTTAATTTTTTGTTTTTAATTTATATGAATAAATTATAATAAACTTTTTCAAAAAAAGTTTGTTGAGAAATAAATAACTTGTTTGTTTGCAGTCTTGTATAAAGGTAAGTATTTAACAATACTATTAAATTTTTATCTACATGGTTTTTTTAATATTCACTGTATTTTTTTTTAGATTTAAGATTTAAAATGTAGCAACTAATTAAAAGGTAGCTGTTTTCCCCCTGATATGTTGATATGGTACATTCGACAGTTTCATTCATAAACGTCATCTAGAACTGAGTCTTGATTGGCTAATACGTATTCACGTGATACGGGTTTATACAGGCGTTCCTATTCCTAATCAGTATACGTCACGGTCTAGCCCATTGTACTTGTTTATAAATGCACAAGAAGTAAAACAGCACAAACATCAAGATAAAGAATAAAAATGTATTTATTACGCTTGTTTGGCCGAGAGCGACACAATTATTAATTTTATGTTTTAAAACTACTAAAATCTTCAAGCTCATAAAACAACGCCGAGGTTTTTGTCTCAAAAGATGAAGTAATTGGTGGTTAAACATTTTACTATGTAATACGCATCATCTGAATTCAGACACGCGTCTGATGAAAACTAGTTTATTTGTTTTGACATCTGCTGATTGTAAATTTGTATTAAAATAATGTATTTATTAACCTCTAAAATTTGAATGCATAATTTAATAAAAATTCAAAATCAGCACATGACAGTTTTTTCTTAATATAAGAAATTTAACCTTTTTTAACACATGTTATAGAAATAACAGATCTGCAATTTGGTTTAAGTAATCCACTTAATGATAACTTAATGTCGATAAAGCTTTGTACAACGAAAATCCGTAGTCAGATAATGATATATCGGAATTCAACGCCTATCAATATGTCCACGGTGATCCACGGGGTTTTAGTTTTTCAATGTCGATAAAAATCACGAATAATAACTATAGTTAAGTGATTGGTTAAATCGTGATATGAATTTTTTTACGGTGATGGTTAGGTCATTCAATGGGTAATTCAAGAATGGAATTTAACAATAAAAAATCGATGCTCACTAAGGATGCGTCATAATTCAATATTGGTAAAAAATTAAATGATAAAGAAATGCGGTCTAGTAATATTAAATGGTTTAAAGTTTTTAAATAGATTTTTCTCCGTCTTTTCTTTGATTTGTTTTTGTTATATTTTGGACATGATAAAAACGAAAAAAAAAACAAACACAAACGAAGCAGTGAAGAGCTACATTTATATAACAAAGATAGTTTGTATATAACAGAGATTAAACCACTGAGCCTGTATCTCTGCTTGTGGCTAGTGCTCCGAGGATATCACAAACTTTGTAGGCAATAATTGTGTACTCTTGTCAGAAATATACTGTTGTCTTAATTTGCTGCTAGTAAAAATTTTAAATTCCCCAAAACATAAAATATATTTTCAACATGTTGAAAACAATTTTGGTATCATAATTTGGTCCATGCACTACTGACGAGGAATTGTATTCCGAAACGGCCGTCTAGTGCTGCAAAATTAAAACTGGTATATTATGTAATACAATAGTGTGACACTAAATTTTGATTCAACTTTTTTTCATTTACAAAGCACGAAGTTGAAATATATTTGAAATGAAAGTGCCTAAATTAAAAACTATAAACTTAAATACATTTCTAAGGTCAAAGTCATTTTAGCTGACTTAAGTACATTGTTAATTGACAGCATATTAAACTTTTGTTTCTTCCTTGTGTAATGACATAACGGTATTATAGGATGTGCATGTCAATGCATTTTACTTTAATTTTGATGTCGCATTAGTGCTTAATGATGTTTTAGGCTTCAATCAGTGATTACTATAAGATGATAAAAGCAAACCTTGAGCATTAATATAACCATGAATGTTTAATCTTACATGTAGCTACACGTATATCACATGTGTGATCTTCAAATATCTGACTACAGTCAAAACAATATTGCGCTGCCCTTTGAATATTTAATTTAAATATAGAACAGTATATTTACATATAGGGAACACATGCGTTTATTTTGTCTACATGGAGACACATCTTGTTTATGTAATAATTATCAATTCTAACACTTTCTATGTATTGTGTGGAACCCTCTCTAATGAAATGTCAAACGGGCATGTCAATGTTGTTTGTCTATACTTTTTTACATTGATGTCTTCAAAGTCAACGTTACTAAAAAAATTCTTTTCTTAAAGCCTTCAAAATGTCAGTTAAACTTAATACCTGAAATATTTTTACAATTGCTGGTAATCATCACTCAAAACAAAATATGAGAACAAGAATTCCAAAAAATATACTGAAGATACCATCAACAAAATGTTGGAGTTTTTTATAGATAACATATTTGTTGTGTTTGGTAATATAGTTTTTCAGCAAACAATCGGTATACCAATGGGTACAAACTGTGCACCATTGCTTGCTGATTTGTTTCTTAATTCTTATGAAGCAGAATTTATGCAGAACCTTGTTAATTCTGGAGAGAAGACTGTCGCCAAATCATTCAACTCAACTTACAGATATATAGATGACGTTCTGTCTCTTAACAATCCTAAATTTGGAGACTATGTAAATGTAATCTATTCTAGTGAGCTTGAAATAAAAGACACGACCGATTCCTCAAGTTCTGCTTCATATTTAGACTTGTACCTGAATTATGGCGCACACGAAAGGCTACATTTGAATATTTATGACAAACGTGATGACTTCAATTTTTCTATTGTCAAATTTCCTTTTTTATGCAGCAATATATCTGCTTCTCCTGCTTATGGTATATTTGTTTCCCAATTATTACGCTATGGTAGAGCTTGTTCCCACTACGGGGACTTTGTACAACGAAGTAGGCTGCTTGAAATAAATTGTTGACTCAGGAATATTGCAAGCCTAGGCATATCAAGGCCCTCAAAAAGTTTTATGGCCGTCATCACAGTATTGTTGATAAGTTTTATGTCTCTGTGTCCAGGATTGCTCTGGATATATTTGACTTCCCATAGTTCTCTGTCCCTTTCACACAATTTTGATTCCACACGTGACGGGTGTAGCTAGCTAAACAGGAGGTGCTTACCCTTCTGCAGCACCCGTTCACGCTTCCCTAATGGAAGTTCACGTGATCAACCTAACTTGCCAACTTTGTTTCTGGGTTGTGCTTCGTATTTTTGTTTTTGGTTGTCAGGGTTCTGTTATTAAAAGTTTAAATACCGTAACCAAAATAGTTTTGTAAAATTGCGTTGTATTTAAAATGTATTTGTGTTATATA
Source organism: Anadara kagoshimensis (assembly GCA_021292105.1). NCBI lineage: Eukaryota > Metazoa > Mollusca > Bivalvia > Arcoida > Arcidae > Anadara > Anadara kagoshimensis. The sequence continues at coordinate 9,621,484 of CM037869.1, forward strand.
TAAAAAATGTATTTGAATGGCTTTTAGTGTTATAAGCAAATTGTATGGAGTGAATGTACTTTTTAACAGAAATTTCAGAAAATGATCCCCCGATACACAAGAAACAAATGATCTCTAACCACCCGATGAACCTATAGCAGAGATTTAAACAACTAGACTCCAGTTTAACAATCATTCCTCAATTAAAATTTTTCTAAGCTTAGGTTTAGATTATTTTGAAAACCTTTGATTGAATCCAAATACAAATTAATAACACTAGACTATAGATGTTATTATAAACTTACAGGGTTCTCCAAAATCACAAAATTTTAAATAATACTCAAAATATGTTTACTTTTAAGTGGAAATCTTAGTTAAGGACTGATTGTGGAACTGAAGCTTAATTGGATTTTTAGATAATTATGTCTCCCTATATATCTATATTTTGAAGTAAAATAAGGACATATTAAACCAACATCATTCTGTATAGCTGACATTTATCGGTTAATATAGAGTATTAAGAAAAAATTCAATTACATTGACTACAAGCTTGATAAAACTTTAGTTGGATAAATGATGTTTTTGGCTAGCTTGATCAATAGTAAATGATAGGCATTGATGTCATATCCCTTAACATTAAGTGAATTACGTTACACAATGGTCAATCGAAAGAGCGTGTCAGTATTATTATTTGTTCCATGAAATAAATACTTGTATGAGAGCTGCTGAAGCTTTGTGATCCCACCAATAATCCGTAGCTATGTCTAAATAATTCTAATGAAACGGCCATGAAGTAACCAAGGATTTGAAATGAGGATTAACAGTGTCACCTACATTGAGTTGTCATAGAGTCTACACAGACCTCGTAGAATCAAATGCAATGGGTTGTCAAGGAATCACAATAGACTTTATATCTTTAGAGGTGTAGGTTAATAGGAAGTCCTAACATACTTTTAGGACGAATATGAAATTGATTGACAAATGAGTCGCAACGAAATTGAATGGTGTTGACCAAAAGTCGCCAGGGTCGTATAGATGCACAAAATATATTAGTCTAGAAGTCGTTACAGGGTCTATGTAGGTATATGTACATGTTTTGCTTGATCAATAAGTATTAACTATTTTTTGAATCACATACAAGGTGTTTTTGTGACTCATTTGAAGCCTTTTCTAAAAAAATAAAAGATTGTCGATTGTTAGTTGAATGTTGCTTTAAGTCACATCAGTAATGTCTTAGCTATTTGCGACGAGGCTTCGATTTTACGTTTGCTCAGTAGGTCTGTTCTGTACCTAGAAAACTAATAATGACACAAAAACACCCGTTTCTCGATTGAAATCGACAGGGACAGAACCCACAGCGGTGGGTCACCTTGGGTTTGCGGGTTATGACACTAACCATCTCTGCCACAGATGCTCCTAAACATTGCCAATGCCAATGAAGTTGTGCATCTAATCTGTAGTTTCAATCCATTGATTTTGTGCAATTATGTTAAAGGCAAGATGAGACTAAATATGAAACCACTTTCTCAGATTGGCAAAATCCAATTAATCTACAATACATATATTTGTAGTAAATCATTATCATTCATTTGATATGACATGAAATGTACATGTTTTTTATTTGTTGGTACAATGTTTTTCTGATGGACTGAAAGTGTAACATTATAGTACTTCAAAGCAGACTTGTAGACGTTTTGTTTTTCTAAATAGATACATTTATACAGCAGCAATCCGAAATACTGTGATTTTTGTATTGAAATAAGATCAGTTTAATCTACTACAAGAAAACTGTCAATTTATGTTCGCACCCATTTCAAAAGCTTAATTGAACAGCTAGAATTTCAATAGCATTGCAATTATGTAAATCTACAAAACGTAGTCTCGGAAATCATTGTCAATACAAATCGTTCTTAAACGATAAAAGACAGTAAAACATCTGATTGGGAGATGTTGTTTCAATGAAAATTTTTTGTGTTCGGGAATATTCCGATTTCACTGTCAATATTCCGATTTCACTGTCGATTGACAGTGAAATCGAAATATTCCCGAACTCAAAAAGTTAATCAACATTGTTATCTGTTATAATTTTTTATTTCGAAGTAAGAATCGAAACCATTAAAATTGTAACTGTCAATCATCTTGTAAAAACAATATAGTAAAATGGACAAGCCCTTAGTTTTTAAGCTCATTTTAATGATGTTTTAATGGCGATCAATTCGGAAATTGTGAAGGAAACCGGGGTGCCAAGAAAAAAAACGACCTTCGGAAAGCGAGCCGACAAGCTCTCTGTTTCTAATTAAAAATTGTAATTTTTCGAAAAACTTATTTTAAAGAAATGTTCCAAATGGCATAATTTCCCCAATTTAAGGCCTTTTTAGCAAAAAATACTAAGGGATTGTACAAATGGAACTCCTTGTAATATTAATACTCAAAAGCATTTTACAACAGCAAAGATGTAAATTTATAACAACTGAAGGCATGTTAGTAACATCATCAAACATACCACAACAATGTTTAAGTTATCTGATTTATGACTGTAATTATCAGAATAATTCCGCCGTAATAATAACACAACTCGTTATCCAATGCAAAGAAACATTAAGACAAACTAGGGGAGACAATCACTTATTTTCTATATTTTCGTGAAACTAGGAATAGTTTATTTTGTACTTATAACAATAATTGAGTTATATACTTATTACCAATTACCAATAAAGGCTAAGCGCCATTTTAAAGTATGTAATGCAGATAAACTATAAGGAAACCAAGGGGAGATAATCACTTATTTTCTACATTTTTGAAAAGCTCGAAGAAGTTTATTTTGTAGCTATAATCGACTTTTATACTTATATTGATGTTTTATACAATACAAATGTACAGTCAGTACAGTCACTGGTTTTATAACTTTGCGGGAATGATTTAAGATTGATGGGGTAACAAATAAGTCTGAAGTTCAAAATGTTTTATGGCCCAACAGTTAAAAGCCGTGTATGTAAGTCGTAAAGATGGTGAATGGAGGTCATTAAGGTCAGTTCTGGTTGTGAACATTGGGCAAGCAACAATATTGAGGGAAATGTTCTTTTAGCACTTGCGTTTCCGATTATTTTTTAAACATGTAAGAACATTTTATAAATTGTTTTATAACACGCTAGGTTTTACTTATCGTCGCTAGTTGTATCAAACTGTGTTTTACTGTATTTATAAACCTTTAATACCTATATGTATATAATTCAAACACTGCTGTATTTCCATATTTCTTTCTTTCTATCGAAAATGTTCCCATTAAACTATCATTAAAAACATTGTTATTCAGTTCTCTTGTGAATAGAGAAATTTTAGGAAAAATTTGGAAATTTGATCAATTTTATACACCAATTGGCCCTCAATCAAAGTTGCATCAGGGTAGTTAAGCCGGTCAAGTAGGTCATTATCGTTCGGGTTTTTAGCTCACCTGAGCCAAAGGCTCAGATGAGCTATTGCAATCTATCACCGTCCGTCGTCCGTCGTCCGTCGTCCGTCGTGCGTCGTGCGTCGTGTGTCGTGTGTAAACTTTACATTTTAATCTTCTCCTCCAAAACTACTGGGCCATATTTGATGAAACTTGGTGATTATCATGCCTGGGTAACAGCCTTTCAAAATTGTGTTCGGGGTTTGGCCACGCCCAACAAGATGGCCGCTGTTACTAAAAATAGCAAAAAGACAAAAAAAATCTTCTTCTCTGAAACCAAAAGGTGCAGGCAAATTTTGATTGGATATTTGGATTCAGCATACCTAGGAACATTAAAATTGTGTTTTTCATGAAAATTAGACGAAAAATAGGTTACGCGTTTTTTGCGTAAAATTATGTAATTTTGAAAATGAGACATTTATTGTTATAACTTCATAACGACTGAAGATAATTGTATGGAGTTTTCACTGTTGATCTTGTCTTGCAATTTTCTTCCAATTGATGTCAAGGTCGAAGGTCAAGGTCATGTCCCAGTTTTTGACCTTTGATAAAAAATGCTATTTTTTTAACATTTCTTGTGATAATGGCGTAGGATTTTCAGTTATTTGTAGGTATTGACATGACGATCATTTTGATACATAGATCAGGGTCATGGGTTCAAAGGTCAAGGTCAGAGATGTCCAAGAATACCAAAATAGTTAATTATCTGCAAAACTATGAATTTTTTGTATAGGCATGTATATCTGAATATTGTAGGTAATGGCACAATGGTCATTTTGATATATAAATAAAGGTCATGGGTTCAAAGGTCAAGGTCACAGATGTAAACAAGTACTGAAATGGTTAATTATCTCAAAAACTATAAACTTTTTGTATAGGCATGTATATTGGAATATTGTAGGTATTGGCCTAATGATCATTTTAATATATGAATGAAGGTCATAGGTCCAAAGGTAAAGGTCATAGATGCGAACGAATACTTAAATGGTAAATTATCTCAAAAACTATCAACTTTTTGTATAGGCATGTATATTGGAATATCGTAGGTATTGGCCTAATGATCATTTTGATATATGAATGAAGGTCATAGGTTCAAAGGTCACGGTCATAGAATTGAACGAATACTTAAATGGTTAATTATCTCAAAAACTATAAACTTTTTGTATAGGCATGTATATTAGAATATTGTAGGCATTTGCACAACGATCATTTTGATATATGAATGAAGTTCATAGGTTCAAAGGTCAAGGTCATAGATGCAAACTAATACTTAAATGGTTAATTATCTCAGAAACTATAAACTCTTTGTATAGGCATGTATAATGAAATATTGTAGGTATTGGCCTATCGATCATTTTGATATATGAATGAAGGTCATAGGTTCAAAGGTCAAGGTCATAGATGCAAATGAATACTTAAATGGTTAATTATCTCAAAAACTATAAACTTTTTGTATAAGCATGTATATTGGAATAAGGTACGTATTGGCCTAACGATCATTTTGATATATGAATGAAGGTCATAGGTTCAAAGGTCAAGGTCATAGACGCGAACGAATACTTAAATGGTTAATTATCTCAAAAACTATAAACTTTTTGTATAGGCATGGATATTGGAATATTGTAGGCATTTGCACAACAATCATTTTGATATATGAATGAAGGTCATAGGTTCAAAGGTCAAGGTCAAAGATGCAAACGAATACTTAAATGGTTAATTATCTCAAAAACTATATACTCTTTGTATAGGCATGTATATTGGAATATTGTAGGTATTGGCCTAATGTACATTTTAATATACAGATGTTTTAGCTGTTTATAAATAATATATTGTAGCTAGACTTTAAATATGTTATATATACCATACTTATATGATAATTATTATAATTAATTTGCAAAAATACTTGCATATTATTGGCCCTTACTGCTGAAAATTTTGATATTCTCTTTATTAATGTCATTGACCATTGAACCTCTGCATAAGATATGTACTCTTCCTCAGGTGAGCGTTAAGGCCCATGGGCCTCTTGTTTTATGTGTGATCATTATGCATATTCCAATTATGACATATGATATAGTTGTTCACAATAAGAATGGATAATTTTGACAAACTTCATATTTGTTATTTTGTTAAAAACGTAAAAATTCCTCTATGTACAGAATTAAAATCACTTTTTGGATGAATGAAAATTATCATTTTCTATAGGTCAGTATATTCTATATCAATTTTTGACAATTTTATTGTGAGTTTGTTGGAAAATGCAACTTTATTTTTGCATTTTCCATGTGAACTCAATTTGTGGAAATACAGTAATTAAGACATTTTTTTAATTCTTGTTCTTCGACAAAACTCATGGGCGAATAAATGGGTGTTTTTTTTCAATACTTTTTTAAGATTATGCTAATATTTTGTTTACTTAAATTTGAAAATAAATAACATGTTTTAGATTGATTGTCTATTAAAAACTATTTTGAAACAATTGTTTCTGATTAGTTGATTTCTTAGTACTTGTTTGAAAATTAAGTTATTTCTCAAATGTGAAAAAGGTACGTAAATTGTAATCATTGGTGAATCAAATACCACTGGTCCCAGTTTCACAATCATTCCTTAGCTAAGATTTTCCTTAACTTAAATCTTGCAAAATTCCAAATCTTTATAATTTAGTTAATTTTTAAAATATTTGGAACATTAAGGTGTCATTTTTAAGGTCATTTCTACATTAAAATATTTGCATTTAGTTTTTACAAAAATACTCATCAGTAGTTCCAAAAAGAGATTGCCAAAATAGGCTATATTTAAATTAAGGAAAATTTTAGCTATGAAATGATTATGTAACCGGGGCCTTGATTTTAGCTTTTTATAGAAATAAAAAAGATAAAAAGAACATCGCCTTTCCTGAACAGACGACTAACATCGTTAATGACATTTACTGTTAGTGTTTTATTTGATTTTAAAGTCGTATTTTTGTACATCGTTACAATCAATAACATGGTATTATTTGTGGTCCTTGTATGTGCAATAACAACTGATAAACTGTACAACATTTGTGTAAACTTTAACAGAATGGATAACTAATTGTACGTTACATAGACCTTAATGACCCGTAATGTGTGAATAAATTCTTATTTTTTAAATTATATTACCTTATAAAATCATTACTAACTTAACTAAATTGAACAGTTTAAACTTTCAAGTAGAAGTTCATAGGCGAATGGCATCGTATATCTTACCAACGCTGATAATTAAATTAAAACTCGTGACGCAAATGGAATCAAAACAGAGTGCAATGATTTGATTTACTAGTCAGTCAAGATTTTGCAGTTATATCGAGACAGGCAGTTCTGAGGTGATGGCGACCCCCCCCCCCCAAAAAAAAACAAACAAACAAAAAAAACCCAGAAAAATCGGAGTACCAGGAAAGAACCACTTAAATTCGGAAAGTGAACTAACATATTTTCTCATATTTAGGATGTGATCGAGTGAAATTCGTGCCTATGGGATCAGAATGACTATGACCCGTAAACCGTGAATCTAGACCACTTAATTCCTAAAACACATAAAGGTTATTGAATTTTCCACCAATATATTACGATATGAAAGTCACTTAGCATGCATTAATTTCAATTTGCAAGTTCACATCTACTTAATATATTTTTAGAATACATATATCCAGACTTTCCTTTTTAATTTGTTTACCACTTAAACTATATATTGTTTACTTATTTGGCGTTAATGACGTTTATGTTCTTTTAGATAAAGCCCCCACCCCACCTCTTCAATACCAATTGATCATTCAAAATCAAGCTTGGAATGACAAATTGTTAGAATGAAATTTTAAGCTCAAGGTATAGTTTTTAAATCATGTTTCAAAACTTATTTGACTTAGATCTAGTTATGATGATACACAATTTGGGAGTTTTGATACTATATGTATTGAATGTGTTTTACCTTATCTTCAAATAAGTTTATGGTAACACATGCACCTTCTATGTTCTGGTTATTTTTCTGAGTTAAAGTACATATTATTCATTGAAACTTTATTCATTTTATACACGAACTTTATAAAATAAGCAGTAAAACTTAGCATGCAAGAAACGTTTATAAAATCACATTAGTCGTGAGCTTAGATGAAAAAGCTATCTCACTTAAACAGATAGAAATGATGTCTTGAATATAAACTTACACTTCCCATTTATTTCTACAACCTTCTGCTAATAATATCAGCAATTAGAAGTAATTAATTTGATCACTGTGTAACTCTCGTGTGCAACAAGTCATTACGTCTATCTTAAATAGAGAGGGGTTTAATTTCAAATTTCCATGTAAACAATTTAATTTCCGTTTAACATGCCGAGTATTTCATTACCGTTAAATTAGACTCAATTTTCTGGGAACTGTCAGTGTTAAAGACGTTAAATTAATGTTTCTGTTATATTGCTTATAAATCAACTCTTTTTCTTCAATTAATGTATGATATTACATAGTTTAAAACTACAAGTTATATATCAGTTTTGTACTGCACCTTGTTGTCTCTACAGGGGATCATGGGATAAACTCGATGATTTGCTCATGTCTATTTTACGAAGACTCTAAGGTGACATATGTACAAAAAGGTTATAACGTTATTTGGTAATTTCGAAATTGTATTTTGTATATACACAATAGTTGTTTAGTATTTTCAGAATAGTTAATTCATTAACTCGAAAAAGTAATTTAGTATTTTTGAAAATCCGAAATATCTTTTGCGAATATATATGAACTACTTTTTCGAAAATTGGAAATATTTTTCATATATGTCACCTTACGGGCTCCGTACTTTCTCAAAGATGGAATGCATCCCTACACAACTTACGTCATTTGGTAATTTCAAAATAGTATATCGTATATTCTGACCGGAAATAGTTTTCTATAGCAATTTCAGAAAGTTAATTCATACACATTGCCAAAAGCGATTTCGTATTTCCGCAATTGTTATTTTGTATTTCCGCAAGAGTGATTTTTACAAATGTCACATTACGGGTTCCGTACTTTTTTCGAGGAAGGATTCACTCCTATACAGTTTCTTATACAAAAATGGTTTGAAAATTGTTTGAATAATAAAAAACAATAAACAACTTGGTAAACCTCAGAAAAGTAACCATTTCACACACACTTTCCGTTTTTCGACACTTCTAAATTTAATTTTTTGCATGACACTTCCTTGAAGCATATAGCTTAAAGTGTTGACATGCATGTATATTATATTTTTTATTCGTCAACATCTCTGTTACTTCTCTATCAGCAGCGCCAGATTTAGTATGGCTAATAAACACCAGTACAAACCCCATAACGATTTTTAATTGTAGCATCAATAAATACGAAAAATAATAACTGACAGTAGGCATAAGATAGACCTTAAATAAATCTAAATGTTTCTAAGGTGAATCGTCTAGGGAGAACTAAATTCTAATTAGTAAGACCCCATACATCTGTCCCGGAATATATCGTGATATATTTCAATAGCGTTAATCATTTCATTTCTGTATGGAAATACAAAAATACATTATACCTTAAGGCTAATAAAATATCTTTGAATACATAAATTCTTAGACATAACAGTTTTAATAATATTTACTACCATAAAATGTCTTTCAGCTAGGCACTCTATAGTCAACTGGATAATAATTATAAGTAATTATACAGGACTTTGGCAGGTTACACGGTCCCATGTATCCCCGTCAAAGATGTATGTACCCTGAGCCGCAGGCGAAGTGTACATTCATCATTGACGGGGTACATGGGGCCATGTAACCTGCCAAAGCCCTGTATAACGTTTTTGTCACCAAAACGTAACCAGTTGGATCTTTTTAACTTCCATTTCGAAGTTTGTGTGACTTGCGTACGTTGTCGCCATGTGACTAGACGTCAGCGATGTACGAATTACTTCCCTTTTACCGCTAAACGTCTCGTGCGTTCATGTAACCCAGCAGATCTCCGAACATAGTTTCATGTACCCCGGCAAGTTAGCCAATCGTGATGCGAGAAATTTCTTTGAAGGATGACAAGTAATAATAATGAGTCGGGCTGTCAAGGCTATCACATGTACACCGGGTTCGTTTCCGGAATTGGTATTTCTTGTCAGTCCTCTAGCTCCTTACATATATTGTCTTAACATCTTGTCAGGCCTGCGTTTGCCAACCGTGATTACGGCGCTTAACTTTAAATCAAAAGCGTATCATTGCTCAAATCTGTCCCCGGGCGGAGTAAATGAGCATATGTTGTATATTTATTTATATCACATAACCCTCCTGTTTATTGATGGAATAAAACGGTGTAATATTTTTCGTATTATACAGGTACCCATGTCATATCACTTGATTGTGACGTAATCAGTTATCACGCTTCTGATTTACGTAGTGGTCGTGCCTAATGACGTCATATGAAAACTGTGTCAGTCTGTTGTTTATTTTTAGACTTTTGAAGACTTTCCGATTCTTTGAAAAATAATTTTGATGCATTCAGAAAAATATTATGATTTAAACTTACATACTGATTATGTCTTTTTTCTAGGTGATTAATTTACTTTTACTATAACCAAATAGAACTAAATTCTTACTTGCGCAGTTAATTTGGAGGTGATTTGTCTGACCTAGATAGAAATCGTCTGTTTCTATATGGCATCAAATAATATGTACATGTCATTATGCCTCGGTATTTTGAGTTATGTGATATATAGAATCTTAGACTCGTGAGGGTTTAATATGAAATTTATTAAACTCGTTCAATAATTAAATATGCAACTCGCCAAGGATCGTGGCATATTTAATTATTAAACTCGTTTAATAAATTTCATATTAAACCCCCACTCGTCTAAGATCCTCTATATAATTAGTCAAAATGAAATGCAAACACATATAAATAAGAACAGGGTCTGAAATGACAAAAAAAAAATTAAATAAATAAAAACTACTGAATGGCAAGGCATTATAAACAAGATGTTGATCATGTCGACCTCCACTAAATCTTGGATAACCCTAATCAAGCAACTAGATGCTAGCTAACCATTATTCCAAGTGTGAAATTAAACTGTATGTGTTGATGCTGTTCGCAATACCTCTATATAATATACTGCTTACAAGATATTTCAATTTTGTTACATACAAGTATATTTTTAGTTTTGGGAATGATTTGTACCTATAGTTAATATATTCTCTTGACAAGCACATTCTCAGTTAACACTTATCTTGTTTACATTAAACCATCACAACAAAAAGAACATACAATGGAGGTTATTGTTACTTTCACGGATTTTAGTCTATTTGTAAAAAAGTTCTTATTTTGATAACATAAAATACTGGTGTAGCTACATGTAGATAAAAAGTGAGATGCTAACACGTTTTGGAGCACCCGGCCTCTCTTCCCTGATGGAACTTGAAGTTTATACTTTGCTTTGGGATTGTGATTTGGAAATGGATTGGTATCTTTTTTTTAAATTCATAATTGGTTTTCGATGTTCGAGCATCGACCTTGATTGAAATCTTACTTGGTGTTGAATGTTTTGTCTGTTCACGTGCTGATCATGAATGATTTTTTCTTCAAACTTCCTCATTATTCCACCATACATAAACTGTTTGCCTCAATATATATAAACGAACCATTATCCAACTTCCTTTATATTGGTCAATTTCATAAACAATGAAGAACCAGAGTCGATTATGAATGTATTAAAGACAAGCGTCTAAAAAATTGCTACAAATAGACTGCAAACAATGTCGCGGACAGTTTAGTTTTTATACAGAACAGACTTGATGAAAGTTTAACTCTAAGCTTAATCTACAGCTCTTCTCACATTTCTCTATTTATGCAGCATTTTGACAGCTGATATTTATCTCTCAGTAGCAATTTGGTCACTAGTTATGCATATTTTGGCCACTGGCTCATTTTCGTTAGCTCGGTGTAAAGCTTTCGACGGGTCTGCACTACATGTGAAGGGTCAAAATGCAAGGAAAACTGTGCTGAAGGACAATTGTTTATATCAGATGCCGACATACCCTTGGGATATTAAATCCATTTTTTAAACAAAAAAGCCAATAAGCCTAACCGACCAGTTGAATTGTCATGGTGTATCAGAATAAATGTATTTCTATTATCGCAGTGAATATCATTGGAGTTAATACACTTAAAGCATTGGAGACATGACCTACACACAATAGACTCTGTGAATCAATAGCTTGTATCTGAAGAAAATATGTATATGAAACATGTATATGTTAACATGTATGTCAAACAAAGTAACGGAATTTACAGCGCAATAGTACTATTACTAAACCACAGGGAATTTACTCCAGTGTCCAATCAAAAACAAAGATACTAGTCGATGTCCGAATCATAATCAAAAAGCAAAGTAAAAACTTTGGAACTGACAAGTCAGGTTAGACAAGTGAACTTCCACCAGGGAAGTGAGACCGGGTGCTCCTGAAGGGTAAGCACCAACCAAGATATGGGGTTTAATGATCTCAATGTGTTTTGTTGGCTTATCTTAGTTTGGCTGTCTTTATACCATTTCTTGTAATATGGATGGTCGCCATCTTTAATATTATGTTTTTGTGGCGAAGTCTAATTGTAAAAAGACTATTCGTTGTTAGTAAAATCCTAAAGAACACACTTTGAGTTGGGAAGATGACAACATTAGCCTAAGATGTCCGGAAGTGATGCCTGAAAGTGATAATAATAACTATTATTTATTATAATTACTATTATTATCATTTAATTTTCATGGAATAAGCATCTAATGGACCACAATTTTTAGTATCAGTTATATTCACAGTGTATGAACGGAACTGTACGCAAAAAGGTAGCTACTGTTCGGCGAAGCGAGAGACAATGAGGTCAACGAGTAAATTGTTTCTTATTTTCTTGTTGGGAAATTAGCAACTCGAAATCAAATACGATAAATAAGCAGTTGTTCTCTTTCTTCTTCTTGGGCGTATTTGTATGTTTTAGAATCTCAAAATAAATTAAATATTCCATTAAGAACAGCCATGAACACGTATTTGAGCAACGCTGGACCTATCTTAAATGTAGATTTATGTTCATTTAATCGAAAATATCCGAGAATTTTAAAATACATGATGAAAACAAACCTTTTTCAATCAGTCTACATAGTTACAAAATCTACTTTGGCACAGAAACATTCAAAATATTGATTCAAACGACGTGACTGACAAGATGTTACTGTACCGGTAGTTTATATTTTGTCTGTACCGGTAGCGAGTTTCTAGTAACAGAAACACTGTACCGGTAGTTTTTATTGTGATACTCTCTGGGATACTGAGGAAATTTCTCTTTTTCCAGTCAGAGATTTTAGTACTTTTATGCTTATTATGCTACCATATGATTTTATCTAATTAGTTGTATAAGTATTATGGTAATACAGCCACCACTTCCTTTTAAACGTAACCCCTGCGATAGCTAAGTTGGTAGAGTGCTCGCTCCGTAAGTGGGAGGTCGTTGCTTCGAATCCCAACCAGGTCTGACCCAAAACTTGGAAGTGGGAAGTGACTATTTTTTCGCCAAGCACTCGGCGTTACGAAATGAAAGTCACGGTTCTTTCGGATGGGAACTTAACATAAACGAGGTCCCGTGTCATGGTAGGCTTGGCGCGATAAAGAACCCTGCTGTAAATTGCCATCAGTGCAACGCACAGACAAAATTTATGCACCTTCACCTATAGCTGGCGATTTCTTGATATAAGTGAAATATTCATGACTGGGGCGTAGAACACATTTACTAAACTCAACTCTTCTTAAACTTGTGATATTGCTTTGGCCAAAAAGATTGTCGTAAAATAAAATACTTTCATTTACATAGATGGTTTCTTACCATTGTTGTTACTGCAAATAGTCTTCATACATTTTTATTTTTTACGACATTGAGCTTGAACTCAAGTTTAAAACTACTCGCAACTTAAAGTCGCCCTGAGTGTGCGCTAGTACAATGAAAACCATAAACTTAACTTATGTTCTCTGCGCCAGAGGGCGCATAAGGCCTCACCGCTATCATTCCATTTTTGTCTGTCCTTCGTTGCTGTTTTGGCTGTGTTCCATCTACTCCATCCATTAGCGTTTCTTTCCTTTTTCGTTGTTCTCCTCCATGTGGACTTAGGTCTTCCCTTTTTTCCCTCTGGCTGCCACCCTAGTGTTGTCTTTCAGTCATTTGTTCCCTCTTTTCTTAGAATGTGTCCGAATCAGTTTCACTTTCTTCTCCTGATCTCATAGCTTATGTTGTTAAGTCTAGCTGTTTTCAATATTTTTTTCATTAGGTATTTTCTGTTGCCATCTTATTCTTAATATCCTTCTGAGGCAATATGTTTGGAAGCCGTTTGTAAGAGGTGTTCATCTTTCTTCGTTCTTTTCTTCGTTTTACTTTCATAAAACAATACTGGTCCTACTAAGGTCTTAAATAGGCGCATCTTTGTATTTTTTCCACTATTTTTGGTGTTCCAAATCCTTCTAAGTCTATTTCTTTGAATTTAATTTAAGCCCTATCCTTGATGCCTCTTCAGTCGTTTTCCTAGTCTTATCATTCAGGTCTTAGAATTTGGAAGATGCTATATCTTCCGCAAACCCAAGACCTAACAATAATGTTTTAAAGTCACTTCTTATTTCTCTTCTCACTCCATTTGTTGTTTTCTTTATCATCCAATCTATAACTATTAGAAAGAAACCCTGACATTACACATCCCTGTTTTAATACTTTTAATAGCAAACCATTATGATGTTTCATTTTCTTCAATAACAGAACATTCGAATCACTCATACATCCATCTTATAGCATTATTTATTTTGGTTGGAATCCCATAGATCTTCGTTATCGTCTAAAGGCTCTTCCTGTGCACCAAGTCTAATGCCTTTTCAAAGTCCACAAAGTATGTGTATATTGGAGTTCTGAATTCATTTGCTTGTTCCAGTATTTTTCTCAGGATGCTCTGTTGTTACTCTCCCTGGTCTAAATCCTGCATGTTCCTTCCTGATTCTCTTGTCCACTCCTGTCTTAATCCTTTGCAATGACCATACAGCTAAATTCCTTGCTAATGACTGATAGTAAACACACTAGCAAATCTCACGCGCATAGATTAATTCTCAGAGAGTAATAATCTTATTCTCGTCACGAATGGTAACTTACGTTTAATAATATTTCTATATTATAGCTACCACACCCTCACTTCTTGCAATATGGAAATTTGAGTACTAAATTGCAAAAAAACATGCTACAGTATACGATATATTTTAATGCAATTGCAAAATGTACTATAATTAAGGGGCTATTGGTCTTTAATATTGCCCATAGCATATTTTGCTTCAATAGAAAAGCATGATTTATAATTTATAATTGAATTACAAAAAATTCTAGTATCAAACTGAAAATTTCATCTAACTCGCATGGATGGCGTGGAAGAGGAAAGTAGCTACCGGTACAGAAACAATACAGATGTTGAAAACTACCGGTACAGTTCTAACTTTCGACCACGGAAGGAAAACTTGCTTTTTCAGTGTAAATACGAGTTTTGTAACATTCTGTACATGAGTTAGAGAATCTAAGAATATTTTTCTACATATAGGTACTGATAATGGAACATACAATGTGAAATAATACGTATTTTACATCATTTAACTAGAAGTGAGAGGCCCACGGCTAAGCGTTTGATGATGTTCATCATCATATTTATTATATGAGTTGACACTTTTCTGAGAGCATATGGCTACCACTAAACCTTTATATAGTGAAGATGGATTAAATAAAAGTGATAAACTAAATCCATTAAAATTGAGCTAGAAAGATAGATAATCAACAACCTCGTATCTCCCGATACACCTTCTTCTCGCTTCGACGAACAGTAGCTACCTTTTTGCGTACAGTTCCGTTCATACACTGTGATATTGAGAAGTTCAAGTTCGTTTAAAAGTCATTCCGCTTGATTCCAGTTCGAAAGTAGATCATATTTTTCACAAACAAAGTCGAAAGTGTTATAACTCATAATAATGTCAGTCTTGTTTTTTATTTTGTTTACTTATTCATTTTGTTGTTATTTGCATTGACCACACTGGGGTTTTGGTTGAGTAATTGTGTTTAACGGCCCAGTCTAGAATATTTCACATTTATCGAGACGTCGCTAGTTATAGGCGAAGGGTCAGATATTTTGCCTGTGTGTTGCGCTGATAGTATTATACAGCAGGGTTCTTTATCGTACCACGACTACTGCGACACTGGACCTCGTTTATTTTACGTTCCCGTCCGAAATAACCGTGGCTTTAATTTCGTAATGCCAAGTACTTGGTGAAAGAAACAGTCACTACCAACTGTCAAGTCTTGGGTCAGACCCCGTAGGGGTTCGGACCCACGACCTCCCACTTACGGAATGAGCATTCTACCAACTGAGCTACCGCAATTATTTGCACATTATGAAGTGGTTTTGTTTATAAATGTACGCCGATTAAGATTCGTTCTGTTTTAAATTATTCATATCTTTTCGAACATACCATTCGTCTTCAAAATTTCATAAAAGTAGCATGTTTTAAATACTTGTATTGCTCTCGTTCTGGGTCGCGTTTGCTATTTTAAAGAACAAGTACAAGTTGTTTAGTTAAAAAAATAATGTTATAGAAAATATGAAAAAGTTTTAATTAAATATGAATATACATGTATGTAGCGGTGAATTATTTAAGGATACTAGGCGATGAAAATTGTTGCACGTTATTAATATATATATAGGCGATAAAAGCGAATACTAGTAATTTATTTTAATGAATTTATGATGACATATACAAAGTCATGTTTCATTATTGCAATATTTTAAAAATTCTAATGCAAAATCATAAATCTTAGTTACCAAGTCTAGCTTGAAGCGAGGTAACTCTTAATGTTCATTGATCAAGCTAGATGCTTCTGGTCTGATGTCAAAGTCAATGGCATTCTGCTATGTAATTGCATGTTACAGAGATTTAGAACAACTTTATATATGGCAATAAAACTTATAACACACACATCCAAAAAGAAAGAATGGGAGGGAGAGAGAGAGAGAGAGCCAAGTTCTATACCATTGATTAAAGCATTGTAGGCATGAAATGTTCAAGATTTCAAAGTTTGCTTTGGGATTGTTATTGGACATGTTTGATTTTGATTTAACTAATCATTAAGATATGTCGCGGTGATGTACTCAGATACAGAACTTGCCGTCTCTTGATACCATTTTCTTTTCATTTCTAATTATCCTCAACTTATCCTGAGTGAGTGAGTGAGTGAAATATTGTTTAATGCCGCATCAGCATTATTGCAGCTATTCGCGTCTAGAAAAAGTAAAAGATACAATAGTGTCAATAACACAAAGTGTTAAAATGTAAAACTAAAAATAACGAATTTTGACCCCATCTTTGATGGTGGAATTGATTACATATGATTATGCAATGGTATGTAATATTTGTATAACTGTCATTTAATAATAAATGACCTTTTCAAAGTTCAAACATGTGTTTGATCTTATTTACTAATTCCCCACCATCAAACTGAGCACGACCTTGTATATGCTGCCATAAAAGTCTTTAATAAAACTATTGCTAAACTGATAAAAAAAACAGTTATATCAATAAAACACTGGATTATACATGATAAAACAATTATATTTTATTTAACAGGTTGATGTCCACTGACATTGCTAAAACGTTCTTGCATTGATGATGCTTAATCAACTATTACAATGGAAATTCTACAAGTGAATTAATATACAGCGAACATGTAATGTAAATATTGACCATCAGATAAAAGTATGGATATGTAAGTAAGAAATTAAAAATAATGTAAATTTAATAAATATTTACCAGGCCGTCACAGATACAACAACAGAAATAATAATGAAATAATATTAATGTTTTTTTAATTACCAAAAATTAGTTTATAAAGAGATAATGTATTGTTTTTCCCGAAAACTTCATTTGAAGGATCACATTATTTGTATGTCTGTCTTTTTAGTCTATCTGTGTAAAATCTTGTCCTCCTTTCTATTTCATTTATATTGATATATTTCGATCAAATATCAACATATTATACCATTTGTTACGTACTACACTCGGGTATTTGATTCAAAAGGCAAGGTCACTAAGTAAACTCTCATTATAACCAGGGGATATTTGACACTCAAGAGTTCAAGAAACAGTTCTTGTTTATTTGCATTAGTTAGACCTATGTTATCAGTATATGCTTTAAAAGCAGTAAATGAATATATATATATATATATATATATTATATATATATATATATATAAGGATACACACACGTAGAGTAATTGTGTTTTACACCAAAGTAGATTATTTAATTTATATCGAACCAGCGGATGTAGATAAACTTTTTGAACATAAGTGAAAAGAGACCCACTTTTCTTATGCATGTAAACCACTCGGCAATCGACACCCCTCACCAGATAAAGGAAAAATACTTTTAACAATGGTAAATTGGCATCTTCAGTAAAGATGTACTCCGTTACTATGAAATTTCCTTTTACTCATTAGTGCATCTTACATTAAATGCCTAGTTACAAGTCCTGACAAACATAAGACCAAAGACCAAGTAGTTTGGTTAGGTTCAATTTAATCTATTCATATTTGTCTATAAATTTTAATAATTTTTAAAGTCTACCTCTATACATGTATTTAAATACATGCGTATCTACCCTCTAAACACGAACGACATTCAAATTACAATATACCATAGACAATTAAGTTGTTTTCAGAGAAATGGGTAAGGGGATTAAACAACAATGTCTTCTTGTATCGTGTATATATCGACTACATGCAAACAATTTCACACCAGAATTAACAGAATCTTCGACAATGAGCGGTACAACGGTTAGAAGACCCTTTGAACCACTCGTACAAATAATTTCACTTTTGAAAAATATTGCATTTGCATGTTAATGTGTTTAATTTAGAGTAACCTATTGTGAAATATATATTATACATTAAAACAAACATGTGAATAAAATCGTTGAGTAGCCACGACACAAGAGTAGTTCAACTATCAAACGTTAAACGCAAACATACCGGTCCATTTGCAAGTTTCAATACCAAAACAATTGGTTTAAAAACTGACAAACAAGGTTATAGACGTGAACTTCCACCAGAGATTTGAAAACGGATGTTCCGGAAGAATAAGCAAGTCCTGTCTAGCTGTCATGTGCTACTTTTGAATTTTTATGAAATAATATAATTCAAAAGTAGCACATGACAATTTGTGCTACTTTTGAATTATATTATTTCATAAAAATTCATGACATGACATAGCTATCAACAACAATAGAATTGTTTGACAAGATAAAGGCCACAAAATGAAAATATCGTACGATACGTAGTTGAACTTGTCTTAAAACCATCGCTATATAAGGACCACCTGCTTTTAAATGTTAGTGAAATTTTATTCTAAATCGCTCTTTATTCAGGATATTTGAATCTGTATTATTTAAGGGCCACCTGCATACGAGTTTCACATAACATGTTCCTTTTGGGGTTCAAAAATAATGTTTTATGATTTTAATACATAATACAATATATTATACAATGTATTTTAATTGGAAGTTTTGGAGAAGACAGCTATGGTTTTTAAATGGGATAACTTTTTAATTCGAAAAAGTATCCAACTGAATTCACATTGTACATTTGTATAATGAAATACGTTAAAAGGGAAATTGACTTACAATAAAAATATCATTTTGATGATAAATCATATTGCCTGGAGTAGCAGAATTGAAATCCTGTCAATCATATCCTAAGAGTGAAGTGGAATCAATAGAGGGACATTAGTTAATGTGATTCCACTGTACTTCTGATCATATTAAATAGAAACTGTATCAAAAGATTTACAAGGTATTGAATAGTTAAGTTGTTATGGATCATTTGTCACTTGAATGGAAAAAATCGATTTGATTATTATTGGAGTTGTTTTTCAAAGAAAAAATAAATCTCGGTGGAATTTGGTTTTCATATCAAATTAAAAAGTAGCATTGTCAAAAGTTTTAATTCTGCTCTATTTATTGCATTAAACGGGTCAACACTTTTTAAGAAAAAGAAGGAAAAATGTTTTCATATACATATAACTTGGTCTACGTAGATTACAAAGAAGACACGATATTTCTATAATTCATTGTTCTATTTTTCTATAAATGCCAAACTGCCATTTGTTCATAACAAGTGCAATGGAAATCTCCAAATAAAACCTAGTTTATGATTTACAAAATGCAATTTAAGGATTATATAAAATATAATACGGAGAATCAAGATTGGAGACAGAAATACAAGATATGATTTGTTATGTTATCACAGTAATTTCCCATGTAAGCCTATTTCCAAAACATATATCTTCAATTCTTATTTATTTCATATAAAACCACATATTAGTTAAAAATCCTTCAGGTTTATTTCTTAAGCAATATGTATAAAATTTAAAACTTATAAATCCAATTTACAAAATATTGTCCGCCTTAAAACATTCAAAAATCATATGGTGAACAGCATGGTTAATTTTTAACTGCAACGTGAAGCATGATTATAAAATATATTTCAATTTTAAAAACGATCTGCAAATAGATCCCATTGTGAAAAGGAATTGAAATGTATCTTCTATTTGCGTCTAAAACAGAAGCTTTTGTACCTAATTTAACTTAAACGATATGGATTAACGCCTTAATCTTAATCCGTCAACATCTGCTAATACTGTGATGAAATCAGAGTACTAGTAAATTTGACTGCAATGCACTCACAGAGAAAAGCAATAAGTTTATTCAACTTTGTTATTTTGGTTAAACATGTAATTACACTCAATCAGGAATTATAGGATTCTGTCAACTAGAATCAACCAAGAGCTACTTATAGTAACACTCGAAATTATACACCATGAATGAAAGTAATAGCCTGGTGCTGTACATAACTTGTTTCATTGTTCCTTTTTTGTATAATGACAAAGCTGGTTGAAGTTACAATGTTTATTATCGATCGTTGAGGGTATGTGTGAGGACCCGAGATGGGCTACCGAAATTAGTTATTAGTGTTAAACTTTTGACAAATTTGCACCGCATTTCATGTAAATCGAAAACGAATAATTGCTACAAATGCATTGTATCTAAATTTCTTTGAATTGACAATCGATGACTAAATAGACCAAGGTTTCCAAACAGTGTTATAGATTCCTAAGTTTAGATTTTCAAAGTAATGTCCATTTCTTAAGTAAGTGATGTTTTCCATTTAACGTGATTCTGATAGTGTGTTTACTGTCGCGTTATTTACGTTATATAGATCTGCTATACTGTCTATTTAACCAATTAAAGACAGATAATAGTTTTGCCAAACACTTTATGTCGTTATTGCAAGTTGTTATGTCAAAAACGGCGGTTTTGGTAATACATTGATATATAAACTGTATCGAACACAATATATCATACTACCAGAGAGAAAAAAGTTTTGACCAAATCATTGAGCAGGTGTTCCTCAACTGTAAGGAAAAAGCAATGATGATGGTAGGCATTGTATATAATTTATGATCACAGAGAAGATAAGTTAGTTTTTCTAGCAATTCGATATAAAGAAAAAAATAAATTTTCCTATTTCTGTGGGCGTAATTTCGATATTGTTGATAGGCATGATGTCTCTGTATCCAACATAACTCTAGATATACTTGACGTCCCACGTCTCTTTCGTTTTCAATTTCGATTTCATTCATTGCGGGTGCACCTAGCTAAACAAGGAGTGTTTATCCTTCCGGTGCACCCGGCGTCCTTTTCCTGGTAAAAGTTCACGTGTGCCTCGCCAAATTTGCCAGTTTCAAAGTGTTTGCTTCGCTTTGGGATTAGATTTGGACATGGATTTGTCTGTTTGTTTATTATACGTAAATGCTTATCAAGGCCCTCAAAAAGCTTTATCACCGTCATCCCAGCATTGTTGATAAGTTTGATGATTGTCCTAGATATATTTGACTTTCCATGTACCTTTCACACAATTTGGATTACACAAGTGGCGGTGTAGCTAGCTAAACAGGAGGTGCTTACCCTTCCGGAGTACCCGGCCTAGCTTCTCTGGTGGAAGTTCACGTGTCTAACCTAACTTGTCAGTTTCAAAGTTTTTACTGTGCTTCTAGATTGTGATTCGGACATGGATTAGTATGTTTGGTTTTGATTAGTAAGTATCTTGATTGTGGGTAGGATAGATTCATTTGATTATGATAAACGCCTTAAAGCTATATTATTGTTAAGCTTCTAACTTAAATATTTTTAAAATGATTCATTCAAATGTCAAATGCTAAAACCAGGAATGTATTTTGCATATCGAATATATTATCTATTAGGAGAATAATCGCCTTGATTAACTGACCAACACAACTATTTTGCTTTTTTATAAGTTATTGTGTACATGTAGAAGGTTAAGGTTAAAAAGAAAGATTTGGTAATTGGTAAAAATAATCTAGATTATAAATTGTTTTAGGGAGAAGAAATGACACCTAAAATATAACATATATTTATACCAGGATAATTGAGAGGTGTCGTGAAATTGATGCTGAATGGATGGGCTTGTTCCACGCATTACTTGGTTTATACACCATATATCTTGGTCTGATATCCTTACCATGAACAGAAATCAATTTATCTAAATATACTTTGTTCTTTATCTTCTATAAATGACATTGACTATATACAGATGGAAAATCTTAAATCATGCTGATGCAATTATAAAATTTTCTTACAGAATACCAATTTAATCTCTCGAAATTTAATTGTTTTTTCACTCTGTTTTAAGTTCTGGTCGTTAGTTTTATCATAAATCTTAAATCCTTGCTACTTTAATTGCCATGTGTTATATACGTTTTTGATAACGATTGAATCACTCAAACCACAAATTTAAATAAACCATTTAAGCGTTATGCCAATAAATTGTCCAAAGTAGTTTTTAACTTTTTAAAATCAATACGTTGAGAAGGTCTAGTTTCAATACCAATGTGGAATACACAATTAAATTATAATAGAAAGATAAACAAGTTAATACACACAAACATGCAAACACTATGAATGTAATCAAATTAATTACTTAAGATAGTGCTGTTACTGAAGTCCAAAATTCAAAGATTTGCACATTACTGATGATGTATTGATATATTGCTTTTAGAATCGCAATTTAATTATCGAAATGTAATCTCACGTTACCATTATTTTGTTTTTGAGTTTGATTACTAGTATTTTATAGCCAATATTATCAACTCGGTTTTTTTCAATAGTTTGACAGGTAAATGTAAAAATGAAAGGTTTTACCTAACGGAAGACAAAAATTGAATTGCAACTGATTTACATGTACATGGTCAGAGCTAACGCAACAAAGTACACGACAAAATCCAAGCAAATGATACACAAAGGTCAGCGAATACAACAATATAAGACAAAAACATTGAGACCACTGATTATTGAATTGCCGACGTTGGAGGACTGTTGTCCAATCCATCCAAAGTACACAAATATCACTTATGGAAATGTGATACGAAGTCAGATGTGATAGAGCTTTCTTTTCTCGCGATCGGTCGGGACATGCCATGTGATAGAAAACAAGCTCTGAGAAAAAAGATTTTATAGTTCAGGTAAATGTTTCGAACTTCTGGTGGTGATATATCAACTACTGTGAGTCTTGAATTTAACGAGCGCTGCTTTTAATATTTGTCAATTGACGATAAATTTTATTACAGTTGTTATTTTAAAATTTGTTTGTAATATTATTTATTCATGATTGATGACCTTTTTGGTTCTCTAGGCAGATTGACCTGATTGAAGTAAATGGGTCTGATATGACTCATGGGAGTTAAACAGAGTTGCTAGTTTTAAAATCTGGTTCATTAATTGATGGCCGTGAGAAAATGACTGATTTATAAACAATTTATAACAACTATCAAAGACACTCGGTGCGCAGCAAATAATATAAGCACTCTGTAATCTAAAATTGATTTTACCATTGTTATGATAAAAAAACAACAGGTTATATGTTTTCGTTTTGTTTTGACACTTGGTGGTCTTAAAAATTGAATGTCCGGCCTAATCAGAAGTCAGATAATTATAACTGGGTGCAAAACGGGCTGGTTTAAACCCGGAACGAAAAATCAGAAAGGGGTGCATTTTATACTCAGGGATGAGTTTTATGCTTTTTATGTACGAAAAATTTAACTCTATGATTACCTAATATTCCTCCAGTATCTTAAATAAGACTTTTCGACGTAAAAGTCGATAAGAATTGATATCAGGTGTCGTGTTAAAAAGGAGAGTATTAGAAGCTTTAATTTCCCCAATGTATTTAAAAGACAAAAATAAGATGCAAAGGACGTTAACACTACCAAGAGAATACAAAACTTAACAATAAAACAAAAGTAAAGAAAATATATACAATTCCCATCATCTAGAATAGACTTTCCAAAAAAATAATCATTATGTACATTTTACATCTTTTAAAACAAGTCTATGGGGATTGAAAGTTGACAATAATTTTACAAAATGACGTGTTTATTCTTTGCCTAAAAAGGTGGCTTATAACTGAATGAAACTATAGTGTTGGGTGAAGCTTTTGAAATTATTTTCATTTTTATTGTATAGGTATTATATGTTTATTTATGAAATTTTGTCTCTACACATTAATTTGACTGGATGTTGAACGTGTAATTTGGTGTATAAATGAATAAACCTAATGCATTATGCAATAACCACTTGTTCTTGCTCTATAATTGCCCTTTATTATTACCAGGTAAACATTGACAATAATAGTTTTATAATATATATGATTTCATAATTTCGTCTCAAAACTGTTTTCCATGCTGCATTTTGATGTTTGTGGATTGTTGCTCTTACTTAATGTAACATCTTTTATATTTTGGAATAGATAAAATAAAACGTGTTCTTTTATTGGTCACGGGGGATACAACTTACAATAACATTCTTTTTTCTTGACCAATAAAGGTAAAATAATTGGGATGATTTTGAATCCTCAAATAACAACACCACTGGACATTTATTCCACTGCATATCAAAACTCTACCTTTATATCGGAGTTGACATAACATAGTTTTTGAAATACGTTAATGACATACTAATGATTAGATTCTTACAAATCTATACGATGTCAAAAAATACAAAATTTTTCAAGATATATTGAGAAAATCATATTTTGACCTTTTCTTTTCATCCAATGTATCATAAACTTTGATATAATTTTTTGCTAAAATATACAATCCTAAAACATAAGATACCTGATTTTTAAAGGGCATTATTTTGTTATTGTGTTATTATGTAACCATTTTGTATTATAGACTTCCTTAATTCAATCCTACAATATATGAGTACTAAGAAAGCATTATAAGTCTAGAATCAATTGCTAATTCCTTGAATAAATCTATCTCTTCCAAACAAGCTTCTTCCACATACACATTATTTTGTCTTAAGAGTCTTAACTTAAGAGTTGACATATATGACTTTGATCGCGCGAAAGAAAATAAGTAAGGGTAACTATCGTTTACTGCATTGCATGATTAACTGTTTCAATGTGTCTTTGATTTCGTGCTGTAATTCAATTCATATTTTAAATAACCTACAACATGCATATTTATAACGGAACAACCTGAAGACGACAACAAGGTGATTATATCAATAGAAACTGTTTAGAAATGCGGTTCATAGTCGATATGAACGCAATTGATATGCAAGCAAACTGAATAACGCGCGTTATGATTAATTTGCCTTGCATGTCAATTGCGTTCATATCGACTATGAACCGCATTTCTAAACAGTTCAATTGTTATATTTACGTTTAAAACTATTTTCCTTTCTTTTTCTTGGTTCAAAATCATTTTAGAAGATTTTAATTCCGCGCTTTGTCAACAACGATTTTCGATTAACGGAACAGCTGATGGAACAGCAGATCCAACTGATCAGCTGTGCAGTTTGGCGCCAGAAATTCTAGGACAAAATAGTGCGTGGAAAAAACAACAAATTGCATACAAAATTTCTACTAAATTGTTCAATTTTTTATTAAATACAATTATTTAGGTAATAAATAATCACATTTATGCAAACAATCAATAAAAAGTTGAAACTAAATATATTGGGTCATATTGTGTATTCATACGCCGATTGTTGTGAATGGAATTCCCGTGACGTCACAAAAGTAGATCTTGCAGTTCATAGCCGATATGAACGCAATTGCTCTGAAACCTTGTGTAGAAGACAGAAAACAGACAAAATGTAAATATATTCCTTTTTATGGTAGTAATCTAGCTTTTTTCATTTTAAATGTAGTACTCTAATCCTATTTCTTATTACAAATGGAACAATTTTGAACATGATTTCATTTTAAAACACTATATCAGTAGATAATCATAATCAAACAAAAACAGAGGTCTAAAAGCAAAAATAATCAGACAGGGGGAATCTCTTTTATAATATTGTAAGTTATGTTACCCACAAAAGGAAAAATATGATTAAAAGTTCCCCTTGTGAATTTGAAAAAACAACACAAGCACGTTTGCAATTTATCAAATTACATCTTTATGGGTATGCATTTCAGAACATGTTTTTCAGTTTTGTGCGTAAATGCTTCATTAACACCAATCAAAACTTTTTTGAATTGAGCTCCAAGGTGATTTTCTTTAGATTGTATAACACTCAATAGAATTTTATCCAGTTTCTGAATAAAGTAGGAATGATCATAATACCAATTCTCAAATGTGTAATTTTGTTTTGGCTTCTATTCACTTTATTTTATTTACTTTTTTTACTTTTTGGTTCAATTGGATGTTGCAAAATTTTAAACTTTAACGCTACAAAATATATTGGCCTATTAAAATTCTGTAGTTATCCACAGACTGTGAAAATGTTTAACCGAGAGAAGACATGCGTCCCACTGGTCATTGTAAGTCCGTAATATCAATAGATAAAACTAAACGTTACTTGCTATATATTGCATTTTATACCATCAAGATGGCAATTTACAGCATTTTCCATTTTCAATCAATGAGCTCTTCTTACATAATTACCTATAAAACTCATATCGATAAGTCTGAGAGTAACTTAACTCGATCAACATCAGACAAACATCGGTCATATATTACGCAATAAATTTTATGATCTTGGTTGATTATATCTTAATCTTTATTTTAAGGCAGATAATTGTTACATTTACCGGACACCAAAAAACCATAAACTTCTAAACTGACTTTCATAACTGAGCGATAAAACATGGAACTTATTTCTATTGATATGTGTGGATGCGACATAAATATCCGATCGCTTAGAGTAAAAAACACTACACTCTTTAGCAATTTAACTTAAATCTAAAATATTCAATGGAATACACATATGTTAAACAGTGGTTATCATTCTTGATATGTGAAGCAGTGTTATTCAGTTGATCAAACTCAAATATCAATTACAAATTACACACCTGGCGGGTGTAGCTCGCTTACCCCTTCCTAAGCACCCGGTCTCACTTCCCTGGTGGAAGTTCACGTGTCTTATCTGACCTGTCAGATCTATTTTTGTTTTTTTGCTTTGCTTCTGGATTGTGATTCGGACATGGATTAGTATGTTTGTGTTTGATTACATAATTTACCGCTGTTAATCTTCAGCAATAAACGGCCTTCTCAAAATATAATTCCTCATCAGTATTGCTCGGATCAAAATTGTAGAGCCAACATCTATTCAAGGGGTTGAAAAATATCTTAAAGGTGCTTACCCTTCCGGAGCACCCGGCCTCACTTCCCTGGTGGAAGTTCACGTATCTAACCTTAATTGTCAGTTCCAAAGTTTTTACTTTGCTTCTGGATTGTGATTCGGACAAGGATTAGTATGTTTGTTTTTGATTAAAGACCAAAATATATTTCACCAAAGTTAGTTTAGGATATACTTTTCATGAGAAAGTTTAGTTAGTTTTAGAGTGTTCAGATTTTAACTAGCAGCAAAATTAAAAAATAGCATATTTCTGATAATACAAAAGTATTGACTACCAAGTTTTTGTTATCCTCTGGAATGCTTAGTCAACCTGCAGAGATATCGGTCAAGTGGTCAAGGTACTATCCACCAACAACCCAGATAGACAGAAAACAATCATTATGATTTTACTCGTGTTCACTTCAGACATTTTTGGAAAAAAATAATTTAGATAAATATTTAAACTAAAGACCACTTTCTTTTGCAACACGAAAGTGATGTTGAAACAATTTAATGTACAGGTTGCGGCTGGCAAATATATAATGAATTAATGTATAAATACACACAACTGTATATCAATGCCTGTACATCATCAAAAGAAAAGAAAAATAAATACACATGAAACGTAAGTCATAACATAATTACATAAACCATGCAATAGCTGAATATTTTAAAGCTTGGTCGGCGTATTTTTTAAAAAAAATAATTTGTATGCCAGCAAGCCGTTAGAATAAATATTTCATATTGCTTTTGTTATGTAATTCCTAATTCTTAATATAATTGCCCATGATGATGAAATTTTGATCCCAAAACTGTTAAAGACAACAGGAAACCACGTCAGGTTAGCAATGGTTGTTAATCTGTCCAAGGTTTCTTTTTGTGAAATATGTGAGTAATGAACAGAATATTTTGATCGTTTCAAACCACGGACGGATCAGTCCTGCAATCTTAATGATTGCCTTGTTGTAGAACACTTGACTGTCATTCGGCCATGAAATCGTATGTTTTTTTTGATATACCCATGTCGTGAAAGAGAAACACAAATAGCTAGTTTTATGTTTTTTTCAGTTTTAACGATAAAGATTCTTTCTGGCTAGAAAATGAAAACACTAAGCTATGTCCAAATCTCCATTCCAAAGCAAAGTAAAATATTGAAACCGACTATTTAATTAAACACATAATTCGAAGAACGGCTGGGTGCTCTGGAAGGTTGAACACCTCCTGTTTAGCAGGTGACATCTGCCAGTTGTTAACAATAGCAAATAGTTAGTTTTTTATTTTCACGTAACAGATTATGTATATATAAAAATATATAAACTAATAATTTAGTATTTGCAACAAAATGTTTGTTTCACCACAACATCTTGGTTTTGATGGGTTTTGTTCATCTAGATGATCGTATTTTTTAAAATGCATTTTAGCAAAATTCATTTATCTTGCATGGTCAGCAGTTTATAAACATAAAGTAATGAATACCAATTGTGTCGGTCAATTGGCGTCTTTAAGCAACCATATAACATGTAAGTATTGCATTATTTATCCAGTGAGTACTTGCACATTTGATGGTTCTTATATCACAAACTTAAAAAAAGTGTTATACTTGATATATAGTTTAGTCTGAGCGTATCAATATTTTATCACTCGTGGGCAATCTTTGATTACTTTGATTGTGCAACTCATAAGTTTTATGTCTTCCATGCATTATATCTCACATCCTATGTAGCAATAGAAAGCAAGGATGAAGGCTGGTACAGTCTTATTGGAATAATTATGTCTAGCCACCGTCCTTAAATGCTGAGCATATAGACATGTGTAATTATTTAACTGATTCATGATCTGTCAAACTCTATAAGGGATACGTCTCATGGCCACTTGATGTAAACACTACATTATTTCATCCAGAATGGTATATAGCAAATGACTTATTCTCCATTAGATATATATTGCCAAACTCAGAGTGCTATACAGATGGACAGATAGAAAGATAATCTATCTGACATCAGCTATTATATGGACAATAAAGTATGACACAATCCATATCACATGTCATATTGGCCCGAGACTCCAATATCAGATAGTTTTTTATATGGAATGTAGTTTGGATTTAACCATATTTTATTTTTTTTAATCAGATATTTGAGTTTTCGCATATATAATTGCAGCATTCTCATCTAAATATGAGTAATAAAGTTAAGTCTACAACTAAAAGATAAATGCATGTCAGAAGGGGTGATATCCGGGTGTAATATAGGTGGTGCGATATTAAATTCTAGGTTTGTATCAGTATCATATATTCTAAAACTAAATATTTATACTTCCGCGAACTAGTTTAAGGGGGTATATAGGAATCATAATGTTTGTCTATCTGTCCGTCCGTCAGTCTGTGTAAAATTGTGTTCGGGCCATATCTTATACTTGATTTGGATGATTATCATTAAACTTCATATGAATAATCTTCATGGTCGCAAAGTGTGTCATGACCTTGAACTAAGGTCATATCGAAAAAGTCAAAACCGCGGGAAAACATTAAATCATTGTAGATGTTGGGACGTAGATATTTGACTCTCAAGAGACATTTCTAGTTTAGAACAAATATAAGATAGACATTAATATAACACAAATATTAATATAATACAAATATTTAAAGACAGAATCTTCTGATAGTTTAAAGGTACATACAATTTTCAATCATAACTTTTTGTATTCTATTTGCAGAATAACCTATATCACTGGAAGAAATCAATCCGGAATTCAACCAAAAACTCAACAGAGGTGAGTTGGTCCTGATTGATACCAATTCGGTGTTTGTAAGACGAGACTTATTCAAACAATTTTTCTAAATCTTAGTGATTATAGGATATCGACTTTGTATGATGAGATATTGCTAGTCTGGACCTTTGGCTTCTTTGGACTAAGCTGTCTAGTTTAATTATATTTAACCGTACAACATAGGTATCGTTTTAATTATTTACGTAAACGTATTTAATTTCGCGTATATTTATTTCCGCGGTATAAGAAATAAAGGCATATCCGCGTAGTTAAATTTTCGCGTTTTTGCAATATGCACTATAATACAATAAGCATAATGTAATTTTTGCTCGGTATTTAATTTCACGAAAAACAAACGATCGCGAAATAAGCGAAAATTAGTACACTGCGAAAATAAATACCTTTACGGCACGTTACACGACGTTAAGCAGAATAGTAATAAACCAAACAATAAAGACTCTATATTTAAACTATATCAGCGAACTTATGCAGTGATAAAGAAACGATACTTTTTTACTGATGATTACATTTCACAGAAGACAATCATGATGACGTCATCGGTCTTCTTATAAAAACTCTAACGGGTCTGCAAATCGATGGTTGAAAATAATACGTCGATAAGAAAATGGTCAGATTGAGAAGATTAACAGATGCTGGCATTTAAATTTTATATATAATACATATAAAATATGTAATTATTTAAAATAATTCATACACCATTTATATTTTAAATATACGCAGAAAGGAAAAAAAGGCAAAGGAAGGCAAGACAAGACACACTTACACAGGGAAGTGTCAATTATGTCGGATTTTGCTGAAACATGTGTCTGCAGCGGTTTATTTAAAGTCGAATTTGATAAACCAATATCGCCTCACTTGAGAACAGGATACTTTTTAAAATCGAGTTGCAACCTGTCTCACATTGCGGGTCAAGTTATCTTAACCGGCATTGTCAACATTGGTTTGACATTTTTAAACTTTGCTTACAGATTGTAGTTAGGATATGGATTGGCATGTTTACCTTTGAAATCCAATGTGTTAGAAATGAGGTACAAGTCCTAATATGTAGCTGAATTAGAAATATCAGTCGTAAGCATTGGACTTATTTTTGTCCATTGATATGTATTATAATTTTTTTATAATTTGAAATAAAAACAAGTTCAACATCTTTGACCAAAATGTTATTAGTTGCATTGATTTCCGTTAAGTCCTCTAATAACGCTATTTATTAATCATGTATCGATGTGTAAAAGCAAAAACTTATCTTTATGTACTGGTTGCAACATTTATACAATCAAATTCAAATTACGTCCGTTTCTTCCGAGTTATATAATTCAGCAACAGAACATATAGAACAAGTTGTAGAACAACCAACAGTCATGTAATATATTCTATTTTAGTGTATTTCTTCGGTATTATGAACGAGATTTAGGGATATCATTTTTAACACGAACTGCTTCACAGTCCAAAAAGGGAAAACCAATAAAACATATCATATTGCGCTAATGAGAAGGTCAAACATAGTCACATGTTCTTGACCCAGCGTTATCAACATGTGATATATCTAAAGAAAACGATGTGACCTTTAAGTCAAGTTCGATTGTACTTTTGAAAAGTGTAAGCTTCGTGTTCGTTTTACATTGCATTTTAGTATTAAAACACATAGAGGCGTCATGTTTGATCAATATCACTGTAATGTCTTTATAAGCAGACCCCATACTGTGCAGTGATATTAAATCTGCATTAATGGTATTTTCCCTGCACATAATGCTCCCTTTTCCGGATTGATTAACAATGTACATGCACTTTTCCAGGACCATAAGGTTGTTTACCAATATTTTATTCAAGTAGTTATTTAATTCCGTCTCGTTTTAATACAATCACTACACGATATTTGTACTATACTTATACATTGTCAAGTTTTTAATACTTTTGACATTAACATCAAAGGTCAAGTAAGTTAGTCATATAGGATTCATGTAATATGAAGCACGTCCATTCTTCAGACTGCGCCTTCTATAGCAGACAATTAGGGATTGTATTTCATCATCAATCATTTATTTTTGTCAGTAATATTTTTTCTACAACATTTTGGACAGACGGAAAGGTTAGATTATTAAAAATAATAAATGGATAACCGTTCACATAATTCATTTCATTTACCATATGTATTTTCTTTTACCATTTCTTTTTAAAAAATGGTGTGACTGCATACAAACTGAATCTGTTTTTCTATGAAGTAACTTATTACTAATCACTTTTTTATCATTTACATTATAATTCTATGATTATTACTCAGTTTCAGACTGATTTTTATTTTCGGAACGTTATTTCTAATTGGCATAATGCTATTAAACCATTTTTGAAGTAAATAGAGTAAATCTCTCGATAGATACCTCCTCTGTGTCAGGTCACATTGCCTCATATTTCTAAAACACCTGTCTATAAACATAATAAACCGCTACTCTGTGGTTGGTATTGCATAACAACTTTCAGAGACATCTAGAACATGTTCTATATTGACATCATACAACTTTCTCACTAAAAACGTAGTGTAAGTTTTCTTATGAAATGTTCTCTTGACATTTTATAAATTATGTCTTTACCTAAACTATTGAAACTAAAATCATTGCTATGGATTCTATACGACAATCACACAAAAAAGAAGAAAAGAAACAGAAAGATGAGAATAATTTGATAATCGTGTTTTTATGTAAAACAATGAAATCAAAATCTGACAACCCAGTCAATGTTTACATTACAATCCAAACATAGGATTTAAAGACATTAAGAAAACAAAATTTAAAAAATAGTTATTAAATTTCACATTTTCAACAGTATTTACATCAAACATTTTACATACAACATAATATGTGGAAGATGTATCTTTTTACTCATTGTGATAGCTGTCAGCTAGATGACTGACATATTACACAATCAACCTTAAACCCTATAATACGGATATAGAATACTTACTCTTCAACGTTCAAACAAGAAATGAGCTTACAATTTTTTTCACGTAATACATCAAATCAACTAAACGTAAAATTGAAAATGCAGAAGAAAAAAATCTTATAATTGTAGAAAATTGTTTAAATATGCATAAAGATATCCGAGTCACAATTACGTAAGAACTGTACAACATGTGAATACCAGAGGTCTTTTTCCATGATATATTCTAATATTAAACAAATATTATTACATTAAAATCGATAAGTTAGGAAACGTCTCTTATGTCATTTCAGTATCTCCAGCCGTGCCCATTTTAATCACAAAAAGCATTAATATCATTGAGGTTGTCGCTGCACGCTATATCATTTGAGCAATTTTCAAAAACGACCCAGGTTTATGACCCTAAACACGCATTTTCTGTAATAAAAACTCTTTATCTTGATTTCCTAGTAGATAGATCAAAATTGTCAAACCTGATTATTAAATGCCTAATTTTATTATCATTATACCTTAAAGGCACCGGTATAAAACTTAAACTTGAAGGTTGTTTATATGAACGAAGACTTCAGTCCCACTGGATATTCTGGATAATGTCAAGTTTGTCGAATTCTTTTTAGTCATTTTCTAATGTAATAACAAATGTTTATGTTTACAGTTTCCAAACAGCAATATGAAAAAAATGTAGGTAGACGTAAGTTCAGTTAAGAAATACACAGGAAATAATACCTTCTATTCAGTAGACTATTTGTCATCATGTTATATCAGTTGAATGGCAGCTAATTATGCATAACGTGCATTTCTATACCTGAAGGATTGTAGCTGATTACATTGTAAGCACCAGATATATTTTTTCCAAATGGCAACTTAACCTAAACAGCACAACTTAAAACACATCTTTATTAGTTACTTTTATAAATATTGCATGTGAGTCTGTGCTCGTGTAATATTGCATTCTTTTCACACCCTATTTCAACCATATTTGTTGCACTGAGCTCATAATCACGTAAATGTTTATACAGCACTAGCAATAAACAATATTAATATTAGTCACACGGTGTGTTGTTGACACCAGAGAATTTACTGACCCTGCATTAACTATGTAAGTTCACCAACCGATTTCCCTAAAGAACTACAATAGATGCATTAGACTACCAAACACAAAGACGAAAACCGGAAAGTAGTTCTGGATAAGAAACTACTGGATGTTGTAGTAACCTATACTCTCTGTTAGAGAATCTTAAATAAACCCTTTATATACTATTATTAGGTCACTAAATCACTATAAAGATAATAGCACACGGATCACATCAATAAATCATTCACAAATTCAATATGAATGCAACCACACAGCGAAATATGACTGCTTACTTTGTTGGAAATACCGGCGTTGGGCATTCAATAATTTAATAAACTTGACTTACTAGCACCTTCTGACAAAAAATCATTTGCGCTTTCATTCCTTGAAATCAAATGTTTTGTTTCAATATCACCACGTCTATACTACTGTAGGCATTTGCCTTAAATATCTGTGATGAATATGACATGTTTACTACCAAGAGGGTGCCATTGACATTAGTCAGGGGAAAAAACTCTCATACTGACTCGATACGGAATAGTCCTAATCCGATATGGATTATATTAGGTCACCACGCGACTAGCATTGTCGAATGAAATTAATGAGAGGTAGGATATTATCTAGCTTTATAACGATGTGATATAATATGCCTTGGATAAGAGACATCACTAGCGTCTTACGTATTAGATACCGTAAAGATGAAACATCAGAATGGGAGGTCCTGTTCCCATCCTAGGCGTCGGGAGAAGGTACTATTTTCAATATATCTAGTATGATAGATTGGTATTTTGTTGTTAGTATAAAAACAGGCGCAGTTGAATAGTATAAACTTTAAGTCATTGAAAACTAAAGGTACAAAGAAATATAGACATCACTCCAGATTTTGAGAACATACCAGAAAAAATACATTTAAGAACCTTTTGCAATGCATTTTCCCTATGATAAGCAAGTATTTTACAAATAAACATATATCGAAATGAGTGTGAACACGAGATGATAGAGGTCTTATCCAATGTTTTTGTTTTACGTTCTGTTTAAGTCATTTTCAAGAACCTTTTATATTATACAATTATGGACTTTTTAGTGGTTGTATATGGTGTGATATTCACCGGAAAAATAAATATTGATCGAGGCGACAGCCGAGGTCAATATTTATTTTTCCGGTGAATATCACACCATATACAACCACTAAAAAGTCCATAACTGTTTTATTATATAATTTTGCAACTGTGGCACTTCGGTTGACAATGTTTTCTCAAACCTTGACCAGGCAATCTAACTATTTTACCGATGTTAGATTTCCCTGTCCACCCTGGTTGATCACTAAAATTATCCCGCATTAGTTAGCTCAATCTGACTTTTTAAGAAAAATAAATGACATTCCGGATGAGACACAATTAATTACACACTACATTTTAAATTGATAATGCCATAACGTCAACGTTCTATGAAAAAAAATAACAAGACACAATCACTTGCGTACACTTAATTGATGACGTTCTAATCATTTTACGGAGAACGTCAACAAAAATCGATGACGTACACCGAATTTGATATTCACCGGAAAATCCGTGGTATATGATGTGAGATCCAATGGTCACGTGTTACCGTTTTAGCCAATCATAAAGATGGAATTTATTAATTATATAATAATCTCTCATATTTCATCTTTAATATTGATATATGTAATGTGTACGGATATCTTCAAAACAGTGTTTTAGAAAGATAAATGTAGGTCATATGAAGTCATATAAGCCTTTTTATACATAACGATTTATGCAAATCATGCTACAAATGCATTAATACATGTACTAGCAACCTTGAATTCTGCACATGTTTTTTTCGAATAGATGACATCTCAATGCTTCATCCTAGTTAGCTGAACAAGGTCGTAAAGCTCTCTTTAGCTTGCAACAGAAAACAAAGACACTTTATTTAAATGTCCAGTCAATGTTGTCACTTTTTGACACATACGTAGCTAGTGTTATGTTTTATGGCTGCGAGATATGGGGTAATAGTAAAGCCTTATCGATCGAAAAGGTACATACTGATTTTTGCAAGCGTTTGCTTGGTGTGAAAAGCACAACAGTTTATGCAGCTGTTTATCATAAACTTGGCAGGTTCCCTTTACAAGTTTATAGAAAAGTACGCATTTTTAAACACTGGCTAAAATTATTGTATTTTACAAGAAAGTTATAAGTTTCTCTTAGACTTGTGTAACACTAAACCTTCATTTAAATATAATTGGTTGTTATGTGTAAAGCAAGAATTATTCAATTATGACATGTGTGACATGTGGTTCTCTCCATATAAGTTTGACTCGTCTTACACATTAACATTATTAAAACAAAGGTTAATAGACCAGTGTAAACATGATATACTTTGTAAGATACAGTCTACTAGTAAATGTAATGTTTACCAGTATATAATGGATCATCATCGTTTACAATTTTACCTGTTTAAGGGAATCCCTACATCCCTTAAAATTATATAGCAAACATTCGTTTATCTAGTCATAATCTTGCTGTAGAAGTTGGGCGCTATAGGAAAGTAGACAGACATAACCGGTTCTGTTTTCATTGTAAAGACTGTATAGAGGACGAATACCATTTTATTTTACAATGTCCCCTATATAAAATATATAAAACCGTATTACTGGCAAAAGCCAAGTATGTTTAAATTAATACAATTAAGTGTCAATAATGTTAAGGAACTTTGTAATTTTGGTATGTTCTTAAGAAAATCATTTTCACTGCGTTCTAACCAGCAGTCGTAATCATACTATTCTCCTTGTTATGATATGTTACGATATGATATATATACATGTTGTAAAACACTGTACATTTTGTAACACTGTTTACATGTTTTGAAAAACATTGTACACTGATGGATATTAATATTCAAAGTAATAAAGTAATATAATATAATATAATATAATGTTCACAATACTGGTATTGTGTTTTGTTTATTTTAACTGGTCTGTCATGTATTGTCATCACAAGAATCTCTCTCTCTCTCTCTCTCTCTCTCTCTCTCTCTCTCTCTGCGTAGATCAATACTACATACATGTAATTGAATTATTAAAACGTTTCCTACCTTTAACTGGTACATACACGTTTAACGTCAAGCAATCCTCAGACGTATCTACCACGTGACCTAATTTGTTGTATAAACGCTGTAGATGCTGACGTACAAATTTACGAATCATATAATTCCATTTTAATGATTTTTGACTACATGGTTTTCCTGAAGATATGTGAGATCGAACTGATGTCCATTTCTTTGTGAGACTAGCAGGTGGTATAAACCGAAGCCGACCATCTCTTAACGACGCATAACGTAACCCATTAAATGCATTGACGTTGGAGAGGTCGGTGGTGTTAGGAAATTCTACAATCACCCCTTGTATAACCTCATGCTTTGTTTTAACTATAGCTGAACCTTGATGCTTTACAATTACAGGAGCTATTGAATCCTCTAAGCTTATTGCAAGCACATACATTCCTAGAAAATGACAAAACCAATCCATTCTTTCAGAGATATCATTGTCAACTAAAGACTTGATCCGTGAATTTCACGTCATATCATACAATTGATTATTGTCTTTGGAATAAATCAATCTAGTTTAATTTAGAAACAGATTTAGGAACCGTCTGTACGCAATTAATTACAGCTGACCTTCTCCGAGTAATGGCTTCATGTCTTAATAAAAACTTGCTAGGATCACATACTTAAGTCCATTTAAGTTGCAAATCAACGGAGCTTAAGCGTTTACTGTAATCGTTACGCTGTTCGTTAACTTTATTTTTCTGTCGATTACACAAACGAAGAAAGCGTTTATCCAAAAAACATAGATATCTATCATCATCACCTTTTAGGAAATTATTTCTTTTTAACTAATCTTAACTAAGTTATACAGGAAACGCTTTATTAGTTTTAAGATACTTTGGTAGACGATAATGTTGTCCTTGATAGATGGGAAATTAAGCTTAATGAACTGATTGAATGGATGCAATCACGTGATGACAAGTCGGAATCAGAGAGACATATTCCCATTAATAAAAATAGCAAGAGTCCAGACATCTCATCGTGAATATTTATATTTGAAGATGGTAACAGAGCCATTTATCATAACTACGCAAAAAGTGATAGAGATGCAACGGTACAAGTAAAGCAGGAGTAAATCAGAGACTGAACATTAACTTTGCATTTATTTTTGCCAAAGTGATAATTTATTGTACCAAAATCAAAATGTTGCAACATAAATTTAAGTATTCGATATCATTACGTCCTTGTATATGATATCATTTCATGCTACCAACAGTCTACTTTATTAAATGTACTAAAGAAGATTTTGTCACTTGGCAACCAACCAATGTACTCAGAAAATTCAAACCAGGCAGATTGTTTAAAACGGGCAAACGAGGTCATTAAACACAATACACTGGTTGTTAAACATCCTACTATGGGTAGGTGTTTCTTTAAACTCTGAGATCATCTATGTAGAACAGGGAAATTTTACACTCGGATTTGATCATTTCTGTCACGAGACTCGACAATCCTCGTTTCTGACTGAAATGTTCAGCCCCTTTGGTACGATTTCTCTATCCAACATGGATACTCATAATATGTTTTATCAATCTACTTAATCAGAGTATAATCATGATACTTTACGACCAAATAAAGATCATTTTCCATAAAATGAAATTTGTAATTTTTGGAATGGTAAAAACAACCGGAAAAAATAATTAATCTTCGAATTCGAAAGGGAACTGAGACTTTCTAACATACCGGAGTTGGATTCGAACCTAGGGTGTAAGAAAGAGCAATGGTTCGTAAGCGTATGCTTTTGATCACTCAGATTCCGAGGACCCTACATACTTCAGCAGATTTTGTTGTTATGCGTTAGTAAATATTTATGTAAGTATTTTGGTTATTTTCCTTGTTTTGCACGTGTTGATTTCCTAGTCATTTTACAGAATTTTTTTCAATTTTGAACATATGATTTTTAAAGAACATGCTCGACAAAAAGTAGACGTTTTCTAGCCAATGATATTTTACTGAAAACACTACAAAGATAAACAGCAATAATATACATTTGTTAGGTTTTCTTGTCTTTCAGTTTAATGTAGTGATTTTGTCTTTGTTAAGGTTTCCGGCGACAACAATGGTTTATTTTGTGTTTTATATGCGTTCACTCTCGAATGAAAGAAATCGATATAAGAACATACACCCGCACAGACACAAACATACACCCGCGCACTTTATTTGGGAAAAATTTGATAAAGATAAAAGTGGATAATCTATTACCAAAAAATAAGACAAGTTTTGATATTCACATGTGTTTTAGTTACTTGTAAAGAATTCCTTTCTTGAAATATCTACAGTGCAATTTTAATAGGTAATATGATTTTAATGGCCCTAAAAAGAAACAGATTTTTTTAGAACATTGTGCAATCTCAGTCCTCAATAAAACGTTGCTGAAGAAAAAAACTTTGCGGTAACAAAAAATAAACAATTTCTGTTATTTATTCTATTATTTTCGTGTTGTTCTAGTAGCTGATATTGAATCTAAATAAGACTTTCCATTGTTTATGTTTCTATTGATAGAAAACCTCTACATTTAGACATGATTAAGATCAACAACTAGATAACATAGGCTTTATATTGATTTGTTGTATGGTAAAATCTAATTTCGATATCTGCTGTTTTTATGAAATGAGCATCGATAAACACAGTAAGGATGTCAAATATATACGATTCATTGAATCTGATTCAGTTATGTTCGACCGAGGTTAAGTATTTACTAGCAGAGATTCAAAGGTTAGATTCAGCATCAGAACAGATAATACAGTCACTGTTGGTAACATATTTATGACTATAGTGTGCCATACTGTTTTGTGTACTTTAAGACCACTATAATATCAGAATATTTGCTATAAATTGGTTACATTATGTTTGCTTCACAAACAAGGAATTAAGTTGTAATAAAGTTATATGTTAAGCTTAATTTGCCACTTTTTCAAGATTTTACTTTGCTTTTTGGATTGAACATTGATTGTTATTTTTGTTTTTAATGATATAATTATACCTTATCAATTTTTATTTTGACAATTCGACTTTCATGTTAAACATACCCATTAGTAAAACAACATATACAGGAATTCTATCAAAAACCTTGTTTAAATTGCTTTAAATTTTAGACTCTCTGACTGTAGACGTGCATATTGTGACGTGTTCCGTTTTTTGCAATAGAACAACCAGAAACAAAGTTTCACTATCAGTAATGTCATCAGTATCAAGGTCTCAAAAATGTCATATACATATATACACATTTTCGTCAGGGATAATCAAACCTAAAGGAAACACATCCTCAATAAGGTTCTTACATGATCCTATGTATATGTCTATGATTTACTATGCAACACAATGACATTTAGCAGAAAATACTTTATAATAAAATCAACCGAGCAGCATCTATATTAACGTGATAAAATAGAAAGACGCATTGAAAATATATAATCATTCATTGTTAATGTTAGGTTTCTAAAAGTGCATTTTAATATAATCGGCAGTATATACTTATTACACGAAACCTACAACGGAGAATGGATATACAGAACAGACCTGTCAAATGATTAACACTGAACTAACAAATAACAATTGCCAAGTTGTCGAGAAATGGATTGCTAGTTACTGAAAGATAAAATACAGCTGCTAACTCGAATAGCCGACGTATAAGAAACAAGGAGCCGAGGTTAGCTGCAGATTTGGCACCAATTTGTAAGCTTAGAGTTAAACGTTCTACAGATATGTATTATAGTCGCATTGAAGAGAAGGCCTGGCCTGGTACCAAATATCTGTTATTCTTTATATTTAAAAAACAAGCATGAAATTACACAGTATAACATAATAACTCAGATTCGATATCAATCTCACAAGAATATGTGTCTGTATCGTGATATTAACGTTCTCAATAAATTAAGTTTGAATTGATTCCAGAACTAACGTAAATTACGTTACAATCGGTGTCAGATATAATACAAGAGATATTTTACAGGGAAAATACAGATCCATCAAGTCATCTATAAAGATTATAAATCGTAAATAAATTGTTGAGGAACCGACAAATATCTTTAACAATGTTATTAACTAAATTACATTTCAAAAGCGATTGCGTGTTGGGTTAAATAAAATACATTTATCGTATATTTATAGACAATTTTCAGGATACTTTTTTTTTTTAAAAATTCGGCGTGACAAAAATAATATATTATATTACTTACTTCTTAATCCACACAGATTAATCTTATATAATATGTGAATATTTAAGAGTGAGAACAAAAAATGTTATACATGTTAAAAGAATATTATTTTAAAGCTACAAACTACGACATACGTTCAAATAACCTAGAGGAATTAAATTTATAAAGAGTTGACTGATAGTCCATATCGTTTATCGTCCTTATCGTTCATCTGAAGGACATCTCTACTAACAATTGTGTATTTCTTGTGTTGAAAGTTGCTATATGCTATATATACTGCTATTTAAAATTAAATTTTAAGTTCCTCAAAAATTAAAGTATACTCCCTTATTCACCTTGAAAAAAGATTATAGTTTCATAATTTTGCAATTGGTCCAAGGACTACTGATGACGAAATTGTATTCCAAAACGATCATCTAGTGCTGTAAAATTTAAACTTGTACAATATGTAACCAAGTATGATTTTAGTAGTTGTAATGGGTCCCTCTACAATGC
The DNA here is from genome assembly GCA_021292105.1 of Anadara kagoshimensis. NCBI lineage: Eukaryota > Metazoa > Mollusca > Bivalvia > Arcoida > Arcidae > Anadara > Anadara kagoshimensis. Next base: position 9,663,210 of record CM037869.1, read on the forward strand.
AAATCTATGCCCACGGCTACGTGTGCAAAACTTAATAATAGTTGTCATAGGACAGCATCTGTAACAACTAAGGTCCATCTCTGCTTTCATTTATGATATATATATTATCTACTGAGGAAATTCTGCAGATCTGCTATATGCGACCCCGATGAAAAAAACATGTATATACTAGCAACATCTGACAAGTGCTTTTTTGTATATCAGGCGTGAACTATCAAAGTCTTAATTTCAGGAATTGTTTCTGGTTTGTTTACTCTTGTCGAAAGACACAATTATGGGAAATAATCCTTTCTTTTATGCTAATTTGAAAGTCCGTCACTTAACCAATAGTTATTGCCAAATACTGTCAAATTTAAAATTTGACCCAGTAGTTTCGAAGGAGATTAAAATATATAGTACTGATCTGTCAAAAGTGTATCACATAAATTTAGCTAATGAATAAGAACTGAATCTCGTCATTAGCTTAAAATCACAGTTGTTCACTCATTACATTGTAAATCTTAGCAACTTTTCAGTCATATGTTATGCATATCTTAGTCATTCGTGAGAGCCTTACTTAGAAACCATTTTCGTTAGCTCGTTGTATCGACATGTCTGTACTATAAAATGTTTGCACATGGCAAACAACGGACTTGTAAGCATTGCGATATCTAAGCGTTTGAGCGTAAATGTATCAAAAAGATTGGTTAGCTTTTACGATTTGTTCAAATTTTTGTTACATTTATAAGGCATAATAAAGGACTGGTTTAATTCCATCTGATCGAACAGATATGGTGACATTGGATTGTACCCGTGTTACTGAACAAATCTAGTTTTTCGATTGTACTTTCAATTCCACATTTTACAAGAAAAAAAACTGAAAAATAAGAGCCGATTCAGAAGGTAGATTTTTAATCATGTTTAATTCAATACATAGCTTGCTACATGATTACTTAAGTTCGCCTTGTTAACTGTACGAGCTGTAGTTGTTGACTATGGAAATGTACACTGTCTGTCTGGGTAAATAATCTGATAATTAACAAGCTAATGTTTACAAACACTCCAGATGTGACTATATTTATTTTCATTAATTAGATAGCCTTCAAATCAATATTGTTGGCGAGGAATCAACTGGGTCTCCAATATGTTATGTTTTATTAAAACGTTTACAGCTTTGTGCTACCAAATACATGCATACATTATTTTTATTTCAAGAGCAAGTTCGGTTGTTTAATACGTTGCATTCGCTGAGTGTTTTTGTTCTACTCAATGTCTCTAAAATACGCTAGAATTTGATATTTAAAAATAGTACTGAATACATTTGTGGTACTTAGAATGCTCATCTGAGAAAACTTCTTTTACAGTCGAAGATGAACACTTTCGTTTGTGAGGGCATTGTTGGCCGTTAAGCCTTAAGCACGAAATTACAGATCACAGTCAATCTCATCGCAAATGTACGAATCTCACTGCGTCATAGGACAGATCCTAGAAAGTAGAAATCTGTCCTTTGCATCTCGAAGATAGGACATCTCGGTTTTCTTCACCGTCCAGTACTTAACGTATGTACTTTAGTGAAATAATCTCAGGTATATAATATCATTGTTCTATTCCATCACAATGTTTGCAATATGACCTAGAAAAATTATAAAGATAATGATATTAATTTCTGTTTGTGTGTTTATAAACACTCATCATAGTGTGTTCAATCTATACCAAATTTACTTATCAGAGTGCCTTCGAATGGTGAATTATTAGATCAGAACTAGGTGTTGACGCATCATTTTGTTTTTAAATTTATTTTGAATTAATCAAATTAATTACAAATTAACTCATTTTGTTTTACTATAGATAAAAGTGATTTACTGATTTAATTTGAAAAAACAAATGACCAAGCTGTTGAGTTTTTCCTATAAATTCCATGGTAAGATGTGATAAATGGTACACAATATAGCACGGCGCATTAAAACTGATAAATGTAGCTGATTATTCTAGTTTATGTTCTGTTTAATGTTTTTCAAGTCATAGATCGACATATCGAAAGATTGGTAAAGTACCATAAATAGTATTATAGGCAATTTAATTTTTCTGGTTTATTTTCGTGCGTGGGTATCTGATTTTGACTTGCACTGATTGGTACAAACACGTAAAAACCACCCACTTCATTGATCAATGTGACCCAGAAAAAATCCTAAATCTTTGCCATTTCTGTTTGAGCTGTTTTACCTACACATAAAGCAATGTATACAATAATAAAATCAAGCTGTTAAAATACACAAAACCTAAAATGGCGTGATTTATATAAATAAAAAAACACATATCAAGAGTATGAACGACGTGTACCAAACTTTCTGAACGGATTTTTTTAATGTTGAATACGTGTACTTTATTGCGACTTGGTAAGGCTGAATTATATTGTCGTAACATTTAACAGAAACAGAAAAACTTCATTAAAAATCAGCACATCTTGTTATACTGAAGATATATACAATTGATTTACTGATTAAACCAAGCCGTTGAATCGTTCGATGACACGCAATGAAAGCTGATAAATGTAGCTGATTATTCTAGTTTATATTCTATTTAATGTTTACCAACTCGACAAGATCGACAGAAGCAAAGGATGAGACAAGGGAATAAATAGTATAGTGGGTAATTTAATTTTCTAGGCTATGTTCGTGCGTATGTTTTTGTTTATTTGCATTGACAATACAAATAATAATAATAAAAACCCATACTAATACATGCCCGAATCACAATCTAGAAGCAACGTAAGACCTTTAAATTCGTAACTGACAAGTAAGGGTAAACACGTGAACTTCCATCAGGGAAGTGAGGCTGGGTGCTCCTGAAGGGTTAGCCCCTCCTGTTTAGCTAATTACGCCCGGCACGTGTAAAATAAAAATCGAGTGAAAGGAACATGAAACTATGGGACTTTAAAATATTCAAGGCAATCCTGTCCACAGACATCAAACCCATCAACAATACTCTGATGATGGTTATAAAACTTTTTGATGGCAATGATAATCTTAGGCTTGCAATATCCCTTTGTCAACAACGTATTTGTAACCAGTTTCCTTCGTTGTATCATTTCTAGTAGTGGGAACAAGCTCTAATATAGAGTATTAAGTACAAATACACCATAAGCAGGAGAAGTAAAAAATACCCACCACATTGTGCGATTTGTCCCAGACAAAAATTGAATATATTTGAATATTTTTATGTCGTTTTGTTGTACATGCATGATTGTTGTATCATAACTTTATAACAATGTTTACAGGAAGTCCATGTTCAATATCGGTGATATTTTATTAAATTAAACGTGAAATGGAAAACTCAATCCCATTCTGTTGTTATTACTAGTTATGTGATTTAAATTCATCCATGTTCATTATGTTAGCGCAAATTTCTTCTTATATTATAGGGTTATTGAACTGATATTGTGAAATATTGTTTCGAGTTGACCCGATATTTGCACGAACATGCGAGTACATCAACTTATCAACAATTCTGTGATGACGACCATAAACGTTTTGGGAATATTATTCGTTTGGAATAAAATTATTAGTGCAGTCATTCCAAGGAACGAAAACTCCAGGATATTTATTCCTTAAAACTATTTAATCTCTTGCCGACATAGTTGATGTTACTATGAACACTGTGCTGTCAGTGTTACATTTACACTAAACTTACTGAATGAAGGGAGATTACTTCATTGCAACTCAGTCATATTGAATCAAATTCTCATAACATTCAGCTGATAAATGATCGATGGAATGCATTACAAATCAGCATATTTTGTCATGCTTAAGATAAAATTTATTTATTGATTAAGATTGGAAAAATTTCGAGTCGACGAAAAGATCCGTTGGATAAATGGTACACAACTACAGCACGCATTGAAAACTGATAAATGTAGCTGATTATGTGTGTAATGTTTTACAAGTCATAGATCGACAAGGGGAAATGCATAGTATAATAGGTAATAAACTCATGTTGGCCATATATCTGCGTATGTATATAATTTCCAAGTAGTTTGCGACGTTTATTAGCGACATTGCGGACATTAGTATTGGAATGGAAGCAAGCACTCGGACATAGCAATTCAAATTTACTTACACGCAACTAACACATACTATGATCAAGTTTTAAGATTAATAAGAAAACTTTGTTTTTTGTAAATACTTTGTGATAAGACCTTTCTCATTAACCCAACGAAACTGCAATTTAGGACAGCAAAATACAGCAGAAGCGAAACAGAGCACCGAATCGTAGCGAGAAATCTTCTCCAACTTAGAAATTTTGTTTCATTTTACACCAATACCGATATTTATAGACGCTATGCTATTTCATATTAACAGAGTATTGAACACAATGACAGTGACAACAATTTATGCCATCCTTTGTGCGTAACAACAACAACAAAATCTCATTCATTAATATATTTTGAAAAAAAAATACTGAATGAAGGGGGAGTACTTCATTGCAACTCGGTCAGGACTAATCAAATTGTCTTGTCATATCATCCAACTGACGAAGGATCGATGGAATGCATTACAATTCAGCACATTTTGTCATGGTATAGATAAATTGATTTACTGATTAAGATTTAAAAATGTTGAGCGGTTCCAATACAGTCCATAAAGATGCGTTAGATAAATGGTACACAACCATAGCACGCATTGATAACTGATAAATGTAGCTATTATGATAGTTTATATTGTGTTTAATGTTTTACAAGTCAGAAGTCGACAAAGAATAATACATGGTATAATATACTTGTGGGTCATATATCTGCGTATGTATATACTTTCCAAGTGGTTTGCGACGTTAATTATTAGCGAAATTGCGGGCATAAGTACTGGATTTTTAAGGTAGCTGGAAGCGCGCACTCGTACATAGCAGATCAAATATACATGCACGCAACTTATCGATCATATGATCAATTTTTAATCAATAATAAAATTTTGCTTTTTTGAATACTTTGTGATAAGACCTACAGTAACCCAACGAAACTGCAATATAGGACAGCAAAGTACAATAGAAGCGAAACAGAGCACCGAATCGTAGCGAGAAATATTCTTCAACTTAGATTTTTTTTTCGTTTTACACCAATACCGATATTTATAGAGGCTTTGCTATTTCATATTTCCAGAGTATTGAACACAATGACGGTGACAACAATTTATGCCATCCTTTGTGCGTAACAACAACAAAAACTTCTCAGTCAATAATATATTTTGAAAAAAAAATCGATAAATCAAAACTATATTCGTTCAATTGATCCAACATGATTTAAAAACGCCAGTCTATGTGGCGGGACATAGATAAAATCTTGCGGTAACTAGATGGTAGTAATTGAATTGAGCAATTGAGTATTACGTCCCAGTCAAGGTTTTGTTTCACTTATATCGAGAATCTCAGTTCAGGATGTAGAATAAAACCACAGTTCTAAAAAAAACCTCCTACCATCCACAGACGAACTTACAATCTTTCACAAACTAATAAATGTTCCGAATGAGATTCAACCCGGAACATTAGGTGGGGGTAAGACAAAATGATATTTCACTCATTTAAAGACGGCTTCTGATGTGAGAAATAAACAAGATTGTCCTTGGATGTCAATATGCAAAATTATCGAGCAAATGAAATGTCACGAATAGAAATCTACTCTAGGCGAGAAGAGACACTGTGATACATAGTCTACAGGATTCTTTACAAATAAACATGTTTGTTTCTGTATTTGTAATTTGCAATGCTAGTGAAAAACAAAGTTCTAGAGAAATTTCTGCTCATACAAAATCGATTGTAAATTCAAAGTTCAGTAAATACGACTCTTCCTTGTCTGACGATCACTAATACATTGTCAAACTTAATTGAAAAATAGAAAATAACTTATGGAACAAATTTTCAGATATCAGACACACAGTTTCAGCTAGCTCAAAACTCATTTTGTTAACATAACCTTTAACATAACTATAGATAAATATCAATTTCTCTATATTACCGATCCTAGTATTGTTATGACTTCTTTACAGCTTTATACGTCCTTATGTAACTGTTTATATTATAACGATAGAGTCCATCTTCTTTCTTCATGATATGCGGTCTTAATAATATGTGTTTTACCGTATAGCTTTGTTATCTATAGTATTAAATTCTTTACCATAGTCTTGGATTTTATGAAATGTTACATAAAGTAAAAAAATAACCCATCAAAACAATATCATCATGAATAGTAGCACTTTCATTAAAAATATAAGGCCGTTAGATTAATGGTAAATATTAAAATAGCGGAAAGGGTTATATGCCCACAACTAACAAGACATTTCTGATTTTGGGTTTGGTCCTGGTTAAACATAGTTGTTAGATTGGCATCTAATAATTTCTACTTGAACTGTTAAGAATAAAAAGCTGGTAATATTACTAAGAATAACAAAGCCTTATCAGGGACTATCCACAATTTAAGTTTAATCGAGGTGTATATAATCCTAATCACTTTTCATTTATTTAATTTATATACTTGAATTTGAACCACTTACGTTCACATTTGTTCAACAGTTAACCAGATTATTGATTTTTCTTTACAAACAAGTTTGAAATTACTTAATTAGTTTTATCAGATAAATACTATTACTATAACCTTTCCGAATTGATAATTTATTTCTGTTGCATGACAAATTGAATTACCGTAAAACTAAAAATGCTAATTTTTGTTAAATCAACAGATTTTACTTCAGAATCAAATTCAAGTCAATTATTGTAAATTTGATTTTCTAATAGAAGAAGCGTTACCATAATGTAAAAATTACCATCAGACTGAGTATATTTTACAGCCTACATCGCTGTAACAACATGCAAATGCTAACAGGAAAACTGCAATTTTAACTTTGCCATTGGTTTGTATAAATTTGATTTTGTACATTTAATAACAACTAAACAAAAGGGCAAGTTTGGCACGTTCAAGCCATAAAAAGTTGTGTGACCTTGCCCGTATCACACTATCGTCGATAAATATGTGTTAAGGACTGTCCTGGATATAGTTTACGACCCATAGTTCCATGTGTAGCTAGCTAAAAGGAGGTGCTTATCTTCCCGGAGCATCCGGTCTCACTTCAAAGGTAGAATATTTTACCTAATTTGTCAGTGTCTATAAGTGTTTGCTTTGCTTCTGATTTTCGAATTGGACATTGTATAGTATGTTTGTTTTTTATTATTTAAATTTAGTTCTTAAATAAGTTGGAGTATCAGATGTTATAATATAAAATTGTCACCAAATTCAATTTCTGTACAAGGTCAGTGGTCTTTTAATTCAGGTTACAGTGGCCCAAACATACGTTATTCTTCTTTTATAATTTATAGTTTTTTTCATTCAATCAAACGAGTTTATTGACTTTTTCCAAGTTCCCAGCTTTCTTCAATGTTATGGTTTTATGATATTATCATATTAAATAAACGATGATCAAAATATCAATCCGTATCAAGTTAGATTATTGTTGACCTTGATATACTGTTGCAAAAATAAAATATTAAGTTAACACGATAAGGAAATCCCACACAAATAGACAATATATATAGAGAGTTCATAAAAGTCAAACTAAAATAGAAATTAGACATCGTCACTCACAATGGTAATTAGACGCCATTAATCAAAGCTTAGAGTTTTATAGAAGATGAACTTTAAAAACTTACTGCTTGCGTGAAAAGCACAATTATTTTTGTTAGCACAATTACTAGTTTTATATTTCTGTTATCTATTTAAACACAGTCAGCAAATTTATCTAAAAACAGCATGTGAATAGTTGTAGACATTTGGTCTAAATAATCGTAGAATTTACGATTTAGCTTTGTATTCAAAGTAACTATTCATAGAACAATTTAAAGCATAAATCATTTTGTATATGTGAAGCCAAATAAGCAGAAAGTAAACTGTGTCAAGGTCGATTTACAAAGTACAGTAGGTCGACATAGATTAATATATAAACTAGGTCAAATTAGCGGATTATACTAGGTCTAGCAATAGATAAATGGCAATAATTTAGAAATGGTTCTTAACCACACCTATTACTGAACTAAGAAAGATAATCAATCTTGTAACTTGATACCGAGTTGCAAAAAATAAAATATAAGGAACAATTGTGTTTAACAGTAAAATACATACCAATTATGTACATGTATAATAATAGGTACAATTGAATAAATATATATGTAAATAGAATTGTTAAAAACGAAACGATATCAATATATACTGTAAATGATAAATATAATTGAATAAATATATTTAGTGTGCTTAGAAAACGAAACGAAAGAATTACTATTACATGCATGTTACAGGACAGTCTTTTATAAAATTAAAATGTTAATTCAATGCAAATTAAAACTTCTATTTTATTTCATAATCAATTAGATCCGATGACATTGAAGCCCTGAAATTCCTTCTTATATTATGCAATTCCAGAATGATGATTGGAGCTAAAATCACCAATCACCACGATCGCACATAATTTACAGACAACTTTGAATATTGTTTGTTTTCACTTTTTAGGATGACACTTTCTTTTTTTTTTTTTTTTAAATATATACATGTATGTTTTTATTTTATTGAAGTAAATGCTGGTCGCTGAAAAGTTTGTATCGTAGGATCTGATTTTTTTACGAACTTTTCAAGAGGACTCATTTGTATTACTCTTGATGATCATTCTTTACACAAGTTTATGTTGTACATGTAGTAAGATTGTTTCAGTATTTTTAATCTGTGAACCCGCATGCCTAACTTTAATAAATAATCAGTATCTTAGCTCATATGAGTATCCGTAGACGGAAAACTGATCCAATAACTTGTTTATTCATTCTGTTTACCGTTCAATGAAGCAGTTTGCTTGTGTATATGAGTGCTGCAAATGTAAAAAATCGTGCATATTTACATAAACTATCACATTAACACGTACCAATGCTTATAGTTAAGACTGTACAAATCGTTTCGCAATAGCAAAAAAAAAACAAAAAAAAAAAAAAAAAAAAAAAAAAAAAAACAAAACAAAAACAAAAACCATAAGTTTGTAAACGAGTTGCTATTCCATTTACGGTTGGACATATTGAAATCCATATTTGTGTAACATGTTTGCGGAATTGTGTCAATAAACTGTTGTCATTTAAATAAGTAAACTTTAATCATATATGTTTTCTATTTTGCAGTATCTATTATAAATACATTAATTCAATTTGTATTAATGGAAACATTAAGATAACTCTTTTGCGTTATACTAGCATTTCAAGAGAGATAACACATTGATTTGTTTCTCTATCAAAAACAAACATACTTATCCATTTCCGAATCACAATCCAGAAGCAAAGTAAAAACTTTGGAACTGACAAGTTAGGTTAGACACGTGAACTTCCACCAGGGAAGTGAGGCCGGGTGCTCCGGAAGGGTAAGCACCTCCTGTTTAGCTAGCTACACCCGTCACGTGTGTAATCAAAATTGTGTGAAAGGAACATGGAACTATGAGACGTCAAATATATCCAAGGCAATCCTGGACACAGAGACATCAAACTTATCAACAATACTGTGATGACGGCCATAAAACTTTTTGAGGGCCTTGATAAGCCTAGGCTTGCAATATCCCTGAGTCAACAATTTATTTGCAAGCAGCCTACTTCGTTGTACAAAGTCCCCGTAGTGGGAACAAGCTCTACCATAGCGTATTAATTGGGAAACAAATACACCATAAGCAGGAGAAGCAGGTATATTGCTGCATAAAAAAGGAAAGTTGACAATAGAAAAATTGAAGTCATCACGTTTGTCATAAAGTTTCAAATGTAGCCTTTCTTGTGCGTCATAAAATATAAACTTCAATATTTCTGTTAATACTGCAACTATAGAACCCTGTTCCGAAGTGTTCAAATATCCTATAATTCAAAATCATACAATGCACTATGCATTACTTACAAAGTTTGTCCTTTTATTACTTTACAAATCTCTACGTAGTAGTAGTATCGTTCTGGTACTGATGCTAGAACAAAAATATATTATGATTTTAGAATTTCTGTTCTCATAGATGATTTGGTAAAATACAGTAATTGTTTCAAAATACAAAAATAAATAAGACCAGTAAATTGGAAAATCTGATTATTATAGTGATTTCTACCAATAAGTTAATCAATCGTTGTATTAATGATAATAACTATTACAACATGTCTGAGATGATATTCAATATCTCTATTCGCAATCTGTAACATTATACATGTGTATGGATTGGCTGTAAATATAAAACCGATCGGCTAGACAATTTTTAATCGATATATGCCATGGTGTGAATCTTTAACTCGAATTAGGAGAAAAAATCATTGGATGTTTTTACTATATACAATCAAAGATGTATTTGTAGTAAACATCACATAACAGTTAATTTGTTTGTTAAATCACAACTCAACAAGTAAAGTAAAAGTTGTTAAACACATAAACATCTCAATCAGGGAAGAGATGATTTGTGCCCTGCAAGATCAAAATTGAGAATACAATGAACACGAAACTACGGGACGTCAAATAATTTTAGATACAAAAACTTGATTAATAAAAAAGCACACCAACCCACGTCAATACCAGAACTCCAAAGCAAAGCAAAAACCCCGAAACTGACAAACCAGGTCAAAAAGACGAACTTCCTCCAGGAAAATGAAGCCGGATGCTTCAGGAGAGTAAGTAATTACTTTTTAGTTAGCTACACTCACAACGTGTGAAATCGAATCTGCAAACGAAACACAGGCGTCAAATACAATGAATGACGAATTTGTGCAAAGACACCACACCTAAGAATAATATCTTGACGCCAGCCATAAAACTCCTTTGAGGGTCCTACTAACTCGTGCCCGCAACATCACCATTTAAAATTTCACCTACACGCAGCCTTTCTCGTGGTATTAATTTGGCGTTCTTCCGAGACACTACGTAAGTTACTGTAGACTAAAGTCAAGGGGTTTTCATTTGTACTTCACACACAGATCGCAACTTACGCTACTTGATGGAAACAATGCATTTACTAGCAAAGTTCTACTAAAACAATAATGATCACTGGCTAGGTCTGAGCACATTTTTGCATTTTTTAGTCTCACTCAACACCACGTCTAAGATGAAAAGAAATATACCTCATTAAAAAAACTTAAATTAATTTAATAAAAATCGTTGCCAATTCGATGCAATTTAATGTACCCATAAGTAAAAATAATTATTGAATTTACATGTAAACATCATTTGCAAGTCAACACCTTCTGGGATTCTTTCCAGGAAATAAATATATCAGTCAGTGATAGTAAAATGAAGACAAGATACATCCCTTATATAGTCTAGACATCTGAAGATTAACCTCTAGTAAAACAATTCAAAATTGTATTATATATTGCTTTATATATGAATATGTTTCTCATATCATTGTCAAAGAGAAAGAAAATGTTTATCGCTGCATTCCACAAGGATTTTCTGTACAGTGATTGTGCAGAGAAAACTCTTCAAATCAGTATCAGTTTTTACTTATCTAAATCTGATGTGATTTTGTCTAAATCTGAGGTGATCTATTGTGACATGTATTGACTTCCAATAAAACCAGGTCGCCTAGACAATGTTATCAACTGATATCCTAGGATATTCAGTCATTGGAAAATCATGTGAAGATAAGGAAAACTTATCGATTGTATAAAGTTCGCCGTAATGATAACATAAAAAGGTTATTTATTGCATTGTAACAGAACTCTAATTACTCTTACAGGTGGCGATTGATTCAGATTGGTTCATTGACAGTATGTTTTCATGTATTGATGATCATACGAAGCTTAAAATGTTATAGTTTTTTTTTTACTTTGCTAGTCTGCTTCAATCGTTTTCTAGTTGGAAGCGTCTTCTGTAGCGGGCACAGGTGGCCTACACTTTTTATAATTCTACAGAGCCGCACACTGAGACACTGAGCTTCGTTTTTGAGTCTTATCTTGAAGACTTCACTAGTACGTTAAAGTTTAAAAAAGATCTATTATGGGCAGCAGATAAAAATCATCTCAGAAAATTTCCAAGTCCCGAGTGAGGTTCGACCACACAGCTCTTGACTTCGAAAGCCAATTGACCGTACCACTCGGCCATGTTGGCCCATTGTATTGGTGCTTAATCGGACAGAACTTCGTTTTAAAACGAATGATTATATATATCTAATCTATTAAATTTATATGAAACATCAGCGATATCGATGAGAGAATACGAAAGTTGAAATCGGTGAATAGTTTGCAACACAACGAACTAAATGCAACAATATCAGAATGGAGGAATCGATATTTTGTATAAAACAGTTAGGTTTATGAAATATGTTTGTACTTTAGTCTTTTGAAGGTATCGTAATAGGAACGAAGAGTGGAGCTGTATTTTTTGGAGTTTTGATTATGTTAAACCAGTATGTATCAAGAAGTTAATACGAAAACTGTATATTATATAAAGAAGGAAGTCGTCTGCCTCTGCAGAACGTCTGATTTTAGAGCAGAAATTGTGTCGGTTATAGAGAGGAAACACCAGAACACTGCAATCCCGCATCTTCGCATTATGGAAAGATTATTCCAAAAATCTAGTATCTGTTTCAACGCACTTTAAATAAGAGGCTTAGTCAGTGTTTGAGACTTACATAAATGTGATGACAATGTATAAAATAGATTATCAATAGCTAAAAAATCTTTGGAAAACCTGTAAAAGAAATTTAAAAAAAAAATTAAAAAAAAGGTCATGAGAGGATAATTTCACGTGGTTAGAGCTGAGCAACGTTGTTAATCTAATAATGAACAAGATACTTGAGTATTAACTGTTAATATTATTTAACAACGACGGAATCCTCTAAAACAAAAACAAAAGATATTAAAATCCTGCATATTAGGACTTTAATATGTTTGAACCAATACCCGATTTCAGATATATCCACGAAATCGGGTAATGTACCCAATATTGCCAGTTCAATTATTTTCCAAGTTACAAGACCTAAATTTGTTGGATTTACCCTAAAGTACTGTGAATTTGGTCCGATTATATTCTTCTAAAATAAAAATTAAAATAAAAGATAAACAGTTTTGATTTCGTGGATGAAACGCGTTAAAAAAATGGAACGAGTTGTTCTGTTTTAAGTTTTAAGTCAAGTTGGTAGTCCAAATCTAGGTAAAAATACTGCCAAAAGATGTGGGGCGAGTTGGTGAAATGAAGTTGACTATATACCGTTTTAATTCTGCATTTGAGCAATCACACAATTATATTGCTTTTAGATAAATTATTACCCTTTACCTTACAAAGAACTATCCTTCGCTAACGTATCCCAAAAAGTGTAAGGTGTAAAGTATATCTAGCATTGTTAAAGATGAAGGAATTCCCAACAGCGCAAAAAGAAAAATCCGTATTAAAGCGTTATATAATATTTGAATTAAAGATGAAATGGCATCAATATGATTAATAAGACTATAATTATATTAAATGTTACATCATTGACATTGATCTTTATTGTCATCGACACACTGCGATTTCAGATATTAAATGGTCAATTCAAGTAACATGTGATGCGAAATCAGTGTTGGCACGCTTTTTGTGTTCTGACATTTAATACATATAGGTAAACAACATTGACCTTTCCGTTTGACCTTTCATTAGGAATATTCATATAGGAGAGTCCATCTAATACATGGGTAGCGTTAGGTTTCGCAGTTAATACATATACACATTGCCCATGATTAGTGTTCACATCAGGTAGACGAAATATACACGCATGATCCCTATTACTTACATTTACCTGTCCATAATGAATATTTAAATTAAATGTCAAAAGGACAGGTCAATGTTGTTTACCTATACGAAGCCCGTGGCATGGAAAATATCTTAAGTCCATTTCATACATGCTTTAATTTTTGATAATATATATTTTAGTTTTCAGTACGAAGTTAGAAACAAATACGAGTAACGTTTGTTTACATTTGACCGATCTGTTCTATTCTTTTCTTATTTAATACTCCATGAAATCGTAAGCAGTTGTTAGTTTTGAGATGTACTGTGCACATCTCAAATTCTGCTGATATGTACATGTATATGTACATACAATTAGTATAGTTTTGTCATGTGCTGATTTTTAATTTTTATTTAAATAATGCATTCAAAACCAGCACATGACAGTTTGTATAGTTTTGTTTCATCGTTGATTTTTCAAACTGTCTTTGCTACTGAGAATGAATATTATAAAGTTAGACAGCAGTTCTGTCGTTTAAAGCCAGACTATCACATTAACCAATAGTCAAACTTAAGATATTCCGTCAATATAATACACTTAACGTTATTTTTCATAGTTCAATGCATTATAAACTCCAGCATATCTTGTAGAAAAACAAAGCAAGTTACTTTTCAAAAACAATTATGCATTTAAATGAAATTCAATAAATGTAATAGCTTTCTCTGCTGCAGCGTCTATTACGAATGTATTAAAAAAAGACAAAATAGAGATAATAAGTGCACATATAATCGCAATCGATTATTCAATAGTTCTCATCATTATGTAACTCTTGAACATACTCCGTAATATCCCTATGATGTTCCATGAAAATATGAACCCTCATTATGTGTAATGTTGTTTAATAACTATAAAAAGATATTTGGAGCAAATATTATCGCAACTATAACCGATTCCACTTTTGACAACAAGTTATCATGCTTGAATTACGTCTCTTGCAAAATTGTACTCATGGTGCTGATCTATCGATCATTTTCAAATATATGCCATTTAAATGTCTCACATTTCATTTGGTCTGTAAATTTCCATAGAAAGGGAAAAAAGCTGCACCATATATGAATATTTCAATTATCAATATACATAGAGAGGGAAAAAGCTGCACCATATATGAATATTTCAATCATCAATATACATAGAGAGGGAAAAAGCTGCACCATATATGAATATTTCAATCATCAATATACAGCACAAAAAGTGGATTTCATTTTTACATGTGATGAATTTCTTATAATGTAATTTGAAGTATCGGATTAAATTGGGTATCATATACACGAGAGTATTTGATTTCCACGAGAAGCAATTCAGAATCACTGCATTATGTCAAGATTCCCTGTCTGTCGAAGTATATAATATAAATGGCTTACATTTTAACAGTAATGGGAAGGTGTAATATTATCCCGATTCTTCAACTCGTCAAATCAATACACAGTTAATCTAACTCCTCTTTCCAAGCTCTTCCATCTTCTTCAGTCAGTCTTAGACAATCACTAGTGATTACCATTTTAGGAGTAAAAATCTGTATAGTATATATTAGATAACTGTGTTTAATACAGAAATACCACAATAGTCTAGTGTTAGACATAAGCTAAGAAAATTAAAGCTTATAGTTGAAAAACTGGATAATAATGAATAAGTTAGCCATAGATCAATCAATTAACACACGCTTTCAGCCTTTGCTTTAGCTATGATAATAGATATCTGCGATTGATTTCACTTGCAAATGAAGCAGAATGTAAACCATTATAGGTATACCTGTGACGTGCCTAATGGTACTTTACTCAAGAGTGATAATAATAACACTTGGCACATCTATCTTACGTTCTTCAAAGATAGTATTTATCTATAGCGCCTTAAGATCTTATATAGGTAAACAACATTGACCTGTCCGCTTGATCTTTAGTTAGAAATATTTATACAGGAGGGTCCACCCATGGTATGGGTAGTATTACGATTGCCAATTAGGACATGGACAGTATTTGTGTAATTAATGTTTCTCATAATGTAGACGAAATAAACATGTACCTACCCTATATAAATGTACTGGCTCATACCCACATGTAGTTATTAAATTCAAACTTGTATGTGTCTTCCGATCTGGAGCACTGGACTTAACTGTTTTTACTTAAGTCACGTGTATAACAGGTAAACTACAGGTTTCGTAAACAAAGAGAGAGAGTATTTATATGACTTTCAAGTATCCGGTTAAGTACAATGTCACTTAAAAGACGGGTTTTGTGATTTATTTTAGCAAATCTGTAGCATTCTCATACACAGTATAGCAATTAGTCTCTTAAACGGGTTAGTTGCATAGAGATATATTTCAAATTGAAAACATTACCCGCTCGCAGAAATACTGAATGAAGCAAGTAGAACATTGTCTGTTTATAATGTCGTCACGGATCTATCACCAACAGGCCGTGAATATCCAACACTTATATCATGGTGTCTCTGAAGAACTGCTACACAAAACGACCCAAAACAAATTGATACAAGGACCAATGATTACGAAATTGCCGAATTAGGAGCATGGAGACAATCAATGACGTAAAGTCCATTGTTTCTTTATAAAACGCTAATTTTTATTCCAATTACTAATAATAATATAATGAACGATAAGCAACAATTGTTAATATATAAAAGCTTAAATAAGAATTAAAATTATCAATTTGGATTTAATATATCATCAAAAACAAACATACTAATCCATGTCCGAATCACAATCCAGAAGCAAAGTAAAAACTTTGGAACTGACAAGTTAGGTTAGACATGTGAACTTCCACCAGGGAAGTGAGGCCGGGTGCTCCGGAAAGGTAAGAAACTTTTGCAAGAGAGTTTGCATAATGGTATTGACCAAAAAACATTATAAAACAGCACAGCCTAATATTTTATCCACATATCCATACAATATCAAATTAATGTGAATAAACAAATAAATTAATGAAACACCCTGTGTCAGTTTCAATTGTCTGTACTGAATGTGAAACTGCTCTAAATAAGACTATTATGTACACCAATTACAGAACTAATTTATATTTGGTTGTCTGTTGCAGAATTATGTCTACCAAAGTGTTGGTTTAATGTTTTAATCTAGCCATTAATGGATAATTCCTGTTATATTAATGTAATTATTGGCACTGTTAACCGCCGTAGACAACGTTATTGCATCCCTTGACTTGTTTCATTGACTTCTGTCTCTTTTTCCTTTTTAATGTATTTTTTTCTTTTAATTATAAATTTTAGACACGAAACAAAAAATAAAATATGAATAAAACATTGGATGTTATTTTTTATTATTTAGATCGGAATTTGAATTAAAACAAAATCCATTGATTGAATTCACAGACTATATAAGACTGTTGATTTTGAATTTATTAACGTATTGGAGTCATCAACCCTGATTAAGATTCTGACACTAATATCGAGGTGACGAGTTCGAGTATAATGAAAGAAACTGAAATACCCAGAGAAAACATTGGAAAGTTTAGTAATTATAAACTTGCAAATTTCTCACACTAAAATATGCCCAAAGTTGGTTCGAACCTAAAAAATTATCAAAATTCAACCATAATTTAAACTTTTGCAAGAGAGTTTGCATAATGGTATCGATCAAAAAACACATTATAAAACAGCACAGCTTAAGACTGAAGTAGAATATTGTACTAGCACCTGAAAATAAAAAATAAAAATCACGCATACAGTGAATAAGATATTTGCTTGGTTTGTAGTTGAGGTTCTGATATTTACTATTTTGTTGACAATTCTTGGGTCTTATTATCCATAAAAACAAGATTTGGACACTGACAATTGCCGTAAAATATATATGTCATAGTGTCATATACCATTTTTTGAATTTAATCATAAAATACATTAAAAAATCGTATACCATTTTTTGAATGTATTTTATGATTGATTAAATTCAAAAATAGTATATGGCAATAGTAGATCCACAATGCACAAGTACAAAATAAGTTGATTTTTAGCAATATAAATTTTTTAAAATTTTAAGGTATTCCGTTCAAATAGAGAATATTTTCTCTAAACATTCCCCTATATTACAATATCGATGCATTTCTTTCATAACAGATACTTAATCGATAAAGACTACCAAAATGATCAACAATTTACAAACGTTCTCTTTATCTCTAATCAAACCTTGCACGCTATATATATATATATTATATATATATATATATATTGGTAAAATATAATCAAAATAGCATTACATTTATTATATAATCTTATATATGTAGAAATATATCGTTATGCCATAGTCGTATATTATCCATATGGTTGACTTTCAAAAACATGTATAACTGACACTTGTCTATTTGTCTTTATATTCACAAGCATGCAATTGTCTTGGCACAATTAAATAAAAACACAACTTTATTGCCGTTTTTAAGAAAATTTAGCACATAGATACATCAAAATGTGATAAAGTCAGTCATTATTTTTATGGGATTTTTGTTTTCATTTTTACAAAAAACAGCTAAGTTATATTAAAGTACACTGTCTTAATTTTAATTAATTTTACTGTGAAATCATTAAATCGAAAAAATACATATAACAAACGGAAACCACACATTTACAACCCAAGAAAACATTGTATTTTTCACATCCACAATGATTGGATACTACGACACAAATAGTTTCACAGTACTTGAGATAAATGAGAAGTGCTAACGCACTGATACACTACTAGAAAAGATTGCAAACAATGCTGAACATGGCTTTTGAATTCGTTTTTCTGGAATATTTATGTAAATGTTTACTAAATAAAGATCTTAAAGCAGTTTATGGTATCAATAGGCTCATTCTGAATAATTTGTTGGTTTTTTAATATAAAAACATACATACTTATCAATGTCTAAATCAAATTCTTAAGTAAAATAAAAATTCACACTGACAAATTAGGTTTAACATGGGGAGGGAAAACACCTACTGTTTAGCTAGCTACACCCGCCACGTGTAAGTCAAAATTGAGTGATAGGAACTATGGAATGTCATATATATCGAGGGCAATCCTGGACGCATAGACATTAAACTTATCAACAATACTGTGATGACGGCCAATAAACTTTTTGAGGGCACCGATAACCCTAGGCTTGCAATATCCTTTTTCATTTTTTCCCGAAGAATTTTTTAATGTAGACATATCATCACATACTCCCGTCTCTTGTGTAACTTGCTACACTTTAGCATAAGATGTTATCAAATTAGATTGATTGAGACATAAGGGTATAGTGAGAAAGTTCATATAACAGCACCAGTGTTGATTGTGCATTACGGCAATTCAATAGCTCTTACAAATGAGTAAAGTCCTTTCTTTAAAGCTCCTAAATTTATCATCTGTACTGATTACACCAGATTAAAGTTTCGAAGAAGTAACGCCATTCATGATGCAAATATGTTTGCACTATACCAACAGTATACACATGTACGCACGAAAGATATGAAAAATAGCAAACCCCTTCTTATGAAAAAATTAGTAATTTATTGATTTAAAATGATTTTCAATAGACCTATAAGGAATAGCAGCGTCGCAAGAGTAATCAGGGGGTATTTTGTAGCAATTATTTCTGAAATGATGTAATACAGATATAAAATACCTTAATTAAAAACATCCTGGTAGATATCTAGAGGTACTTGAAAGTATTTATTTTCCGATCAGGACCAAGTCTCTTGCTCAGTTATGGCTTTGCATTTAGATTTCTCTTGGGGTAGAACAAACTCACTTGGGCATGTTGAGTCATTAGTAATAGCCTATATGTCGCTATGGATGCACTTAAATTGATGAGCCAAAGTAAATGTTTTGTCGCGGTCTGTGATAGCATCAACAATGCAGAACGTATTCCTGACAGTGTGTTTGACTTGTAATATAGATTTATACATACTTTTTCTTAAAACAATTACAAAAGGCTTATCAATAAATGAAGGACATTTTGTCTTGTAGACATTCCGAACTATAAATTCTCGTTTAGTTATAACAGTAAAATAATTTCTTCATTTCCATTGAAGAAGCAATCAGCCCATTAAATTTTTTTTCGGTATTTCAATTTGAACATGCAATCAGTCTATAAAGAAAAAATAAGCTTCATAAAGTTAAATAAAGCACCTTGCAACTGGTTCAGATGAACATTGTACATATACTCGGAATTGATAAAAAACCATCTCAGCTTTCGAATAAAAAAATCCACATTTGACAATTCAATTTCTTAACGTTATTATCGGATGGTAAAATCTCTGAACCATAAAAGCTTTAAATATGTATTACATCATTACAAGGAATTACACTAGATATTCATTGTATTGGCTTAAATTTTATAGTTGAAGCCCAAAGTAAGCAAGATTGAAATTGTATAGCAAAACGTTTTTAAAAAAATAAATTTCAATCGTGTGATCTAGAAAAGACTAGAAAGACAAAAAAGTGTTGTTTCGCTTTACAAAAAGAAAATAATCAGGAGATCTTTAGAAATCAATTTAGTAGTGACAAGAATAATATTGTGAATTTTAACAAAGAACATCACAAATATTGCTGAATGCAAGACATACATGGTACGTATAAAAAATAAACCATTAAAATAAATCTACCTTGATAAGTCATCGAAGTGATCCAAGCTAAAGTTATAGGTATTTAATTAGCATTTAATTTTTATTATTTGTGAGTTCACAACAAATGATTTGCATGATAAACATTTGAATGACGATCTTGCTAAGTTACATTTTATACTAGTTTTAATTTTACAACACTAGATTACAATTAAAATATATTATTATATATTGGGTGGAATTTTAACAAATTAATTGCAAACAATTAATATTTCTATGTTTAAATGTATAGAGCAATTTTAATTCTTATTTTTTCTAAAAATTCGATCTCTCATAATCTTTAATCTTTACATATAGAAGTTTATCATGGTATTTTTCCTTAAACAATTTGACACACAACCGTCTATATACTATGTAATATTTACATACAATGGTAGATCTATTGTTATTGCTCTGTCTTGTGTAAGTGATTACAACCACAACCTTCTTACACTTCATAATGTAATTGGTGTACTTGTATCCAAAACAAATTTCAATTTGTCACAACTATTGGATTTTACAAAGCAGAAACCTCAAGCTGTTATGTGAACACTTAGAATTTTTATGTCGAATGGAGTGGATCTGATTTTTATACTTATATCGAAATTAAATCTGGGGTAGTGAAGGAGCCTGGAGTACCAAAAGAAACTAATCGACCTTTGAGAAGTCACCTAAAATCGAGAATTGAACCTGTTTGGTGATCCTTAAACTGACACCTAAGATCACTTGTTCACCAACACCGAATTCAATAATTATTGAATTACCAAGTTCGCTCAAAAAGTAAATGACCATAACCACTCTATTTTAATAATGATTGTAAATTCTATATGACAATACATTATACTATTTTAATCTAATTGTATCCTTATGTCACACGCGTATAAAGATTCATTCATTGGAATTATTTCTGCTTTTAGTTACTCGGCCAGTTTTGATTATGAAAAAGTCAACATTAACTAATTAAAATTTTAATCAGGAAGTCGTAAGATGACATTAATAAAATACACAAAAACAGATTTATCAGGGAAATTCTTAATCAGAATAATTTCGGTCATCGACTTTTTTCTATTATGAGGTTTGTAAACTTGATCAAATCATTTTTTCCATCTGAACTCTAGAATTTAATGAATATATTTATAATGATGTAAAAGGAAAACGTATTTAACTAGGTTTAAACTCGGTTGTCGTTTTTATATAATGAATCTTGATCATAAATGATCATTTTACACTTTTTTTTTAAACAACTTGACACGCCGGATATAATTTATTTAACAAACCGTCTGGATACTAATTTAAGTTTGACTAACATTTTATTTTAAGATATTTAGAAATATTTGTAAATCTTTTTTATTGTTCTGTCTTGTACAAGTGATTTGCAAACCTAACCTTCTTACACTTCATAATCCAATTGTTGTACTTGTACACAAAACAAATTCCAATTTGTCACAATCATTAGGCTTCACAAAATTTAATAAAAACAGCACAATACAGAACGCCAAAATATTAAGCTTTAATCCTTGAAAAATACTTTATGTAGAGTGAATTATATCGGGTAAAACATTGTTTTACGCCTGAGGACAGTGCTTTAAAACTAATGTTGAGAAGTTGAGTTGTTGGATTGTTGAGGTAACCAAAGTGCCCATTGAAAATCACTGATCTGCGACAAGAAAACTGATAAACTTCGGCACTGAAACTTAGTCGGAGAAAGACATTATTATACGTAAGCCGGTGTTTTAGATTACTTGGCCACTAAATGTCAATTAAATCTATAACATGTAAATAAATATATGCTCATTGAATTACTCAAACAGCTAATGATCATATTCATCAGGCTTCATAAGAATAATTGTTAATTTGATACGTCAATAGATTCTAGAATTTTAATGAGATATTATATGGCATGAGCACAAAGTTACTAAATACCAGTATCATAAAATAAAAATCTGGATGTACTCTGCTTGGTTAGTTGCTTAAATATTAAATATGACAAAAGACACTTTTAACCTTTTTAAGTTTTAATCAGCAGGAAATCGTAAGAAGACATAAATAAAATACTCAAACAAACATTAATCAAAGGATTTTTTTAATCAAATTAATTTCGGCCAACAAACTTTATCTGTTGTGGTCTGTAAACTTACGTCAATTCATTTGGAAAATCTGAAGTCTAGAAATTAATTAATATATTAATAATGGTTCAAAGAAAAACATATTCAGCTTTGTTTATAATCGATCGATAATAACTCTTGATTAGGAATGATCATTTTACACCGTGCAATTTTAAGCATATTAACTTTGATCATTAAACCTTTTCTTACACAGTCTCTAAACTTGCGTCAACGTTTATTTTTTAATCTAAAATTTAATCTCATGAAACCTTTATGTAGGCATTGTAGTGTGTATGAAGCTTTACAATTGGTTTACTTTTATATCAAGGTTTTAATTAAAAAAGATCGTTTTGTACTGGATAAAATCTTTTGTTTCAAACAATGTAGTAAACATCATGCAAAGAAGAGTCATCACAAACATATATACAGATTACATTCTATCTCGTAGTCTTAAATTTGGATATATGTTAAAGTAATTTTAGAGGGTGGTTTGAAATAAAAGATACCAAGTTATGCTTCATATTGAGACGCAAGGCAACATTGGAAACTAAGCGATATGCGTGATGAAATCATTCTTCTCTTTTCGACTTTCCTTTTCTATGCAACATTATACCTGTTCTTACTACAGGAACTCCATTCAACGAAGCAACCTGCTTACTAATAAATTGTTTATCCAAGAGTATTGCAACCCTATGCTGATATAGGTCCTCAATTTGTTTTGTCGGTCATCACAATATTGTTGATAAGTATAATGTCTGTATCCAAAACTACCATGCATATATAAATATGACTACCCATAGTTTATTATTCCTTTTATTTTCTATTTTGATAACATAGTTCCCATGGTTTCTTATTCTCTATTTTGATTACACACGGGGCGGGTGAATTATGTAAACATAGGCGCTTACCCTTCTGGAGCACCCACCGCTCTTCCCTGGTGAAATTTCACATATTTAACTTAATTTTTTTACTTTGCTTTGGAATTTGTTTTATACATGGTTAGTTTCCATTCTTAAACAACACGACAAAAGACATTTTACTGACAGAAAATCGTCAATTGTAATATTTTAGGAAGAAAAATTCATAAATATGATTCAAAATTTTCATACAGTGCTTGTCTGATAATTTCAATATTTTCGGGGTTCGTTGGTTTTTATAAGACTATTGAAAATGTAATCGGTCCTTCACAAGTAGTAGATAATAATATAGGAGACGACTTAAAACGTTTCCTCTCTCGTACTTTCTGTTATTGTCGTTAGTATTTAAGTGGGATCAGAGGTCCTTTCGATACAACTTGTCTACATATGGCATAGTTATCACCATTCAACTTAAAACAACCTTAAAATTTATGACGTCAATTATGATATAAACTAAAAACTGTGTTACGTTTATCCGAAAAAAATTAATTCGGAAACAGTAACAATTAAGATATCAGAGGCATCTTATATTTTATACTCATATTTTAACGTATGTCTTGCCAATAAGCAATTACTTTGTACACATTTTGTGATTCTGTGTTATTCGACCGACGTATAAAACATCCTCTTCACATAATACCAATTACCTGACATGTATATTTTTTGAGATTATAGGAATTTATTTTTACCTTTTTTTCTTTTGTTTTTGTAACTTTATCTGATTAGAAATTACGAATGGATAGATATAATTGACTAGGTATGTATCATGTTGTTGGACATTTTTTCTAATCAAGATGAGATACATATTAATAGAGTGTAAAAACAACGTTTATTTCAGGGTCTTATATATCCTGTCCAAGAAAACATTTATGCAATATTCTCAAAAACTAAGGTATACTCCCTCATGCAAAGTATTTCCTTAGCTTAATTTGGTGAAATATACTTTTCGTCCTTTGGGTAGCTTTCCAACATCTTGAAAATAATTTTGGTTTCATAATTTTGGTCCAAGCACTACTGATGAGGAATTGTATTCCGAAACGGCTGTCTAGTGCTGTAAAATTAAAACTGGTATAATATGTAACTATAAACTATTTTTTACAAGTGTAATATTTGTGATTTCTTTTACTGAAAGTACTCTAAAAGTAAATGGTATTTTTTTTTACTCCTTAACAACTTAGGTACCTTTTAACCTTCATGTTTTACTGTGTTTTTGTTTCTAGAGGAAAAGCAGTATAATTGGCCACATATGATTTAAGGTTAGGAGTCTCACACAATATTTAAAATGAATAAATATTTTAACGCTATATGATCACTTTAAATTTGTCAACTTATCATTAAAAAGGTGAGGTGCAGTAATTGTATTTATACCCCAGTCATACGTATAAATTGTGGCGTACAGTTATTGAATTTTTAGGAAATTGGTCACGATACACGGAGAAAAACCAATGACCTTCGGAATGTGGATTGACACATACTCACACTTAAATCTATTAGAGCAGGATTTGAACCTACGGTAATCCGTATGTTTGCCATATAACATGTCACTAGGCCACCAAGGACGCAAACACAAAAAGAAATCAAATCAACTAATCTTGCAAGCACCAAGCCCGATACGTTTAGAATTTCTCTTAAATAGTAACATAATATGAGTATTGATCATTTTGTGCCCAAATGTGTTTTGTTGTACTCTGGGAGTTTATCAAGTTCAAAAAGAAATAATATTCATTAAAACATTAAATTGACAAATTGAAGTTTCTATATTATTTTTGTAAATGCACTGGCGTGACATAATCTTTTCATAATCTTGTTCTATACGTACTGAATCCACACTTGTGTTTTTATACATCCTTTGTATTCGACAGTAATTTAACATATCGGGATACAATATCATTATTCATTCGTCTGATCATGATATAAATATAAAGGACTACTGTATATTATCAACTTTCATTTATACATGAACAACGAAACAAAAATTTTTACAAATAAATTGTTGACTCAGGGATATTGTAGGCCTAGACTTACCTAGACTACCGTGGCCCTTACAACCTTTTATGGCCGCTACACAATATCGTTAATGGATATGTCTACTTATCCAAGGTAACCCTGGATATATTTGACGCAGGATATAGTTCCACGTTCCTTTGATTTCTAATTTTATTTTCACAGGTAGTAAATAAAGAAAGCTAAAAAGAAGGCTCATACCCTTTCGAAGCACCATTGTGCAACAGTTGACAATTAACAAATTTGCCAGTTCTGTAACATACGGAGGGAAAAATATCCCCTCCGAAATATTGCCGAGTTGATATTTCTAAGATTTGTCTTTGTGGCCTTGGTACCTGACCTATGTATACAATACATCTTTTCATGGTGGTAAACATGTGATCATAATCTATCCACGGACATGGAGCGGACACAAAAGTGAGACGAACAGCTTGATAGACGAGATGATTGTGAACATGTGATGACAATCTATCCACGGAAATGGAACGGACACAATATTTGGACGGACAGCTAGACGGACGGAATTATTCCTACATACTCGTTTACAGGGCTTTGATAAAAATACAAAAAGGGTTTTCAGAATGATATCCAGTTCCGAGAGAATGAGTATTGCTTTTGCGTACTGATGCAATGCCAACAACTGAAGTAAGAAATCTATATAATACCAATAGATATATGATATAACGAGGTCATAAATAAGCTGTTTGGCGGCAGTCCATCTGAAATGATCTCAAGTGACTGACCATCAAATCTAATATGTAGACTAAACATAATACTTATAGTCCTAGTGGACATCAATAATGTCCGAGATTTACGGACCCAATTGACCATCAACTACCTCTAAATACCAAGCCAACAGTAAATGGCAAGATTATTGATGATAAATGATATTATTTGAACGGCTTAGTTCACTTCGGGAACCAAGCACATAATATTGGTACAAGGACCTGGAGGGTATATTGTTTAACATATTCCAGTGCACCAATACAAAAATGGCGAATTTCAATTTAGCCTTCAAAATTTGAAAAATCCCGACGGTATGATTATGTATGTATTATGTATTGGTAATTAATGCATTATTTGCTCTGTTGTATCAAACCTTACACATGTTTAGGAAGAGCGAAAGTCAATACTAAAGACAGATACAATTGGAATTTTGAAAATACAGATTTTATATATGCTATCGGCATTTTAAAAACCGTTGTCTTTTCATCAGAATAAAAATATTATGAAAACATCCAAAATGATACTTTTATATTTGTGTTCAAGTTCTAAATATAGGTATGAAAATGTAAGATTAATGAATATCATTAGAATGTATTAAATGTGGTATCAAATTTCTCATTTAAAATCTATGCTTATTCCTTAAAACTGTCGACAAAAATTTACATTCTATGTTACAATTTTTTAGAAATGTCATTTAAGTATTAAAAATTATCATAGCAAATTTCAATTTCTTTACATCTAAAACATATCATGCCAATTTGTTAAAATATAACATGATAATTCTCGGCTATCGTAGAATACCTCGTTAAAACTGACATTTCTGTTTATTTTTATCATCTTGTATTTCATTATTGATAGCATTGATTCAATATAGATATCTGACAGGCATGAATTGGCCATCGTAGTATTTCTTACTTAAGAGTATAAGGTATAATGACCTTGACTTGTTATATCACGCAAGCGTTGTAAATCCAGTTATCTTCAGGACACTTTTTAAATCCAGGCGTATCGATTGTACATTATATACTTGTTGACATACGGAATTAGATTCCAGACATACAAATAGTATAAAACGAAAGATAAACCACGTATTCTAAAACATTCTGGTTTATACAGCATGAAATCTTAAATCTTCATTTTAATACCTAAGGAACATGATTTCTGGTTGAAATAGTATGTTATGCAAAAGAAAAAAGAAATTCTCTAAAACGCTTAATCAAGATTAGAAACCTTAATATATTACCTTGATGTAAACATGCATCGTGGTCGTTCAGGGAAACTAAAACAGAAACGGTTCGAAAATTTGTCATTTAGCATTTACTAGCATTGCCATTATTGTGATTGCACTGAATTTCCCCAGGAACCTATTTTCAGTTGCTCATTTCCTCTATAGAACAAAAAAGCAAGTTTTAAGATGTAAATAATTAAGCCAGCATGATTCGGAACATGATTGACAATTTAAGACACCTATACAAGGGGTACACAATTTAATCTATATCATACTGGAATGAAAAGGCCATAAAATAAGCTTTGCAAAACGTGACACAACATTATCGCTAAGTCATTACGTTGTTTACCATTTTTATCTGAAGTATGTATACTGTACCTAAAAAGACTCCGGAGTCTGTTTCCATAACTCTCTCACAGATGCGATTTTATTATCAAGTGTATAGCTATCGATCATAACCGTCTTCATCTATCAATCTCGTCTAGAACTATCTTAAACTTTATTCCCAATCTAGCAATCCCATTAGATTTCATAAAAATCAAATATCATTGTTTGATTGAACGTTACAGCTTACAACCGCTATACAGGCGACAACAAACCGTGAAAGATTAATTAATATTGCGGTCTGTTATTAAACATTATACATCGTGGTTGTCAACAAATCGTATAGTTCAATGTTATTTCAGCTCGATCTCGTCAATACAGTAATTTGACCACACATTTTTCTTTCAGTCGGTCAACGAATTTCTTTAGTTGAGTAAAAGTGATAATACGATAATATGTTATAGATAACACGATGCATCTCTGTTGATTTGTCGCCTAGAGAAAGAGAGTTTACGAGACTGTTTGGTTTTGGTTTGTTGGAGAACGTTGCCAGTATACATTTGTCGCTAAAGAAAAGAATGGAAAGTGTTTAACCGTCGCATCCAAAGGTAAATTAAGTCTATGAGACAGAGCAAAAATATTGTCAAGAATATATAGTTTCCGCGATTCAAGGAGGCCAGTTTTGGTTAGACGAGCGACCTGTTATTACGGATAAGGTATTCTTCCATCTTCCTATGTTTGAGATAGTGATTTTCGCTTGAAGAAACGATGGAAGAAATTTCTATCTTCACCTCCACGTGCTTATCTTCACCTACAGGTGCGACTTTCAGCGACGTCACAATCAAAAGACAATTGAATGACGTCATATCGTGGAGACATGACGTCGTCTTGCGGGAAAATGACACCCGAGTCTCCAAAATTTAGATATCTTTACTGAGTTTTAAATGTTTATTTTGGGAGATTAGAATAAATGCCTTTGTTTTCTAGTTTATCGTGTTGTATAAATTAAAATCAGGTACATTTTGTCCGATGGTCATATTTATTTTTATATAAAACGTTGAATAACAAAGTTGGATTTACAAAGATGGCGTCGATGTGACTGATACTTAAAGCAAAAAATTGTCACCAAAATGGAAGAAAAAGAATCAATCATGAGTTTATCTATGTAGGAAAGAGAAATCTAACCCCTGGGTTTGAATATTTCTGTCAGAAACTCGGCAAGCCTCGTCTCCGACTGAAATATTCAACCCCTCGGGTGAGATTTCTCTATCCTACATGGGTACTCATGGTAGATTCTATAACTAATCTCGGAAAATGACAATACCGGTTTTTAAAACAATAATATTGGGATTCAAACTTAGGTAGTATAGTGACTGTATGACGACCTCTTGACATAATGACCGATGGAATAGTTAAGGTATTATTTGAGGTTCACAACACCACAGAATCGTCTAAAAATAGATATGATAATAATGCATTACTGTATCGTGTATTGTAAGAACTACCGTGCTTGTTATCAAGCAATTATTTTTTAACATTATTTTGTCTTGAAATTTTAATAAGTTGATTTTTTTCTTATTACCAAAGGTGAGGCACAGATGTTATTTCCCATGTTTTGAATAATCTAATAACTTATTAGAGTATTTAGGGAATGGCTTAATCCCGAAAACCTGAATAAAGATGTTTGATGAATAAATGTTATTGTCACAACATAGGGATTTTTGTTTATGTACCAAAACGCTGATGAACAAGTCCATAAGGTTGTTAATGTTTTGCTACCTCCCATATTAAGTTTGAGGGTATAAATAAATGACGTGGGTATCCGAGGCGAATGTGTCGTAAGTTATATTTCGTATATAAGCCCATACAAACAACTCCGTTGTCCATGTGACCTAGTAACGCTACATTACATATTAAGTCGGCGATAGTATTACAGCACTAGACGACCGTTTTGGACGGCGATACTATTACAGCACAAGGCGACCGTTTTGGACGGCGATACTATTACAGCACAAGACGACCGTTTTGGACGGCGATACTATTACAGCACAAGGCGACCGTTTTGGACGGCGATACTATTACAGCACAAGGCGACCGTTTTGGACGGCGATAGTATTACAGCACAAGACGACCGTTTTGGACGGCGATAGTATTACAGCACAAGACGACCGTTTTGGACGGCGATAGTATTACAGCACAAGGCGACCGTTTCGAAAAACTATTCCTTATCCTCATCAGTAGTGCTTGAGCAAAAATTGTAAAACCATTTTTGGAAAACAAATATACACTGACCATAAATATATTTAACCAAATTTAGCTAAGTAAATACTTTGCTTTTACCTTAGTTTAGTTTTTGAGCCATTATGGATCAATCTTGCCATTAACACGAACGTAATTCATAAAACTTAAAGAAACGCAAGCAGCCTATGACTAAATCTTAAGATTATAACAATCTACTTCATAATATAGAAAAGCAAAATTTGTTTTCTCGTAAAACATGATGCAAGAAAATATTTAACAAACTAAAACTGTAAAATTATGTCAAATGTTTCACATTCATTTATAATAAATCTCCAAACTTCCTAACATCACCTTCAGGGTAACCAATATATTAAACACAAACGTCAAGTTTTATAAAAAGTACAATTCAGATTGATAATAACTAGTTATATTTAAATTTGATTAGACGAATCATTAGAGATCTGAATCGATTAACTGGTTAATATCGGCATTATTGTTATATTTCTTTCAATTTATATTACCAAGAGATGTTAACAAAAAACGGACATCTGTCTCAATTTCCTTGTGGAAGGTCACGTATTCGATTAAATTTGCCAGTTTTCAAATTTTTCACTTGATATTATAATATGAACATGAACCGGTCATTTTATTTTTGATAGATTACCTGTTTGAATAATAGAACATTCTTTCCGAATTTTCTTATATAAAAGCTTTTTATTCAGCACTGGAAACTATGAGTTTTACATAAGGGATATGTGTTAATAACTCTGTAAAAACATGCTTATTATCATTAAAATGATTAAAATCAAATTTCGATTTTTTATTACATAATTATTTGTATTTTGGAGATTGATTTGACAATTTCTGTTACTATCGACATTGAGTTTAATTATATCTCTCTGATGCGAAATGAAATATTTCAATTGTAGTGACATAAATAATTTGTCGATGTGTATTTATGATGTTTTAATCATTTCACATTTTAATGAGTATTGTAATGACTTTTCTGTGATTTATAAAGTGGTTGATAATTGGCATACCTTACTCATACGGATCATAATCCCGGGTAGGATACTTAACAAAATAAAGTTTTGATTCACAATTTCACACTTTACCGAACAAATTATATGTGCATTGTATCTGGTGTCTGTGTTTACCGATAACAACACAAAACATATTGCGTAAACGTTAAAATCATGATTGAAATATTTATGTTTAACACTAAAAGAACCGTCGCCTTACCGTCACAATTAGACGATACAATAGTAATGCACAAAAGATGCTTATGCAAGGTACAAATTTAAACTGAAGTTTTATATATTTTGCTATCAGGCCATGGCGAGTTATAATCCTCTCGATTTTATCGAATACGTAGAAAAATTAAGGAATTGTTTGTTGCAATTATTTCGATTGCTCTTTTACACTTACAAACACCATCAAACATGATTGAAAACAAAAGCAAACAATGATATAATTAATGTTATAAATACCTCGGAATTATCCTTTATGTTGATACTTAAAAGCAATTAAATCTGAACCTTTTTGTTTTAAAAGGTGTTTAACATGAAGCATCAGAAGCATCGGGAAACTGATATATATTTTCATAGCGTGTTATTTTCAAATTGCAGAAATTAAAATCTAGTTTCAAATTTCTGTTACATTATTGTCTGTGTTGTGTTGATTGATTTAACAATGGTTGTTATTTCCCATTATTAATTGCAATTTTTGTTACATTATTCTAAATGATTTGTCGGTCTGTTTCTTCTGATTATGCTCTTGTAAATATTTCACCAGTTTTGTAATACATTTTTCTGTGATTTTACTGAGTGATAATTCCCATTATTTACTCATCTAGAATCATAATCCCTGATGAGATACTAAACTAAACACAAACTAATATGAAAAAGTATGCTTCAAAGTAAAATTTGTGTCTAGTATCTCGAGTCTTTACTTTAGTGTTTACCATTAACAATTCAACCATATTACGTAATATTATGAAAGTCGTTAAAATCACGATGAAATGTTGATTCTTTACACTAAATAGACAACGTCGCATGAACGTCACAATTAGACAAAGGTAACACACAAAAATGTTTATGCAAGTAAAAAATTTAAACACAAACAATGTATAATATAATTTCATACCAAACGCGTCATGATCGGTAATCCCTTTCTCGATTTTAATTAATACATGGCTCAATCAAAAACTATAATAAAGTTATTTTTGTTGAATAAAATCCGATTTTTTCTACCATTTTACAATTACTAAGATTCACAGACATCATCGAAAAAAAAAAAAAAAAAAAACAGAATATAATATATTTTATAACATTGTAAGTTTTATCAATAGTGTTATTACATTCATATTGTAAAATCAATAAGTTCACATTGTTTTCATGTAAACAATGTTAGAATTTAGCATCAGAAACTATGTTTACATTGGAAAGGTGTATAATATCTCTGCTAGTGTGTTTTAATTACAGTGATTAAAATCAAATTTCAATTTTCTATTACATAATTATTTGTTATACAGTATTGTAGATTAATTTGACAATGTTTGTTAATATCTTCATTTCCCATTAATACATTACTTTCTCCGAGTGCAATAATGATTTTCCTGTAACGCGGAATGAAATATTTTGATTTTAGTTACATTATTTTAAGCAATTTGTCTTTTGTGTTTTTCTGATTGTGCTATTTCAACATGCACATTTATATAAATTTTATAATACGTTTTCTGTGATTTTGAAAGTTGATCAAAGTCCTGAGTGGGATATTAAACTAAACAAAATCGTGATATGAAAGTTTATGCTTCACTACACAAATAATCTGAGCAAAGTATCAGATTTCTACGAATTCCATTTACAATATAACCATATTGTGAAATATGTAGATAATCATTGCAATCATGATTAGAACATTTATGCTAAACACATTGCCAAAATCAGCCATATTATAATTACGCACAAACATGTTACGGCAAAGAACATAATAAACAATTAATATATCTGGATATGAAACGCATCAGTTATAATTTATTGATTTAATACCTAGAATAATGCTACAGATTGTTTTAATTCAATTAACAAAATCAAATACCAACATACATCTTGACAGAAACAGGGGGTACTTACCCTAATCCCGGGACGCTTTTTCCACAGTACAGAATAAGAGAAGCATACACATTTAAACTTCCGAATTTAAATAGATGCAAATACAAACATAACGACCCATGTCAAAATCACAATCCTTAAATCAAAGTTATTCTGGAAAATTAAGTAAAACATGTAAACTTCCACCAGAGAAGTGAGATTGGCTGTTACGAAAGGGTAGACACTTTCCACCAATCACGTGTAAAATGAAATTAAGAAAGCAACATGGAAATATGGGACGTCAAATAAAGCCATAATAATTTAGGATACTTAGACACGAAAATAGGTAAACAACAAGTGCCTACCCCCCCACCTTTACCACCTGACCTCACTTCGCTTGTGGTATTTCATGTGTTAAACCAAATTTGATTTTAAACGTTTTACCTTGGTTTTGGGATTGTGATTTTAACACGGGTTGTTGTTTGTTTTTGACAAGAGGAACATACATAATGATCTTTGAATTTCATTAATTACACAACAGAATTAGTAGTATTAAAGTTTATGCTGTAAGAGTACAATCATTAACAATTTGAAGTGAAAGATATAAATTTAAACACGTTATTTTACGAAATATAGTGTATTATGCTAGTAATGTGATGTAATTACATAAGGTTCTTACTATGACGATAAAATTATTGCGTTTAAACAATAAATCAATTTGCATTTTGTTTTAATGATTTTATTTGATTTTACGATGTTTATATTGATAGTTCCAGTTGTGATACTAAATTAATTAACACCAGAAGATAACGCATGAATTTCTAAACAAAACCTGGTGTATTACGACAGAATTACTGATTAAAACCTTACTGATTAAAAACATCAACCTCTGACAGTAAATCGCACATATTAAAATAATATCAGGGGTTTTGACTATTGTTTTGATAAAAAGAGTTGCAGCTAAATATATTTTTTAACAAAGAAAAGAGTTACAGCTAAATATTTTCATTTTGTCTGTTTTCTGTCTTCTACACAAGGTTTCAGAGCAATTGCGTTCATATCGGCTATGAACTGCAAGATCTATCTTGGTGACGTCACGGGAATTCCAGTCACAACAATCTGTCACGATCTGCTGTTCCATCAGCTGTTCCGTTAATCGAAAATCGTTATTGACAAAGCGCGGAATTAAAATTTTTTAAAATGATTTTGAACCAAGAAAAAGAAAAGAAAATAGTTTTAAACGTAAATATAACAATTGAACTGTTTAGAAATGCGGTTCATAGTCGATATGAACGCAATTGATATGCAAGGCAAACTAATCAGTTTGCTTGCATATCAATTACGTTCATATCGACTATGAACCGCATTTCTAAACAGTTCAATTGTTAAATAGATAAGCAAGTATCACCAAACAATGCATTTTGCATATTTACGAAAATAGAAAATAAAGAAACCTCAAAATAAGTTATATACAATCCTACAGACAAAATAAAACAATGCTATTAATTTTTCGAATGACACAAATAATCTTGCCTAACCTCGAAAAACATTGTATTAAAATCACCATCAATCAGGAAATTAATATATCATAAATGTATAAACTATCGAATTCAAATCACATTAACTTGTAATTAATAATCACTATAATGGATTCTATGTAATTTTTGGAGTGGGTATATACTCCGAGTGGAATACTTTATACATTAATACATTTATTAAACAATTCATGCTTCATTAAATAGTTGATCTTTGTAGAATATCAGATTTATTGTTTACCGATATTTATTCAAAACATTTTTTGTTCTACATATTTTATTTTATTTTACTGTAAATGGGAAAAATTTGCTTATTTTTCGCCGAAGAAATTATCGCGAAAGTGTTACTCACGTAAAAATGTCTTCCATACAGGTAAATGTGTCATAATGCATAGAATATATATATCTCTTTCTATTGGTTATGCAAAAATTACACTCACGCAACATGCCAGATTTCAGAAATCGCGAAATGTTCACCCCAGGCAAATAAGCCCCGTCATAGTATTTGTTATCCAGTACATCGGTAAAGAGTACGGGACGGTTAAAAAGTTTCCTGTGATACATTTTTAAATCAATATTCAATCAATCTTTAAAACATTTCTTTGGTTCATTAGCTCTATAGATGATCCCTAAACGTTTTTATTTATTCAATTCAAAAGTCTAAAGTCTACGTTTACAATTCGTTCTAGAATTCGGTTTTTTTTTTTTTTTTTTTTTTTTTTTTTTTTGGTTTTTTTTTTTTTTTTGTATGTGTATTGTCATCCAGGGTGAGGTAAAGCAATGGTTTTTCAAGTTTCTTATATCGCGGCAATCAATCCTAGGACAAAATTGTAAAAAACTGAAAAAACAACCGATTTTTGTCAAGGTGACATAAAACGGTCTGCAATTCTGTCAATAGGACGTAGACTTCAAAAGTAATGTCATGCATAAACAAGCGCTTGAGCTCTTTGCAGCATAATTTGGAAAATAGCGTAACGTAATCAACGGCCTTTTGTCGTTTTCATTTCAACGATGCAAAGCTCAAAACATCAAATGTATAATAATAAATTATTCAGGCAATGGTCAATATATTATGTATAAGATTATTTATTTACTTAGATTCTGGGTTGTGATGCGGACATAGATTATTATGTTTGTTTTTGATTATTTACGGATTCAATTTATTTCAAGTTTAAAGTGCGTATTATTGCGATAGGAGCATTATTTGTACGTGTTTTGTGAGTTTGTTATTCCAGGTGGAATACTTATTTCATTAAATGTGTGATATGATAAATAAATCTTCAATGCACAAAAAAATCTGTGTATTACAGGGAAGTTTATTATATAAACAGGTAAAACACCAGACAGATAGCGTAATGTATACGCAAATTGTAACCTCATGACACATGTTACATTGATTAATTAATTAAATTCTGCAAATTACTTGATTTAATGTATTTTTTTGTGATAAATAAATATTTATCCGTACATACAGTTACTTTTTCAATAAACACTACTAACAGGTAATACAAACGTGCTTATAATGCGAAAGAAACCTTGTTAATGTTTTGTATTGATTCGGCAGACAAATAAATAAGATTTTCACTAACTTGTATGATTTCGTTGTTAATAACTATTGTTCAAAGTTGTGTTTTGTACATTTTCTGAAATGAGCGTCAAAAATGTGCATCGTTTAACAATTGAAAACACGTCATTTGCAAAAAAAAAAAAAACAATTGTAGGATGTATTGCGTACTTTCAAATTCAACTGAACTAAGTTACAAAATCTGCATCAATAAAATTCAAATAATTCAGAAATTTCAAATTCTACGTGTTATTTGTTGAAAATATAAGTTTGTTTCATTGAGTCTTTTTGTAATGTTCTTTTTCAATATTGTAATGAATAAAAATTCTTACCATTTGATATTTTAATGGATTTTGTTTTTAAATGATAAATAACCAAATTAAAAATGTTTTCTTTTGACAATCACAAAGGCTTCTTTGTAAATATATAATCAAATCCATTTGAGTTAAGTAATAAAAGGCGATGTGCACCATTAAACATTTTAGAATATCAATTTTTAATCATTGTTTTACATTCAGTAATCGATTGTCGTTGTCAATTTGATAAGCCTTTTCATTTTAAATTGTTTATTTTTCTATGATAATTAAAGTAAATATGAAATCTACATTTTATAAAAGATACGTCGTGTGAGTTTACTTTACGTATAATGCAAAATTATAATTTATGTATGATACCATGCAGTCACGGAGCTAATTCGATTTCATCACATTTATACTTACTCGTCTAGGGTTTAATTTAAAGAATAAAAACTAGAATAAATGATTTTAATTAGTTTTTGCTAGGATAATAAAAAAGAGAATTACTATGGAAAAGGCTATTTTGAATAGGGAATGTTTTAAAACAGAATTGTTTGGAAAAATTATCAGTGTTAAATTATTAATTATTTAGAGTTCTAACAAAAAAGTATTTTTGTCAATGCTGCATATATTGGTTAACATCTGTATATAGAAAATAAATCACATTTGTGACAGAACAATGTATTCCGGCTAACCATTTGGGCCCAAGATTACAAATACATGTTTGGTAAAAATTACCTTTCACCTGTTTGATTGGTTTAAGAATTCTACCTTTTCCCAATTAGAATTGAGAGTGGAAAAACGTACAAAAAAGTTTTTAGATGAATTAAACAGTTCAAGTCAAAAGAAAGATACCCTCTTAAAGAAGAAGTAATTCTTTGGTAGAATTTTAATTCAAATTGCACTAGTAGACTTCAGCTCGTAAGAAAAAACTATTGCTTACACCAAAATTAAAAACAAATAGAAAACTTTGGATATGGATTTAAAAAACCCAAACACTAATCAACAAATTAAAAGGCACGAGATACAAATATAAAGTCGACGGGCAGGTTATTCACTTCTTATTATAGAACTACAGAATTTCTCGCAGTCTCCGATTTATCGAATTTAACATATTGTGGTACTCAAATACACTTGCAGCCAGACTGATTTTATAATTTTACACTCTGTGATTCTTAAATACGAAAACTTAAAAATAATTATAGATCTTGGTTGACATAAATGTTACATTTCTTAAATCAAAGCAAAATATAAATCAAATAATTCAAGGTTATCAATGGTATACTGTAAGATTAAAGCAACAAATACACTCAAACTGCTATTTTACTGTTTTAAAAAGAGAAATAAATCTTGTATTCGAAATTCTAACATGCAACTAAAACCAATTCGAATTCCCAGAAGAGGAATTTAAACTAGCATTCTACATATTCTTAAAAAGGGAAACAAGGACGCTTTAAGTAGTCAATAAACAGGTTTAATGAATACTTTGCGCTCGTCAAGTGTTGTTTCATGAGGCGTTCCTATCAAAAATTGGTTAAGTTAAAAGAAAATGAGAGACAAAACCTGACTGTAAATCGATACACCACTAGATCTCTATATTGTTTTTTCTTTCTTTTAGGATTTAAAAAGTGTTAAGTCAATGTCATTTAAAGACATGGAATACTAGATAACATAATGTGTCTCTTCCAACGTTATGTTTTAAATGAATCTTGAAAAATAGAATTAAGCTACCGAGATTTGGCTGTTAAAACAGCGAAGCCAACGGCCGTATTATGTCATAAACATTATAAAATCAATTGAGACAGATGCGAAAAACAAATATATTAGCAGGATTAATGCAGTTATGACTTTAAATCAAACTGAAAAACAAATATAATAGCAGGATTAATGCAGTTATGACTTCAAATCGGACGTTTGTTTTAAGATTATGAATTGTATATTAAGTGTTTCTGCACAACAATGTGCCTGTAAAGAATGACAAAATAATTGATCATTTTGATAAACGGGATAATTTGATTCGCATGCCGGTTTTTAGAGTCATTTTCTAGGAATTTTTGACGTTTAATTCGCATTTACTCAAAACAAACCTAGTAAAACTTGAATCAATCTCACAAAGACTTTGAAAACACCTCCAGTGATTTAAATGAGGCATGTGCTTTATTGATGTTTTATTAAAACAAAACAAGTTTTTGTTTTAATAAATAATTTTTGACAACATTATATAAACGTTATTTTTTATTTTTCACAGGCCCAGTAAGACTTGTAACATTAAGGGACGTACTGAACAACAAACACATTGAAATACATGTAATATAGTCATAGATGTTTCCAAAACATAGAGAGTTATGACACTCATGAACAATATAGTGATGATAGTTCATTATACAATTCTTGAGTTATATTTTATTAGAACCAGGTTATATATATATATATATATATATATATATATATATATATATATATATATAGTAACAAATATTCACCATGCTTTTACGACTTATAAATAGGTTCATTTCTACATAATCTTAAAAAGAGAATAAATGTATTAAAACAACATTCCAAAAAGTACTGTGGTAATTACATAGGGTTCATTTTAATTATGGGATCATTGTAAAAACATAACTTTGAGACACTGATGCTAGCTTTATGGTCTTTTTCGACATTTATGTTACAAAAACCGTTATGTCCACATACCCATCTATTAGGACGTATTTAATGACACATTCGTAATACATAAAAAACTATAATACATATGTAAAGTTCTCGACATACCATCATGTTTGCTATGTCGGAAAATATCGATCTATAGTTTTATACTGTAGGTGTCATTAATGTTGTCTTTTGTATCGACATGTTTCTGATTTTGCTTTTGTATGCTAAAGATTGTTTTATGTCTCTGTTAAGATTCTAATTTTTACTGCCTGATGGATGGAATAAGTAACGGATATCTGCAAAAGCTTTGATAATTTATCAGTTGAATGTTCGTCATAGATATTGCAAAGAGGTGAATATAGAAGTGGTGTTTAACGCCCCAAGAATATTTCACTTACATCGAGACGCCGCCAACTATAGACCAAGGTGCAGAAATTTCCCTCTGCGTTGAGCTGATGGCATTATACAACAGGCTTCTTTATCGTCTCAAGCCTACCGTGACAGGCGACCTCGTTCATTTTAATTCTCTACCAAAAGAACCACGACTTTCATTTCATAATGTAGATTGATTGACGAATAAACAGTCACTGCCAAACTTTTGGAGCGAACATTCTACCAACTGAGCCACCGCGATGGTTTTTATTGCAAAGAATAATTTATGAATGGGTATAATGTATGTCATAACAGGCGACCAGACACATCCTTGCCTAGTATTGAAATATCTACCTTGAAGTTTTCTTAAACACATACAATTCGTATCAAACGCAATGAGAAATAAAACGCTTCAACAACGATTAGTACACCGACGTTGGTGTAATGAAGTTTGAATATAGTTTGTTTACGTCTGAAATAAAAAATCACGAAGAAGACTTAATACAATAAACAGTTATTTAGTTGTTTTGCACAGAATTTATTTTGGTACCTTATTCGTTTTGTAACAACAAGCAATTCGATTTTACATTTCTAACGTAACCTAACGAAATTACATATTATGCTTCAAAACTGAAGAATGAAAACATCTTTTTTTACTCGAGATAAAAATATTTGTAATTGTCACAACTAGCGTAAACACGAAATAGAAAAATTGCTTAGTTCATAAATAGTAGGGATACACTTATACATTTTCTTCTTAAACAAATCATTAAATGCAATTATGTATTAAACATCCACTATAAAAGCAACTGCAACTAGAAACATTTACTCCAAATTAGACGTTTGGTTATCTCTAATTACTGAACTTTTGTTAGCATCAACAGGATGCCTGCTGATATAATCAAAGAATATAATTACATCGAGAAATTCTTCTTGCAATGTTAAGCAATAACAGCATAAAAATTACACAAACAGCCAATTTTTCTATTTTCCTTCTGTATTAATCAAATTACATCTTATACCAGTGTTAATTTTACAGCACTTGTCGGTCTATTTGGAATACAATTTCTCATCAGTAGTGCTCGGGCCAAAATTAGAATCAAATATTGTTTCTCGAGGGGTTGAAAAATTCCCAAAGGACAAAAAAAAATGCAACCAAATGTATATAGGGAAATACTATGCATGAGGTAGTATATCTTAATTTAGATTTTCAGATTTAAGCTAACAGCAACTTTAGACAGTAGTATATTTCTTACAATACAAAACTATTGATACTAAATTTAAAGTACTGGACGACTGGACCATAGGAGCACAATTTGAATATGACCGTATAAAACATATTACATTTGGTTTTATGATACTGTTTGACGTAATCTTTTGGGAGACCACAACATGAGATATTTATTACACAAAATACTAGATAATTAACCACAACAATTGAATTTCAAGATCAGCACTATATTATCGGCTTATTTAAACAAAAGAAATCAACGTTAAATAGAAATTAAAGCAAAATGAAGTAAAAGCAACATGGTTTGTATAAACAACAGTGTTAAAAGGTTTTGTGTGAACAACAGTGTCAAAAGGAAATTACTTACGGCGAACCTTTTCTTAGGGTTTTTAATGATTAACGACTTTATAAAATAATGTATTTAGAACCATATTCAAGAGATATATAGCATTTAGAAGCTACTTTAGATTCACAATGAGATACAAAATTCTTAATGGTCGTGATTTTGTATTATACTATTATATACCAACCAATTCCTGCAATATAGGAATCCAAATCAAATCGAGTGTAATGAACAAGCCATTGACATTGACATTACAATCAGCTTAACAAATAATTAATGAAACCAACAAAACTAAAACACTAGTGTCTGTGCCCCAAAAAAGTATGTCACTAAGCAAAAAGAAGAACAAAGTCATCATAGAGAAAACAATTATCGACATGATACTTTTTACCTATACAACGAGTTTAACGTTTCATTTAGCATAAATATGTGTTTTTCTGGTGGTGTTTACAATTCATGGTTAAAAAATAGCAATACGAATGAAAATATATAACTGTAAATGCAGTTACTGGGACCTTTATTTTTTTCCGGAATTTCGGATCTGTTTCGTTTTTGGTTATGAATTAACTCTTCTGCGTAGTCTTTTCTTTTGTA
Organism: Anadara kagoshimensis; assembly: GCA_021292105.1. NCBI lineage: Eukaryota > Metazoa > Mollusca > Bivalvia > Arcoida > Arcidae > Anadara > Anadara kagoshimensis. The sequence goes on from CM037869.1 coordinate 9,704,785, forward strand.
AATGTAGCGTGATTTTTTTAGTTTTGATAGCACTAAGAGTTATAGTTATTGGTTATAAACAATTTTCTTGGTATAAGGATGTTAGATCATAAATGCGGCAGATAATGTGGCAGACATATGTATATATGTATATTTTATTGTACTTGCGTCTAAAGGATTTTAATTAGGATGTTAGTCTTGTGATGTTCATGTCATGTCCAAGTGGTTGTCATGTACTGTCCATATCTTCTACTATGTCACAGACAGGCGAGTCACTTGAGTTATCTGGTCCGTTACTGCACTTTTCTGCCACTATTAATTTAGTGGAGCTCCTAGGTCATCTGACTCTGTTCTCTTTTCTGATTGGCTTTCTATTTTTATGTGACCAAACCAGTTCTTTTTCCTGGAATAAATCTTCATTCCGTTCATGGGTTTGGTCAGCTATACATGACACACCTTAATGTGGATTCTCTCACATTGTTATCTGCTGGTGAGTTTATTTATGGTAAAATTATATTTTTTTTATCTATGTCAATTTTCTTCGAAAATTGAGATTTTGGTGTATTATTTTGGTTGTGCAAAGAGTTATTTCCCTTTGTTATTTATATATATAGTAACTCATACGTAGCCTTGTCTCGTTACAGGGTGATTTTTACTTGTATAATATTAGAGAATAAAGAACCCAATACAGTTGGATCGACTTAGTTTTGTCTGCACTCTGTTCTCTTTTCTGATTGGCTTTCTATTTTTATGTGACCAAACCAGTTCTTTTTCCTGGAATAAATCTTCATTCTGTTCATGGGTTTGGTCAGCTATACATGACACACCTTAATGGTGGATTCTCTCACATTGTTATCTGCTGGTGAGTTTATTTATGGTAAAATTATATTTTTTTTTCTATGTCAATTTTCTTCGAAAATTGAGATTTTGGTGTATTATTTTGGTTGTGCAAAGAGTTATTTCCCTTTGTTATTTATATATATAGTATCTCATACGTAGCCTTGTCTCGTTACAGGGTGATTTTTACTTGTATAATATTAGAGAATAAAGAACCCAATACAGTTGGATCGACTTAGTTTTGTCTGCACTCTGTTCTCTTTTCTGATTGGCTTTCTATTTTTATGTGACCAAACCAGTTCTTTTTCCTGGAATAAATCTTCATTCTGTTCATGTGTTAGGTCAGCTATACATGACACACCTTAATGGTGGATTCTCTCACATTGTTATCTGCTGGTGAGTTTATTTATGGTAAAATTATATTTTTTTTATCTATGTCAATTTTCTTCGAAAATTGAGATTTTGGTGTATTATTTTGGTTGTGCAAAGAGTTATTTCCCTTTGTTATTTATATATATATTATCTCATACGTAGCCTTGTCTCGTTACAGGGTGATTTTTACTTGTATAATATTAGAGAATAAAGAACCCAATACAGTTGGATCGACATAGTTTTGTCTGCAATTTCTCAACTGTTACAAATGGCGCCCAACGTGAGGCATTCCTGCAAGTAGCCATCTTTTTCTGGGAAACACCCGGGATTTCGGAAGTGACGTAAACCGTGAATTTTGTGACACAAATACGACTTTATTCACTTACATGATTATTTCCACTGTTGCGGAAGTTGAATAACTAGAACTTTACTCGCGTGTGCGCGCATCACATAGATACAGGACATATGAATATTAAAGATAATGTGCACTTTATTTAATATTTTCAGGTATTGACATTTGTTTATTTATTTAGTTTGAGTGACTTAACATTCAGTCAAAAGACAATTATATAAATAGACATTGTGTACTATTTTTCTTTTCAGGTATATTATACGTGTTTATTTACTTTGGTATTGCAGCAATTCATTTTGTTTTAAATTTTTGCTGGTAGTGGGTAATTATTTGTGTATTTATGAAATAACCTAGGATTAATTGTATATAGAATATATATTTACATTTGTTTTCATTTTGCACATAAATCATCATATCACATTTTATATTTGTTTATCATTTTTACCCCTCATTATCATATTTTTTATCATGATCATCATATCATGCAGCTGATCATTGCGCGATAAAAGCAAAACCGTTTGAAAGTACATTGTGCAAGTAATATAAAAATATAAACCACATAATACTTTACTAATTTGTTACACTGCTATTAACATAACTTCTAGGTCTTGGTTGTGTTACAGGTTGTTTTTCTTTACAGGTAATTACAACTTAAATTTATCTACAATCTGGTATTACACATACAACATCTACACTTTATAGTTTTCAGGGGATTTACATTGAGTGGTCTAACGCAACTATCTTTTCATTGTTGCATGTGACTGACTTCTCTTTTCAAAAACTTGTTGTCAACCTACAATTAAGTTTTTATATTCCATCCAACCCTTTACTTTTACGTGTTATATGTTGACATTTCCATTTTGTCCATTTCATGTTATATGTTACATGTTATTTAGTAAGTTTATTTCTCTATATTGTAAAAGCAATTGGGGAAATAGTCTCAGGTTATATACAGGCCTATTAAGTTTATAATACATATATCCAAATACACCATTATTTAGTATTAGTTAGCATTACTTAGTTAGATTAATATATAGCATATAGTTAAGTTATATATGATAGGTAAGATTTATTTTTTCAGAAATCAACAAAGGATATTCCGCACCGTAATATTATTATCAACAATTTATATTGCACCAAAAAAAACGAAACACATTAACATCAGCTGGATACATTACAAATATTTTACGGTTTAGTTAGGGATATATAGTTGGTGACAATAAAGGGTTTAATTAAGCCAGGTCTAATTAAGTTAATTAAGATTAATAGTCACAATCATATTAGAGGATAATCATTCATCGATGGATATCAACATTTTAGTTTGATCAAAATTGGACACTAGAATTACACCGTTGGAATTTCAACGTTGGAATTTATGATAAAATCAAGTGTCTTCCGTTCAAACAATTTTTATGCTCGTTGGGTTGTTTTTGTAGTTTTTGAATTGATTGGTGTTTAGTCTTGATTGGGTTTAGTTTTCTTTTGGTATTTCGTCTGCCATATTACGTCATTGCATCGTTGGAATTTGAAATATAAATTTATAATGGCGGAGGTAGAACTTAATGAGGATGAGAAGGAACAGCTAGTAGCTATGTTCAAGGCGATGAAAGTCAAGTCTAAGATGGATAATCCATTGGATTTTATGCATTGGGTGGAGGAACACGTCGCTCCACATGAACCTCATAAGCTAACCGTAGAATATCCGGAATCAACTAAGACTAATAACTACATTCCGCGTCTTCCTATATTTTCCGGGGATAAACCAGCGTCAAAAGGGGATACAACATATGATGACTGGAAGTCTAACATCATTAGTTTATTAGAGGAGGCAGTCTATCCTCAGGAGAATATTATGCAAGCCATACGGAGATCTGTTAAAGGGGAGGCAGCTGAAGTTTTAAGGCGTCTTGGATATAATGCACCTCCTGGTGTAATTTTGTCGAAATTTGATAGCATATACGACACTATTGAGGCCAAACAATCTATACTGAGGAAGTTCTATAGTGCATATCAACTTCCTGATGAGGATGTTGCTACATGGAGCTATAGAAAAAGGGAAAGTCAATGTATCACAGTCAAATGAGTTGTTGAGGGAGAAATTTTATACTGGATTGAGACCTTGGCTCAAGCAAATAACTGGACACAAGTTTGACGCGATCAAGGATTTCGACAAACTACGGGTAGAAGTCAGAAAAATTGAGAATGATCACCAATCAACAAGGAAACCGGAGGAGTTGAGGAAAGCTACAGCAAAAATGGCAGTATCAACAACGGAATCAGAGGAAACAGGACTAGGAGAACAATTAAAACAGATACAGACTATGATGCAACAAATTAATAAAGAAATATCAGACATCAAGAGGAAGGTCAATCAGCCCTCATACCAACAACAACAGCATCAAGTGCAATCGAGACTACAATGTCAATGGCAAAATTCAAAACGTCGACCAAGACCACCACCATCAAATTACAATAATAACGACCACAACCAGTCGTATCCTCCTATTTCATCTAGTCCATATGATCAATATACCAACTATCACCCCATGCAACCTGGATCTGGACCAGCACATTCTAGGGGTAGAGGTCGTGGTACAGGTAAAGTTATTTGCTATCGATGCAAACAGGAGGGGCATTTACAAATTGGATGTCTTGTAATACTAGATCATACCAGGAATTTAAACGGGCAAGGGCCTATGGGGTGTGGCCATCCATAGGCTGTTCTACGGAACCGGTGCCCATCAACAACATGCAGACTGGGACTACTAATACTATTCCTGATGAACTTGTCGGTGATTGCAATGAGGTTAATGTTAGCTTGGAGGGTGTAATTTTATTAATATGTTTGGAAGTTCTCGTAACTTTTCTGTTTTCATATCAACATCCCTCCTATTTATGGAAAACCCTCCCCGTAAGGGAATTTGTTAGCTGTTTATGCCATAGCTTGAAAAGAAACGATTATGACATAACGTTTATAGTTGTTCTAAGTAAGAAGGTACAGAAGGGATAATTTTGACATAGTCATATTTGTTAAAAAGTTAAAAAATTGCTCTATGTACAGAATTAAGTTCACTTTTTCATGAATGAAAAATATTTCCCTATTAGGTCAGTATATAATTTTTATTAAGTTTTGACCATTTTTTGTGAGTTTGTTGGAAAATACGACTTTATTCTTGCATTTTGCATGTGCACTGAATTACTGGAAATACAGTATTTCTGAAACAACTATTGTCAATAGTTACCTAAGTCAGTTGAAACATAACCAAAGCATTTGATATGTGGAGTATCTAGAGGTTTTACAGGTCAAACCCAAACGTTAACGTTTGAAGGCTTCGTATTCAAAGCTTTCAACTGAAAACCAGTTCTTTAACTATAAAAAAATCTTATGACATCTTTTGACGCCAAGGTATTTAAAATGATCAATTATGAATGACAAAAATAATTTTAACATATGCATTTTTGGCGCATGATCCATAAACAAACGCTCACAATACTGTTTTAGAAAGACAAATAAATGTCCATGGGCAAACGAAATACCACAAGGTACTTTGCACATTCTCTTACTAAAAGTTTTAGGTAAATTGTCAAAGTCTGATAGATTGGCATGATACAATGAACGAAGTATAGCCAGCCATACATGAATGGATCTGCAAAGAAATGTAGAAATTCAAATGTGTGTTTAAAAGAATGTGAAGAATATTATTCAAACACGGTCGTCTTGTGTTGCAAATTAAAACAGGTTTAGCAAATAATGCATATACACACCTGCGATATGAATATTGTCACAGTAGTCTGACTTTATTAGGACTTTATTTGAAACTTTATATTGTTATGTGAACTCAGTAAATGAGACAGCAAATTGAACACTTCTTTGCGTTCCTAACTATATAATCAAATTGAAGAAATTGGAATTCGTTTTCTTGTAGACTGTACAAGGATAACTCTCAATTATAACAACACGGCTTTGAACATTGAGATATCGTAATCATAGACGACATGTTTGTGGTATGTACGTAACTATGATTTAATGTCCGCGGACACTCAGTAAATCACGCTAGCAACCTTTCCTGTTAAAACTACAATAAAGATAATTAATTTGTCTGGAAACAATAGCGGTGTATAAATACAATCATAATAAAATGTATTTCTGATTTATACTCTGTATGGTTATTTAATCAATGTCTATAACAAAACTATAATAATTTCCTGAAAATCTGTTTTACAACTATGCTAAAGAAATAAGGTATCGTATTTCAATTATCAACATCTTCAATAAAAATACACGCTTTCTCATTAACCTCAAACATACTGATCCATGTTCAAATCGCTATAGTAAAAGTGAAATCAGAAACTTTGAAATCTATAAAATTAGTTAAAACAATAGAATTGCCCACACAGAAGTGAGACCGGATGATTTTCATTGAAAACTGGCAAATTAAGTAAAAGACGTGAACTTCCACATGAGGAAAGAGACCAGAGAGATTTTCTTTGAAGACTGGTAAATTAAGTAAAAAACGTGGATTTCCACATGAGGAAAGAGACCAGAGCGATTTTCTTTGAAGACTGGTAAATTAAGCATAACACGTGGATTTCTTCAACATGTTAAGTGTACATGGGATGATTCTCTTGGTCTCAAACAACATTCAACTCATACTGTGAAGTATTGAATCACATAGAATAATAAATCGTCTGAATATCAAAACCTAATCACGTACATTGTAACGGTGTTTTGATTTTTGTCGAATATAGATATTTTTTAAATGCCTGACGCCAATGTGTCCTATCAAATGTTTTAATAATGCTAATAGGAAGGAAATATCCAGTGTCACTCATTAATGAATTTTATTGCTACAACGACCACGCATTGTGCGTCCAAAATCCAGGACCACTGGATGCGTACAGGATACGGTGTAAAGACAAATGGTTATGAAGTGTGGCAGTTATTTTGACACATACACCGTTACGTGCAATTTTGATATACTGTTTAATGCAATTCTTTGGGTTTTTTATTATATTTTTTCATTATTTTTTTGTGAATACAGATTTGTAATGGTTTGTTCTTTATTTCTTTTTGCGTTTTTTCTATAGCGTGATGTTGCTTCAATAATAAGCTCAGATTATTCAACTATAGAAGTCTATATTGTCGGCATTTGTTTAAATCTTTTCTTCTTAGAGACACGTTTGCGTGTTGTAAAACGTTCAAAGTTACTAAATTGAAGATCATCCCTAATAAATCCATAAATGGACTTTTTGGTTATATTATTTATGTGTGGTTTTTAATAATTTTCGTTTGACTTGTGTCCTAAATTTTGTGTAGTTATGCAATATATCATCCGTTTGGTTAATTCCCCAAGTCGTAAATGTTTTGTACCATGAAAACTCTTTGCTAACATGATTAAAGAACCAAAATGAAACCGCATGGTATGATTAACTGGAAATGAAGCCATTTATAATAATAAAAGAACAAACAATATCCATTTCAATACATGATCTATTTATCGAAAATTAATTCAATAAAACAAACCGAATCATTTTGGATTTTTAATTTACCTAATGCGATTGTCTTGTATGAACATTACTGATCATTGAAATTACTGATCAGTCACAAGTTAACTTATCTGGAAATATGTCAAATCGCACGGAAGAAATGGTAACAGTGGTTACATAAAGTTTTGTAAAATTTTGATTAATGAAATATCAAATATCCTTGCAATAAATGGAATTGTAAAAATGAAAAGATAAAGCAAAGAATATGTCCATTTTAAATTCTACACAAAACTTAATTAAAATTAAAACTAGACATATTTTTTAAATTTTAATTGGTGTATTACTGGACTCGTTGCAAAATATGTGCGATGGTTTATATTTATCCAATAATACTTTAACCGGTGTCAGGTCAATTCGCCCCCACGGTAAATTCGCCCCCGTCAAATTGCCCCATCTTTCAACAAATTCGCCCCCATGTCAAAATCGCCCCCACTTCTTGCAAATTCGCCCCCATTTTCCAATGACCATATAACAACTTTTTTTTTACTTTTTTAATAAAACATCAAATTAAAATAATGCTACTTGAGAAATGAAACATGTTAGTGCATCTATTTATTAATGGATTTAACTTCATATATCGTGATTCACTTTATATCCATAGTCCGATCACTTAATCAGTGATGAAAACCGATATGGCCTTAAACAGATCGTGAATTACTTACCGCAAATTTTATTAATGCTATATGTAGATCTGTTTTTTTTTCATAACATGTGTTTAAATAATTTCATTAAATTTCTTACATGAAGTCTAAAAATCAAATAAAGCCCCTTTTTCAGACGCGCATCCGAATTTAGACAATGCGTATCACGTAGTAAAATGCATTATCTCAAAAATCTCGGTTTTGTTAGATAAGCCTACAGGATCTGTAGTTTTAAAATATTAAATTGAAAAATTGTGTCGTTCTAGGCCAAACATGTGTAATAAATGAATATTATTCATTATTTTGATGTTTGTGCTGTTTTACCTGTTGTCCATTCATAAACAAGTGCAATGGGTTAGTCCGTGACGTATACTGTTTAGGAATAGAAACACCTGTATAAACCCGTATCGCGTGATTACGTATTAGCCAATTAGAACCCAATTATGTATGACCTATATGAATGAAACTGTCGAATATGCCATATCAACATATGAGAGGGGCAACAGCTACCTTTCAATTAATTGCTAAATTTTGACTCCCAAAAAACTCAAAAACTACAGTGAAAATTAACAATTTAACCATGGACATAGAAAAATAGTATTTTTAAATACTTATTTTTAAAACAAGACCTGAAACGAACAAGTATTAATTTCTAGACCAACTTTTATCGAAAAAGTTTATTTAAATTTATTCATATAAATTATAAGGAAACAATTGAAAATGGTGAAAATATTTGCAAAAAAATATTTAAATATAAAAAAATGTTCTTAAAACACATGTGGAAATTTAAAGTCTATTGAAGTTATATCAACCAAGATATCTATGTTTGAATCACACCACCCATTGAAAACATGTTTTTTCATCATTGAAAATGTGACTGGACTATAATTGTATTATTAAACGTTGCCAATTTTGCTTTTTTGCAAAATCATTTTATTATTTCTAATGTCATCTTTAATCAACATTAAATATGTTCTTTTTGCTGTATGATTATATCATAATCTTACAAAGGACTTTTGATAATTACCATTTCATGCCATGCCCGAGATGGGAATTCTGTCAATGCATTTTGCATTATGAATGCTCGACAAAAACATTTCAATAAGACATTATACATATTTACAAATAATTTGTTTGCAGTTAATTGGGCATATGTGAGGTCGTAAAAAATCATTTTTCTTTACTTTTGAAATTTCAATAAAAGAAAACAATTTCTCAAAAATTGGGGGGGGGGCGAATTTGTTGAAAGTGGGGGAGAATTTACCGTGGGGCGAATTGACTTGAATTCCTTTAACCACACCATTGTACATTTGTTTCGAAGTCGGATATTGTTTGCAAGTTTGAGTTGTCTTTGAATTTTATTCTGTTTTTTAATTATTTTCTTCATGCTAAATTTAGTAATTACGTTGCTGTAAAAATATTATTTATATTGCATTAAACTCTATTAAATGCAAACGTGAAGACAATGGTAAGTGCATTTACAAAATTAGACAAAACACAATGCGGTATTTGACACATTAAATGGCTTACATGGTTATGTTATGAATGTGGAAATGCATTGAATAGAGGACAAATCCTACATTTTCAACAATGATATATGTATTGAGAGGTCAAACCAAGAGGCTAAAAGTCAATTAACAGATGCAAAATGACATCCTGGTGGTAATTAAAACTGTATTCATATTTTTCCAAACTCATTTGTAACCTTAAGTATTTAACAAGCAAGAACGTGTGTCGCTTTTTGTTAAATTTAATACGAACGTCGTTGAAAACAACTATTTAAAAAGACAACATGATGAATTGGCGAGTAGCAAATTTCATTTCTCTTATCAGGTTTAAATTACCCTTTTTCCCAGAAGCCGACTACTAAATCACTGTTGGATTAGTATACAGTATCAATGGGACTTCTCAATTCTGTCGCAGATAATCTTTATTAACTGGCCGATTCCCAACAGGGCCTATCTTTGATGGAAACAAATAACTTTGTGACAGGATAAATGTGAAGGGAATTGCTGTATAACGGACCGTATTCAATCTTGATATATAAATGACAAACTCTGTATCTCAGTCGATATTACATTGTGGGTTTCTTTTAACAGTTGTTAATTATCAGTAATCCTGACAACGTCTAGAGACGATATACAGGACGTTTTACTATAAATACAATGACGAAAAGAATAGTCATCTCTGATGTAATGGTTTGAAAATTTATAAACTTTTTGACAAAGATGTTTTTCTCTGATTTACATAAACAGCTGCAGCTGAATAACATATGCATATAGCCTCAATTGCAATCCCTTGTTTTGTATCCGAATATACAAATGTTTCCTGCAATTTGACGTCGGAAACAACAGAAGGTAGATTAAGTAAAATAAGGCAATTGTTTTGTGACGTCATTTGACACTGTTTGTAATTATGATGGTACGAAATTGCAAACTCACTTATGATAACCAGAACA